>OY744523.1:8069904-8347404 GCA_963556195.1 Sepiola atlantica
ATATATATGTATCATGGATATGGATATTTATCATGGATATATATCATGGATATGTATCATGTATCATTGATAAGTATCATGGATATGTATCATGTATCATGGATATGTATTATGTATATGTATCATGGATATGTATCATGTATCATGGATATGTATCATGAATATGTATCATGTATATGTATCATAGATATGTATCATGTATCATAGATATGTATTATGGATATGTATAATGTGTCATATATATGTGTTATGTGTCATGGATATGTATCATGGATATGTATCATGTATCATAGATATGTATCATGTATCATGGATATATCATAGATATGTATCAAGTATCATGGATATGTATCATGGATATGTATCATGTATCATGGATATGTAATATGGATATGTATCATGGATATGTATCATGTATCATGTATATGTATCATGGAAATGTATCATGTATCATGTATATGTATCATTGATATGTATCATGGATATGTATATGTATCATAGATATGTATCATAAATATGTATCATGGATATGTATCATGGATATGTATCATGTATCATGGATATGTCTCATGTATATGTATCAAGATATGTATCATGGATATGTATCATGGATATGTATAATGGATATGTATCATGTATCATAGATATGTATCATGTATCATGGATATGTATCATATATATGTATCAAGATATGGTTTACGTATCATCGATATGTATCATAGATATGTATAATGTATATGTATCATGGATATGTATCATGGATATGTATCATGCATATGTATCAAGTATGATGGATATGTATCATGTATCATGGATATGTATCATAGATATGTATCATGGATATGTATCATGTATCACGGATATGTATCATTGATATGTATCATGGATATGTATCATGTATATGTATCGAGATATGGTTTATGTATCATGTATATGTATCATGGATATGTATCATGTATATATATCATGGATATGTATCATGGATATGTATAATGTATCATGGATATGCATGATGGATATGTATCATGTATCATAGATATGTATCATGTATCATAGATATGTGTCATGGATATGTATCATGGATATGTATCATGTATCATTGATATGTTTCATGGATATGTATCATGTATCATGGATATATATCATGTATATGGATAGCTATTATGTCTCATGGATATGTGTCATGGATATGTATCATAAATATGTATCATGTATAATTTATAATGGATATGGATATGTATCATGTATCATGGATATGTATCATGGATATGTATCATGTATTATTGATATGTATCATAGATATGTACCATGTATCATGGATATGTATCATTATCATGGATATGTATCATGGATATGTATCATGGATATGTATCATATATCATGGATATGTTTCATGTATATGTATCATGTATCATGCATATGTATCAGTTATCATGTATCATGGATATGTATCATGGATATGTATAATGGATATATATCATGTATCATGGATATGTGTCATGGATATGTGGCATGGATATGTATCATGTATCATCTATCATAGATATGGATAGGTATCATGTATCATGGATATGTATGATTTATAAGTATCATGTATCATTGATCTGTATCATTTATATGTACCATGTATCATGGATATTTCATGTATATGGGTATGTATCATGTATCATGGATATGTGTCATGGACATGTATCATGGATATGTATCATGTATCATCTATCATGGATATGGATATGTATAATGTATCATGGATATGTATCATGGGTATGTATCATGTATCATGAATATGTGTCATGGGTATGTATCATGTATCATGGATAAGTATTATGGATATGTATCATGTATTATGGATATGTATCATGTATTATGGATATGTATCATGGATATGTATCATATATCATGGATATGTTTCATGTATATGTATCATGTATCATGTATATGTATCAGTTATCATGTATCATGGATATGTATCATTGATATGTATATAGATATGTATCATGTATCATGGATATGTGTCATAGATATGTGTCATGAATATGTATCATGTATCATCTATCATTTATATAGATATGTATCATGTATCATGGATATGTATCATGAATAAGTATCGTGTATCAGTGATATGTGCCATGGATATGTATCATGGATATGTATCATGTATCATCTATCATGGATATGGATATTATCATGTATCATGGATACGTGTCATTAATATGTATCATGTATCATGGATATGTATCATTAATATGCATCATGTATTATGGATATGTATAATGGATATTTATCATGTATCATGGATATGTATCATGTATCATGTATAATGGACATGTGTCATGTAACATGGATATTTATCATGGATATGTATCATGTATCATGGATATGTATCATGTATATGTATCATAGATATGTGTTATGTATCATGGATATGTTTCATGTATATGTATCATTGATATGTATCATGTATATGTATCATGTATCATGGATATGTACTATGTACTATGTATCATGGATATGTATTATGAATATGTATCATGTAACATAGATATGTATCAGTTATCATGGATATGTATCAGTTATCATCGATATGTATATGTATCATGGCTATGTACCATGGCAATGTATCATGTATCATGGATATGTATCATGTATTATGGATATGTATCATGTATATGTATCATAGATATGTATCATGTATCATGGATATGTGTCAGGTATACGTATCATAGATATGTATCATATATCATATATCATCTATCATGGATATGGATATGTATCATGTATCATGGATATGTATCAAGGATATGTATCATGGATATGTATCATGTATCATGTATCATAGATATGTATCAGGTATGATAGATGTGTGTTATGTAGCATAGATAGTATCATGTATATATATCATGTATGATGTATGATAGATATGTGTCACGGATACGTATTATGTATCATGAATCATGGATATGTATCATGTATCATGGATATGTATCATGGATATGTATATGTATCATCACAAGCATCCAACCAAAAGAAAATCGAAGCAGAAAAATTTAATTACAGAAAAAAAAACGATGATGATAGATTTTTAAAAGTGGTTTATGTCTACAAAACACTTGTGGTGTAAGCCGGAGGGTAAATGTCGACTGGATGTAGTTGGCTCTGCTGTTCGCATAGTGTTAGTCAAACGCACTGGTAACAGCCCTACAACATGAGTAATAGAACTATACCGCTTAGCGTAAAATTACGGTGCAATAGCTTTATGAGTATCATTGTGGTTTATGCCACGACTTTTAGCAGTAACGTATACGAAGATCTCCAGACACAAAATAAAAGATCGAGCAGATGTTCATTCAGACTGTATAGCAACAGCAGAAATTATTGGAATTGTCATTTGTAGAGAGAAAAGTCTCATCTCTCAGAACACAATTTGGAAAACAATCAATTATAATGTTTTTGTTCCGTTTTTTGGACGGAACATAGCCCCAAAACCCCCATTCTTCTCACGTCACAAACGAACCAACTTTTTTCAAATATTTGTACATGTGTGTTATTTCTTCAAATCAATCATCACGAGAAAGTCTTTAAGTAAACACGAAACGTTGATCAATAAATAAATAATTTTGTTTTTTCTTTTTTTATTTTCCATTACGTTGGAATATTTTTCCATTTTTTACCATATATATATATATATATATATATATATATATATATATATATATATATATATATATATTCAAACGTTCTCAATACAAGGTAGAGCTTCATAAATATACATTATACAAACATTTATTAGGACCTGCAAAAACCAGAGGCCAAGACTGCAAGCAATCCAATTTCACAATCAGCAGCATCTCCTTTCCGAACACCTGACGCAGGCCACACACATGCATATACATATATTTATGCACACATGTGGTCGGTATGTTGTGTAAGATCTTAGGACAGTATAAATGGTAAGGAGGATCTTGAATGGTGCGTGTTGACGTTGGAGAGAACAGTGACATGGTTTGACACACCACCGCCTCTTATTGTAACGAATTTAAGCCGAGTAACTATGTCTGTGTGTCATAAGGCGGCTGCGACTTTTTTTCATCATAAACTTTTTGTCCTGATAAGGTACATTGTGTACTGCAAAATAAATATATATGTCTAGGCCATTTTACATGTATATATATAAATATATACAGGATCAAATATAAACCAAAAGTAAAACTTTTAGTAGATGGAACCCATTGTGAAGAGGTTTAGCTCAATATACGAGATAGAGCAATTGTAGAGATAGAAGAAAAAGAGTGATAAATATGCGACGAATGTCCAGATTTATTTCAAATTTCAATTGTTCAATGCATATCTTTTTTACGAAACTTTCTTTTTTCACTGCGTTTTTTTAATAACATTTTTCATATTTTTCAAATATTTGAACTTTGTTTTTTTCGAAAGACAACTTATCCATCTGTATTTCTCCTCTGATGATAAGATCTCGATCTTTGAAAATCCTTGGCTTAAGGAAAGAATAATAAACACTAGTTTATTACTGAATACACCTTGCATTGAACAATTGAAATTTGAAATAAACCTGGACATTCGTCGCATATTTATCACTCTTTTTTCTTCTATCTCTATAAATATATATATATGTATATATAAATTATATGTGTGTATGTTTATATCAGAGACAGAAATGAAAAATTATTGTTTCGTTTTTGGTATTCAGTTGACAAGAACAGATACTATATTACGCGTGAATAATAAACTTTGCTTCCCCAAAAAAACAAAGTGTAGATATAATAGTGTTAGATTCTGTAATTAAGGGAAATGATGTGTTGTTTACTCTTCTAACGATCGAGTCACAATTGACCTCAGAGCCGGAAAAGGGTGAGGTAATTTCTGCTGTCGTCTCTCTCTGCTTCTCTTGGCTCTTGAATTTCAGGGGACACAGGCATTTCCTGACGGTCGGTGTGTAGAGCGTCCCCGACCTGTCCCCACTCCGTGATGTTTACGACGTATACCCACTCTGTGATTGTATCGATGTGTTCCCACTCTGTGACAATCAAGGTTTACTGCTTTCAATTTTCAGAGAACTATCTGTAAGAACTGATATCGTTGGTAGTGTAGAGCGTTTTATTTTCAGATCAACAAGCCTTATGTCTATACATTGTTGATTTATTTCCAGTAACAAAGCAGGACAATACGAGAAAAATGTGACTCGTTGAGCTTGTATCAAATTTTATTTGAACTAAATAAATGTGAGTTTGCAAAATCAGTTAAATGTAACATAAAATTAATACAAAATACAAAAAAAATACAAAATACAAAAATAGTCTTTTAAAATTAATCTCTTTTTGCTCAGTATTTTGTCTTTCATTTCAAACTACGAATTAAGAAATGTCACTTCATGTCGTGATATTTCTTCTTTTTTAATGTATTATTTTAGCGGGGGTGAAAACAACATATCACGGAAGACGGTGAAAGTGATTAAAAATGAAGTAAACATTTCATCACTGGATGAGTTTTTTGCAAATTCTAGTTTATTAGAACAGTTAAAATGAGATCAAAAAATACTGTTACAATACATGCTTTATAGCTCAGTTTGAATGTTCATTCAAATGTTAAAGGGTGTCATTGGTACACTTCTGACGACCGTTTTTATGGGAAATGAAGTATACTGTTAAGCTAAGTCTCTTTTAATTTATTTATTATTAGTATTATATGAAACATAAAAATAAACTTCTTAAAAACTGAAATAGAACCGGATCAAGACAGAAAAGCTTTTAAAAACAAAAGACTCAATATCCTTGCAGATAGAGTTTATAGCAATAATAAACACTTAAAAGGCCTAACTTTACTGCAGTTTGACAGTAGATCCGATCCTCATAAATGTGTTAATAATATGGTTATATATTTGAATGCAAATACATAATGATATTATTAATAATCTTCTGAAGATTGTCGTGAACCAAGGTCCTTTTTTCTGTTGGACATTGATGTTTATAAAAACAGGATTTATTTATGAAAAGAGATAATTACATAACACATCAGGAGAGGTACAAAGAACTTCCTGAAGGGAACAGTTTTTCACCATTTTATGTCTCTTTACGAAGATTTAAAACAAGATATAATGATACTAAACCTTATTTCTAGAATCCTTTTTTTCAATTTTGATCAAAATCTATTACACGATCTTGATTATAGAATATTTTTTAATTTAAGGCTTAAGCTTAATGGGTTTGAAATATAAATCCAGGAATCTTGCTTAATTGGTGTCTAATGAATATGGATCAAATTCAATGCAAATCTGAAATATTTGAGTTTTTTAAATGAGAAATTGTGCTCATATGCCGCTGAACCCGTCTTACAAAACTGAAATTTGGAGAATATTTATTAATTGATGTCAAATACCTATTGTTAAAATTTCACAAAAATCGGAGGTATTTGAATTTTAACGAAGAACTTCCACCCCTCTTTTTGCCCGCTTTGCATGAAACTACATTAAAATAATTATAGCCCCATTTTGACCCCTTACGCCTAGCAGCTGTGTTCTAAGATTTATAATCATCTGGTTTCATAAGTTTAGGAGTGAATCCTACACATAAAAATATGAAACTTTATATAAATAAATTTAAAAATAAACTTTTAAAAAATCGGAACTGAACCGAATCAAGACAGCAGAGGGAGAAACATAGACGGACAGCTCGTCTTGCTACATCTAGTTTACATACTATGCGCACTGACCCCTAGTGGGGACAGCTCTCAGACACGTCTTTTACAGACAGAAAATTCATCGGCCGGAAGTCACATAGTTACATTGACTTCCGTCTAGGGTAACCTCTGACCTTTAATGGGTCACTCAAACTTTTTTTACATTCAAACATGACCTTTTGCCATGTAACACCGATACTGACTGATTCATACAAGATAATGTACGGAGGATGGACAATCGAAGCAACACGTCCCGAGAGACCGCTTGGATGTTCCAGCGCATATCCTTAGCTATCATCCGAGGCAACACATGTATATTATTACGTCGACTCACAAATTCTAAGTCTTAATGACGAAAATAAAGAAAAATAAACAGTTATTTGTTATCTTGTACATTATGCTCAAAAGTATTTATAACATAAATAAAAACAGTTGCTTTTAATAAATAAAAGACAAAAAGAAAAAACAAGAATCCTTTGCAAGGGGTGTTGTGTTTCGGTATTAAATGTTCTAAAACGTGTTGATATGCCGTAAGGCATACACACCAAAGCAATCAGTTCGCATCGGTGTCTCTTTCTATTCTCGCTCTTCTTCTTCTTCTTCTTTTTCTTCTTCTTCTCCTTCTTATTTGTCTTCTTCTTCTCTTCTTCTCCCTCTTCTTCTTCTTCTTCTTCTTCTCCTCTCCCTTCTTCTTCTTTTTCTTCTTCAGGTAATAAAACTGCAAAACGATATAGGTTGAATTATCGGCAGCGACCACGGATTCAATATGGAAGTCTAGACATCACAGTTGCTTCAACGAAACTTACTTTTTGCAGCTTCATACGTGTTCCAATTTATTGAGATATTACTTTAAAATGTTTGAATAGTTGGAACTTACCGATTATATGTGTTGGTACAGACATATTTATACATTCAACCGCGAAATGTGTTAACATCAATGTATTTATATAAATAATGCATACATCTATGTAGTTTGATCAATGCATCACATGATGGTAATGATAAGCAATATATATATATATATATATATATATATATATATGAATTTTTATGTAATTATTTGTATTAGTGATTGCAGCGTTCATTTTTTGGGGGCTCCCTAGTACTTCGATTGTCTAACTTCCTAAGTAGTTAAGATGCAGAAAATTGCATTATTAGTCGCCTTTAACTTTTTAGGACGCATTATTCGTTAATATATTTTTAAAATTTAATTTATACGTACATAAAAGTAATCCATGGACACGTGGTTCTTGCTCACAGCCGTTATATATATATATATATATATATATATATATATATATATATATATATATATATATATATATATATATATATATATAATGTGATACTTAGAAGGCAATGCAGAGGTGTGACGGATAGACACAAGTTGGAGCAAATAAGACATATAATGGTGGAACAAATTAAATAAAAACTATACGCTGCATACTTCAGAGACGTACTATCGTTTCATTAAAAGAGATGTCCCTTTTATTGTTGTTCAAAGGGTCGTTAGAGCCTATTTAAATCATAAGCAACTCACAAATGAAAACAAATCGAAGAATCGAGTTCAAAAATCACTGTAACTCACCGACTAAAAAACTACACCACACACCGTCCCCCCGTAAATATGATAACATCAGTAAAGCATCGAAACATACAAAATCCATTATCAAAAATTAAATTATTCTAAATTTTACTTAGTTACAGTCCGCCTTTATTGACTCGGTACTTTCTTTAAAAGGGAAACTTGAGTGAATAAACCGGAAGACGTTACAGGTATCTTTGACCTCCATTCTTCGATTTATTTTCATTTTATGAGTCGCTGATGATTTTAATGAAACACTTGTACCTCTCTGAAGTATAGTTTATAAATAAATAATTTGTATATTAACTCTCATGCTTTTGCGATCGAGCACTTTATTGATTTTTTTTCAACATATCCCGAAGCACTATATATATATATATATATATATATATATATATATATATATATATATATATATATATATATATATATTCTCTGGGAATTTAAACTGCATTTATTTTTTTTTTAATGACTTAAAGCTTCTTTAGACTATATATATATATATATATATATATATATATATATATACATATATATATATATATATATAGAGAGAGAGAGAGAGAGAGAGAGAGAGAGAGAGAGAGAGAAAGAGAGAGAGAGAAAGAGAGAGAGATTAGTGCGGTTATTTTCATTGTTTCCTTGATGGTAATCCAATGAAACTGCCATTTGTGCAAGATAGTGCTCAATACCTAGTTGCAGTTGTGTATGTATATAGTGATACGTAAATGTGTGAGTATATGTGTCATGCTACATTCACTATTACTCCCCTCCACCATCCAAGCATAACAATCTGTGAGAATGTAATTTATTCGTTTATACTAGTATATTTAAGGTGGTCTGACGGTATCCGCCATTGAATGAAGTTGCAGCTCAAACATTTATGCACATATGTAGCCAATAATGTTAGTATACATAAAAATTAATACATATAAATATATAGATAAAGAAAGACAGACAGACACGGGGAGAAAGTGAAAGAATTACCGATAAATTTCAAATAGGTGAGAGACTAGGTCAACTAAAGGAAAATGAAACGTACATTTTACTTAAGTACAACAAACCGGCTTCAATACGAAACCTCCCACCGGACTAATAAACCCAACCCGACGAGAAATTGGAAGCAGAAAGAATACTAGAAAGCTATAATCTAAAAGTCTACGTATAATTTAAACGAATGGATTAATACCATAGAATCAGTTAAATGGTTCACAGGAATTGGTAATAAAATCAAGTGCGCATTCATCCAGTTAGACATAATGGAATCGCTGGGCTCCGAATAAGCATCAAAGTTAGTAAGACTATATATATTGCGCAATAGCATTGAGAATAATACTATAGATGTAAGGGATATAGGATTATATAGGCATGATGGTTTGATAATAGTTAGAGACACAACTAACGCTGAATTCGACCAAATTAGAAAGATGATAAATTGATGTAAAAACTTAAAGTTAAAATTACTAGCAACATCAAAAAGATGGATTTCCGAGATGTCTAATTTACTCTAGTAATTAATAAGAATAAACCATTTATGAGAGAAAATTCAAACTCCATATATATATGCATCCACAATCAAACGACCCACTCTCCAAAATTAAGCAGATACCTAATTCTACAGAAAGTAGAATTAGTAACAATTCAGACGAAACAATGTTTAATAATTATAAAAGCATTTACAACACATCCCTAAAAATAGTTGATATCAAGTATAAAAATAGAAACAAATAGATCAAAACATCGCGGTCGGAAGACTATTTGGTTTACACCCGCTTTTGTCTAATGCTAAAAACAAAAATAAGTAATTGTTTTTACACATCATAGGCAAATACTTTCTACCAGGCCGCACTGCAAAAATATTTAATAAAAACACATTCAATTTAAGCTATAGCTGCATCGACAGAATAGAATTTTTTTAAACACAACAAAATAAGAAAAAATGACGCAAATATTAGTATAAATAATAATAGAACCACAAATAACTGTAATAACTAAAAACTGAATAAATGCCCATAAAAAACAATTGTCTTACTGTCTTAGCGCGCAAAAATATGTGCAATAGAGAACGCGGAAGTGGAAAAGTTCTTCATGGGGAGAACGTCAATGAAGTTTAAAGATGAGCCATAGATTATCATTCAGCCATGAAAGACATGAGAAGAACACTTCGCTATCACAACACTTCTGGAAATTAATTAGGTAAAGAGAATATTTTTTTATAAGAAAATATGTTAGAAAAAAGATAATCTGGAGCAGAGAACTAGATCTGATATCCGAAACGTTTTTTTCTTGAAGTTTTGTTTGACTAACACTGCGTTATATATATATTAACATTTCCATTATATAATTAAATTTCAACCACGCCAAACTCCCATACGTTTCTGACTGTTAGTTAAAAAAATACGAGTAAAGTATTTATATTCATCCAATAAGGTGTTTCTAAATAAGACCCAATATATTCATAATTCCAACGATCTCAAACTGTTCAAATACATGTTTATTTGTAATTTATAATTGTTTTATCTTTTTTAAAAACTGCACAAAAAGATGTGACTCTGGATTGCACAGTTAAGCAAGATTCATCAGAGGTTTAAACAATATATTCAAACAGATTTTTATGTCACAGTGATAAAACAAAATGATTTCGCACTTGGGTTTCGACAAGCCGGCAGCCATCATGTTGTTGTTTACAAATTTAAAATTAGCTTAATCATATCTAATTTTATTTATCAGTAAATTATCTCATCTTTACTTACTAATAATGGCTTAATATTAAATAAAATTATGCTTTCTTAATGGTTGAAGATAAGTAATTCTGACTATTACATAATATGTAGTCATCTCAATTAGATTATTCAAATTGCTTTATATTTGAAGGGAGGTTGTCTATGTTATTCCCCTTTGAAACCCTTTTGATATACTCAAAAGAAACTGACATTTGGCAAATATTTATTTATATCTTATACTTATTGTTAAAATTTCACAAAAATCGGAGATATCAGAATTTTCTTGAGAAGTCTGTGTAGTAGGTTATGACTGACAAGGGTTCGTTTGGAAAGTTGAGTCTTTCACTGGTTGTTCTTGGAGTGCCACTTATGTGGCTTACGCCAACAGGTTCTCGGCAACCAATCAAGATTGCGTATTTTTATAGAAGTGACGAATCAGTATAAATTAGTTCAACCAATAAATATCGTATATTTTACAAAGATCGTTGTTGTTGTCCCTGTTGCTAAGCGAGTTTTACTTCCTTTGCATAAAACGAAATGAAACTAAATATAGCCCACATTTAGATCTTAAACCCTTCGCAGCTGTGTTCTTAAATTCAAAATGATCGGTTCATTAGTTTAGGAAAGAATCCTACACATACAAATATATAGACCGATGAGCATACCTAACTGTATAAAGATATAACTACATGTGTGGGAATGAGAGCGAAAGAATATAGAGACATTCAAATATATAAAGTGAATCGGGCAGACGTTTTCGTTTAGTTGAGCTGCTTAATGTAATTGTTTTCGATCAGAGATTTGAATGTTTGTTCAACGATGAAATGTAAGCAAAAGGCACAAGAAAAACACCAGACCTTGAATATTAGATTATCTCCCTTTCAAATAAAAACGCTTATTTAACCAGTAAGGCGGACAAACATGTTTGACTGGCGAATGATTTCTAGATTTCTTCTGATAATTTAACTGAAATGTACTGACATATAAGTCGATTTATCCTTGTTGTAAATATATATATATATATATATATATATATATATATATATATGACCGTTCATCCAAAGAACATAACATAAATGCAGGTGTACCCCAGGGATCGATCGTTGGACCTTTATTGTTCCTGATTATCATAAACGACCTCCATGATGACATTATATGCTGACAAAACCACGCTCTACTCTCGTCATATGGGTACATTTGAAAAATATGATTTATTAATAATTATATATATGTATAATTCTTTATAAATAATATTTTTCAAATAAACCCATATACACATGTGTTTCATGCAATCATCAGTATGGAAGGAGACAATCCCTGCTGGTCACACGGTTTGAACCCCAATACAAAAGTCATATATAACTAGGGGCCTAGAGTGCTGCATCATGCTGTAAATGACGGCATGCTGTTCACTTAACTAAAGTGTTCTATATAGTAGTAGATTTGAATGATTATTTATAAATAATATTTTTCAAATAAACCCATATACACATGTGTTTCATGCCAAACATGCAACCATCAGTATGAGAGAAGACGAGAAGACAATCCCTGTCGGTCACATGTTTCGACCCCCAATACGAAAGTCATATTTAACTCAGTAGTTATATATATATATATATAGAGAGAGAGAGAGAGAGAGAGAGAGAGAGAAAGAGGGAGAGAGAAAGAAAGAGAGATAGAGAGAGAAAGAGAGAGATTCGCATGAAATTTTATAATCATAAAACGGGATGAGAGACAAATAAGCTCATTCATCGGTCGCACGGCACTAAAATTTGCCTATTCACAATGCAAAGAATATAAAATCATTCTATAACAGAAAGACTTTATTTTCATGCAGCAACGTAGAAACTACGTAACTAATCGCATACATAAATCACACCCAAACACACACTAACGGATTTAATTCAGACAATAGGAATATTACATAACTATCATTAACAAATCGTGAGTCAGTCAAACTGCTGAAACTCATGTAGTAATTCTGAACCAACAAGTGTGTTTTTTGTTTGCTTTTTTAACTTAGTTCACTCCAAACAAGGCAAGTTGTCACTGTAGACGTAAAGGGCTACTGAGAATTAGGGTGAACATTTTGGGGTTCATCCTAAATTGAGAGCTATGCAGCGAGATGCATGTTGACATTATATTATTTTTTGCATGTCGGTACAACCAGGAGCAGGGAGAGAGTTCCAAAGTCCGGCAGCTCGAGGAAAGAAGCAATTGGAATAAAACGCTCTCCGGCATCTTGGGAACTCCATATTTAATGGACACAATTTAGCTGATTGTCGGATTGGTCTAGTTAATTTACGTCGTGGGGGCACTAGAGCAACAAGTTCATCGGAGCACCCCCATGAAATACTTGTAAAACAAGCACAAGGCAGCAACATTGCGGCGATGGGACAAGGGCTGAAGCTTGATGGATAGTGAAGAACCTATTCGATTAAATACTCTTTTGGGGGTCTTGTCTAAGAGGGATAGACTTGTGAATGATGCACGAGCCCAGATGTGACAACACTACTCCATGCATGGGCGAATCGCTGCTTTGTAGAGATATCGGATAATGTCAGGTGTGAGAAATTTTCTAGCACAGTAGAGAGAGCCCAATTTCTTTGCAGCAGCCTTGGCAATGTCTTCTATGTATTTGTTCCAATTCATGTTACCTGTGAAGGTTAGGCTGATGAGTTTGGGACTCTCAGGTAGAGTATTATTTGTCATGGCAATAGGTGGTTGAAGAGGTTTCTTGTAGTTGTTGAAGGAAAGGAGTTTTGTCTTAGCAGCATTAAATGTTACAATCCATTTATGACCCCATTCCACTAAAGACTGAAGGTCATTTTCTAAAGATTAAGCCATTGCCTCGGATATGTGCGTGTTCATTTTACCCATATGACGAGAGTTGAGCGTGGTTTCGTAACAGATATACACATATAATGTCATCAGGGAGGTTGTTGTTGAAAATCAGGAACAAGAAAGGTTCAAGGATCGATCCCTGGAGTACACCCGCATTTATTTCATGTTGTTTGGATGAATGGCCATCGATTACAACCTGTACATTTCTTTTGGATAGAAAGGATTTAATTATAACAAATATTCGTCTAATAATACAATATAATTAATTTTTATGAGAAGATCTTTATTCCAGATCTTGTCTGAGGCTTCGGATATATCAAGCGATACCGCCCTAGCTTCACCTGTTTTGTCCAGTGTGTGGTATATGCGCTCAGCGATGAGCGTTAGGATATCCGCAGTAGACCGTGCTTGCCTAAATCCATACCGATGGTCAGAAAGGAGTTTGCCATTAATGAGGTAACCTATGCGATTTTATAAAGATTGTAAGCGAGAAATAGTCTAAAAAATAGGAGCTCACTACGAAAGTGATTTAATTTCCCCCGTGACCACAACGGCAAAGACTACCAAAGACATTAACCTGCCCCTGTGTTCTGGTCGGATTGGTGTATATCTAACACTCCTATATATAGAACATGTTAAGAAGAGAAAATTAAAATATTACGGTACGAACATAATAGTATACTTCATCAAAGACTCTATTAAATATCTTACGTAGACATAGAAACAAATTTAAGATAACAAATGCATCTCAGTATAATTCAAAGTAAGTCTTAACTACAATTAATATCACACACGATTACGACTTTTTATTAAACATCTATAGAAGATAAAATTCAGTATGTCACAAAATCATACCGATCTCCTCACCTTTTTTTCAATAGATAACCTTGAGACAGTCATCGAAGCAGCAAATGCTTATTTTTAAAAAATATATCGTAGACTTGGAGGGTGTTAAACGCTTGAACAACCTGGATGGTTATGTAATTCTTTATGACAAACTAAAATCTGTCCTCACTTGAGCAGCGAAGGTTGCGAGGGGCGCTAATTCTGGCAAACAGAATCATCAACGAAATGTAAATCTATATATTAAGAGTCTTTTTAAATCCTAACACTTAGTCGGGGTCTCAGCGACAGCCTGCTATATAAGATGGTGATGATGCCTACCATATCCAGGTTTAAAGTCGTCTTCAGACTAACAATCAGGCGGTATATACATTCACTATCTTCTGTCTTTTTACATGGCTTGCTGAACTTTGCTGGTTTTTGGCCAATAAAATTGATTGATTTAGCACAAGATGTAACTAGTTTATGATAGTTTATTTGGCCTAATATGTTGAATAAAAAGGATTGACATCAAAAGTTTGTTGTAAGATGAGAACTAGAATTGGCATTTATTTAGGGGAGTATGATGTAGTATCCACATGTATATAGATGAATTACATGTGGGTATATAAGTAAGTATGACTTGTAAATAAAGACAGTAATATTTTCAAAATATAGTAGTATCGACATGTATATAGATGAATTACATGTGGGTATATAAGTAAGTATGACTTGTAAATAAAGACAGTAATATTTTCAAAATATAGTAGTATCCACATGTATATAGATGAATTACATGTGGGTATATAAGTAAGTATGACTTGTAAATAAAGACAGTAATATTTTCAAAATATAGTAGTATCCACATGTATATAGATGAATTACATGTGGGTATATAAGTAAGTATGACTTGTAAATAAAGACAGTAATATTTTCAAAATATAGTAGTATCCACATGTATATAGATGAATTACATGTGGGCATATAAGTAAGTATGACTTGTAAATAAAGACAGTAATATTTTCAAAATATAATTTTTGATACACATATGGAAAAAAGTATATAATATAATATATATATTATATATATATTGATTCGATTCAATATATATATATATAATATATAATATATATATATATATATTATATATTAATTCGATTCAAAATATGTATACTCTGAACTTGCAACACATCTTCATTGAGCTTGCAATTAGAAATTTTCGAATACTGTAAGGTGTATAAAATTGAAAATATACGTTCTTTACAAGAACCCACAAATACCTATCTATCTATCTATTCATCTATCTATTTATCTATCTATCTACCTCTTTCTCTCTCTCCCTCTCTCTCTCTCTTTCTCTCTCTCTCTCTCTCCTTATATATATATATATATATATATATATATATATATATGTATATATATATATGTATGTTATGTATATATATGTATTTTCTACTGTTTCTTTACGTTACAAGATGTTGCTAGAATTTCAATACACATTCGAATATTCTCTGAACTGTATTAAAGATTAAAGATGAAAATATCCTTTTTATATATAAGATGCTAATTAAAATAATAATTATCCAGTAAAGTGTTGATATGAATATGAAATTTTAAAAATTAAAACATATACAAATTGAAGAAACTTTAGTATCATTGTATCTTGATTTCATGACTTAGGATTGATTTTTGCATAGTCAGGTGAATGAATACATATTATATATATATATATATATATATATATATATATATATATATATATATATATAACTAGAAGAATACACGTCCGAGATATCAAGATATGATACACACGTTAGAGAAACAGTATATTATATATATATATATATATATATATATATATATATATATATATATATATATAAGTTAAATGAAAGAGATGTTGTTCACTTTTATGAATTCGTTTACTTATTAGGTATTAACTAGCAGAAAAAAAACTATGTAGGACATGAAATCTTTGGAGAAAATCTGGAGAAAAGTTTGACCAAATAATATATCGTCTGTAGAAAAGGTAAAATTCTATGGAGAAAGTCTTATTGCTATTAATGACAATAACCCAGACGACGGTTATTTAGTGAATGAGGCAAATATGTGTCAAAATAATAATGGCGGATCGGGAATTTAAACGGAAAAATTTCATTTGCATTCGTCGAACATAAAAACGTGAATCGGAATAGATTCCGTAAGTAACTAGAATTGGCTGAAATTGTTATTTGCAACGAGATTTGTCCACTTATTTTATGGACGTTATGTCCATAAAATAAGTGGACAAATCAGTTCATTTTTCTTTCCACCACAATCAATCGTTCGCCATGTTTCGCCTCAACCCTTTCGCCTCTTTCGCCCCTTAATCTGTTTTTCTCGTTCACTTTTACTTACTTTTAGACATTATAAATATATATTTCTATATGTATACATATACGTATATATATATATATATATATATATATATATATATATATATATATATATATATATATATATATATATATATATATGTGTGTGTGTGTGTGTATTTAGGCAGCTTGTTTTATTCCGACAAATGTTATTAAATAACACAGAATTTTTTTCTGCGTGATAAAACTTATTTTACATTTTTCAATTTTCTATAGAGTCGGTTTAATATTTCGGTCAAATTGGCATCTACTAGTGATTTAGGTTTCCTGTTCCACTTTTCTTTCTTTTTGTTAAAGACAATAACGATGAAATAAAAAATACGAAACAGTTTTGAAAATAACGGCGTATTTAATTATGCGCCAAACGTTACTAAAAATGTTCGTTTTTAGATGTACTTATTGGCTCTAACAACGATGCATTCACACCCTCTGTTAATAAAAACGTACCAGTATTTACTCATGTATCTTAAATTATAAAAGCGAATGTTCACATCGATATAAAATAGCAATGATATAAGATCTATCAAGTCGCGCAAAACTAATTTCTTCAACCGTAAACTATATTTTTAAAAGTTAAAAGACATCAAGCAAGTTCTTATTAACAATCAATTTCATAATTATATTTTAACAGACAAATTAAATTAATGACAAGAAATAAAGACAGTACTAATTATAATCAGCTTTATAGTTTCCACTATATTGATTTTAATCGTTAATAATCATCATAATAATTACTTTATTCTATTGTAGCTAAATGCATTCAATTTTATAATTGAATAAATAACCTCTCAAACGTATAATACATAAGTATTAACTGTAATAATGAAAGAAAATTCATAATTTATTATGAAAAAATGAAAACACTCAATTTTGTAGTTAATAATAACTATTTTCAAGCCAAAAACATTGTAGAAATAAAACAATGACATATATGGTTTCAACTATACTATATATATATACTATATATACTATATATATATATATATATATATATATATACTATATATGCTACATGCTATATACTATATATATACTATATATACTATATACTATATATATAGTATATATACTGATAAAAATCAATTGAGAATAACAAAACAGCAATGGTTAAATGAGAAATAATTAGAAAGGGCAGAACATATGAATCATTTAAGTCACTTTGCTTTTCATGTCTTAATGAAAAGCTTGATATTATTAGATGTAAAGATAGAGATAAAATACTTAATAAAAGAAGTGAAACAACTGTTAGCTGCAGACACATAAAGATACGTACATTTACGAGTTTTTAAACACCCATTGTTAGTTGACAACAACGTGTAAAATTACTTCCCATTCGCATTTTTCTAACTTTATTATTTTATTTTATTATATTGTATTGTATTGAATCTAGACTCTTATAATTTAAAATCAAATTATATTTGTTGAATTCCAAAAGTTTTCGAGTGTGTCAATGTAATCTTAAACCCCAATTTCAGTTTTTTCTATATATGTCTAAATCTCTTTATATAACATATTATTTAACTCTGATATAAATATATATATATATACATATATATATAGATATGTATATATATATATACATATTTATGTATTTTTGTATATATATGTGTATGTAAGTTTATACGTATGCAGGTATATGTACGTATAAATAGATGTACGTTTGGGCGTATGTATAGTATACGTGTATATTATATGAGTGTGGGTTTATAACTGCTTCGGTGTTCAGTGTATTTTTAAGTATCCCAGTCAGCTTATTTATAACACTACATTTCAACTACTGTAATCAAATTTTCATTATTATCGAGAAGAAGTATAAGTTTAGTTATATAAGTGTATTTAGAAATATGGTAAGATGTATGTAAGAATATATATATATATATATATATATATATATATATCAAATTAACAAAGAAATAAGTTTCTTTATTCTTGTTTTTTGATAAAAAAAAATAAAAAAATATGACTCAATACTGGTCACCCCTGAAGAAGGAATTTTATTCCGTAATCGATAGGATTAATGTAAGAAAAAAAAAAGAAAATAATAAATTAATCTTGTATTGCTAATTTAGCTTATATTTCAATTTTATATATATATATATATATATATATATATATATATATATATATATATATATGAGTGTAGGTGTGTATTTCGCCTTCCACTGAAATTGGAAGTCTATGGGGAAAGTAAATTCACATACGGTCCCGAGTCAGAATGTATATACCAGTTAATGGAGACGACATAGGGCGCCTAGTATTTCTAATTGGTCACCTATCTTGTACTGACCAGGCTCAACGTCTTATAACTTCGATAATCTAATGACAACCGGTTTGTCAACGTATATATATATATATATATATATATATATATATATATATATATATATATATATATATATATATATTGTATTTGCATTCTATCCACCAGTTTTGTTTGGAGGTACTGTTATATACAGGTTGCATTTTACTTTCCTATAGATGTTGTTTATGTGGCCAATTGTAGGGTACATGTACTAGTTTTTTGTTTTTTGCTTTTAATGTTTTTCACTATATATAACATGTTTAGTTCAAACGTTTCCAGGACTGGAATGCTTATTAGGTTCTTATGAGTTTAAATATTATAAAATTTCGAATACAAAGTTGATGGTGCGAGAGACTCTACGTCAGAAGCATATTCGTGCGTCGCAGTTTTCAGTTAATCCTTTTCTCTACCAGAACGATGGTGTATGACTTTCCATCGAATTCTCTTCAAGAATAAATTAACTGCTTTAACAATTTCCGTTATGTAGGATTTCTGGTCTCGAATTGGGATGTTCTTAGGCGAAAATGTTATTTCCTCTTTAGTGAACATCCTATGTAAAATCAGCTTGAGACGAGGAGTAGTTGAGTATGTATGTGTTTTCACAATGAATATATATTCAAGAAAACGTAAAATCCTTATAATATCTTAAATGTTTCCACTTGTAAGCTCAACCAAACTGTATTACATAATTCAGAGCATATTAGCATCCTATTGACCATGCGAAATTATTCCAAAACCATAATTTTCATTAGTTTTAACAACTTTGTTTCTGTACTTCGATGACTTTTTCTGACATCTCTCATTTTTCACACAAAAGTAATCCATTTAATTTTAATATTCGGTCCTATTCCTTACATGTGTTACTTGCCAAAAATGTGATACGTGTATATTTTTTATTCATTTGTCAATCATCAGAGAGTTGCCGTATGGATTGTTGAATGGTGAAGTAGCAAGTCATAAATAAAACACTGGAGAGGAAAATACGGGGTAATTCCAGATTGAATTTCTGATAAAAAGTTCGGCAAATTGAAGCATATAAAGGGTAAACACTCACTTGGAGAAAAGGTGACCACTTTGGAAAATAGAAAACAAAAGTAAAAAAAAGAAAAAGTAAAAATACAAAAACCATCCCCCTTAATGTAATCACACTCGAAAAACACTTGAATCAAATTACCCAACGACGAATTCAGAGCTGATATTTACTAAATTCTCCCAAATAATTCTCGCTAGAAAATCAAAATTCCGTCAGTATAGAAAAAAGACACATCCCGTGATCAATCAGTAAATTATTATTAAACTATTATTTATTGTTAATTATTACTTTAAAATCTTAAAATATCTAATAAAGCTTTTTTAACCAGGAATGAAATGCGAAACCTCTATTGTAATGATACTTGCTGTGAGAGTGATAAGCCCCGGAGCAAATCAGGTGCAAACCTACAAAAACATCAGTATCTAGGGTAAAGTCTCAAAACAAATGTCTCCCAAATCATTTATTTTTATTTTAATATATAAGCGAAGAAAAAATAAAATAATGTAATTTATTACTGAATTTAGTTTTGTATTTATATTTAATATTAAGAGATCGGTGATTTATTTACATTATATATATATATATATATATATATATATATATATATATATATATATATATATATGCATATAAATTTAATTCACCTGAAACACGGCATATTGTCATTGATGTCAAAGGGGGGCTACTATCATTGGAGTCAAATTCATAGGGTGTAACCTTGGTGGGGAGTTGGGCAGCGAGATATTTGTTTATATTGCATTTAAATGTCTGCATATTGGTACGAACGGGGAACGGTGTGCAGGAAGGTAATTCTAAAAGAAAACGATAGTCGTCCACATACGGCTGTTTCGCCGTATCACCGCTCATAAATATGACTAGCCAATGTTGCTGAATATCGATGGTTCGATTCTCGTCTAAGTTAGCCATGCTGATGACATATGTGAGCCAGAAACACGCGTCCGTGGATTACTTTTATGTACTATAAACGTATAAAATTGATATATATATATATATATATATATATATATATATATATATATATATACTTATTCGCATACAGCTGTCTCGCCATATCACGGCTCTGCAACATGGCTAGACTCATAAATCTGCAGCTTCTAGACTATTCAGAAAATCTATCCGTACACAACCTCCGTTCCCCACAAAAGTAAGTGGCGTTATACTGTTTTTATATTTGTTTACATCATCGGTTACATATATAATCCAATTCTAATTCGGAAGATTAATGCTCTTTAATATGAAGTCCACGTCATGTCACCCCATATCTTCAAAACGAGACTCAGTTCAGATGAGTTGCAGTTTACTGTTATATTCTTTTTGAATATCTAGCTATTCTAATGTTATTCTTCGTTAGTCTCTTTTAGTGTTTTCTTCATGCGTTTTCGTGTACGTGTTTGAGGGTTAC
Source organism: Sepiola atlantica (assembly GCA_963556195.1). Taxonomy (NCBI): domain Eukaryota; kingdom Metazoa; phylum Mollusca; class Cephalopoda; order Sepiida; family Sepiolidae; genus Sepiola; species Sepiola atlantica. Next base: position 8,091,747 of record OY744523.1, read on the forward strand.
GACTTATAATCTAGCTATTTTTCTGCCGCTTTCATCATTGGACCGTGGATTATTTTCATTTTGGGAGGACTGTTGTTATAATCCTGGATGTGGGTCTGATCTTCTGGGCCGGATCTAGTGGCTTGATACCGTTGCTATGATGACCGCGACAACCTCTTAACTCGCACATACTCTCATAGTGCAAGCACTGATTATTTTCCTGGCATAAAAGAAGATGTATGAAACGTTACGGTCGATTCTTTTTCGAGCAACACGTAACTAGTTAGCAGCTGTTGTGTTGTTGATACGTAGTAGTCGCACTAATGGTGATATAGAAGCTAAAAAAAGCCGTTCACTCTCTTGTTCTGAGATTTCACCAAATTCTTCGCTACGTGGCACTCACGACTACCGGCCCATAACGTCATATCTTGAACACGTTATTCTAATTTCCACTGCTATATTTCTAATGCAATTTTCCACTTTTACTTAATTTACCTTCACGTGGAAACTTCCGTTTTCACCACACCTAAGACCAAATATTGCTTCATCTATATAAATACGTCGACGCATCTAAAATAAAGTACGTCCACTCAATTTGAGCGTTTAGCAATAGAAATGTTATTTCAGACTTTAATGTGGCAAACAAAATAAAATGGTATTTCATGATTGAGGATTGATAAAGAGGGCGTCTTAAACATCAAATAGGATGCGGCAATTCGATAGATACATTTACCGATGCCAATGCCATTTGAAACGCAATCGTCACAGACCTACCGATCAAACGGTCGACATGCAAAGTCTCCAACAGAGATTCCAATGCGCATCTATAAAATGTCTTCATTGATGCTCAGAAATAAACTAATCCTATTCCGTTTTTGTAAACTAACATTTTTCCTAATGGTTAGATTGTTCGCTAATGGGCCGAGAGACTGGGGTTCAATCCTTTGTCGCGTCATATCAAAGATTTAAAAAATAGTACTTCATGTCTCCTCGCTAACCACTCAGCACTATAATGTGAAGATCAAAGACAAGTAAAGAAATCAAGTTAAAAGAGTGGCGCCCCCCTATATTTCAGTGCAGTAGCCAATAAAAATAAAGCCTTTCGGTCACCCTCGACTACGGTCAGACCATGTATTTATTACTAAACTAACTTAAATGCGGGAAGTATTGAACTACGATAAATTAGTTGTTTCCCTTTTCATCTATCGTCAATATGACTTGGTTACATGTCTGTAATAAAAGACATGGGTAGATTTAAGACTTATCGAAACGCCTTCATGTGGAAGTGAAAAAAATAGTCGACTTTAAACTTTTTTATGTTAATCATTAGGAAACTAACACAAAACGTCAAAGCATATTTCGTCTTCCAGGAAAACTCTGACATTTTTAGATGCAAGTGATGCAGTGTCTAATTACTCGCCTCTCCTAAAAGACAGAGTTAGACACAAGGTCATTTTTTACTGTGGGGAAAATCCAGAACAAAAAAGGGGCAAAACTAGAAATTTAGTCAGTTAGAAGGATTTCTCCTTCACTGACCAATGACAGAAACACTGAAATACAGTATCAGAACAGATACTACACACTGTTCATAATTAAAAGTACATAAAATGGCGACTGTGATATTCTTCGGTTATCGCCGTTCAGTCACAATGGACTATTCAAAAAGATAACCGTTACAGATGTTACGAAATGCGTCATTGTGTTTCCAGGAGAGTCTCTCACTATATTACTCTTTCTACCATCGTTAACTTTAGTCGCTCATGCTTACATTTTCTTCAATAATGCATATTATGTTAAGAATTACACAACCAATACGTAAATTGTTACAAAATAACGTATATTTGAGGAGGATTGTCTAAAAAAAAATTAATTTATAAAAAAAAAAATGCTAGTTTTTATTACGCTTTATTTAAATAATATACGAAAATCTCGACGATTCCTCCAATGAACAAATGACGCAATTGTCCCAGATTTAATATTTCTGCTATTTATCACTATCTATTTATTATTATACCAAAGCTGAGTAGATCAAAGTTTGTTTCGTTGAGGCTTATTTCCTATATATTTGAATCACACAAAATACATGTTAAAATATTCCTTGGTTTAAGGATTCACTTATGTTTAAAAAAAAAACAGAGCTGGTACAGTTTGTGACCCATGCTAAAACCGACGTTTTGTCGACATCTTCCGGTTGTTTACGTAAACAGTCAAATGATGCAGAATGAAAACTGCCCAGCATCAAAAGTAAAACGAGGCGACGCTATCAAACAGGAACAAATAATAAAACAGCATTTAAAACAAGATAAAAACGATCACCGTATGTAAAATCTTGATGAAAAAATATTTATTTTTTAACGAAGAAAATATAATTTTTTAATGTTATATTTTTTGTGTTACAAGAAAGTTTTTTTTTCGGAGAAAATTCCGTTTTTTTAAACTATTATTCTTTTTGTTGTTTCGATAAATTGCTCGAGTTCTATCGAATGTCTTAATATTTACACTTGCCACTGACAGTGTTAAATATAATCTTATTTCTGTATTATCATGTGGCAATCTTCTGTGGCTCAAAAGGCTAAGCGAACGTTTACAGATACAAGGTTTCTCTATGTACCGGGTTCATCCCCTGTAACCGTCTAAGATTATTATTTCCCTGCGCTGATGAGAGCTGTAAGCTCGCAACAACGTTGTATGCATAGAAAATATTACAAAATAGATTTGAATATTATATACACACACGCACACACACATATATATATATATATATATATATATATATATATATATATATATATAATTGAAATATAAGCCAAATTAGCAATACAAGATTAATTTTTTTTTTTCTTACATTAATCCTATCGATTACGGAATAAAATTCCTTCTTCAGGGGTGACCAGTATTGAGTCATTTTTTTTTTCATCAAAAAACAAGAATAAAGAAACTTGTGAGAAAAAACAAATAAATAAATTAATCTTGTATTGCTAATTTGGCTTATATTTCAATTTTATTAACTTTCCATGCAATACTTTGAAACTTGAACGATAAACCACACATTTTACTTGGCTTTTTCTTGCTGAGGTCACAAACTTGGTTTCCGCTAGAAACTCGTTCATATATACATCCGATTGGAAAGCAATTTGCTCTGCATTGTCTATCCGAGCGTGAACTAGAGCAATTGTTCCATAAGCTCTTCCAATTGTCTGTTTGATGAAATACAAATATGGGGATACCTTCACAGTCCCAAATTCCTTATCAGTCGCATTTTTAGTCAGCGGACACGAAAGCCTAACAGCAAGACGGGCTTGGGTACCATAACCTTTATTATTGGCTTTATCGGTGCCATAAACATCGGTAAACTACAATTCTTCCTGTACTTCGATACTCTGATAACGAAGCGCTTCGGCTCTTCGGGTTTCTGAAACCGGCGTCTTTCAAGTCTCGCTTGCATAGCGTAACCTTCTCCTTTTTAACAGTTATCAAGTCGCTTTCTTTCTTTCTCGACATTCCACCCACAATGCACTCTTCATTATCTTACAATTTCACAGAACTTGTTTTTAATTCAGCAATATTTAAGCAGATGATTAAAATACAAACAGCGAAAAGCATAAGATGCGCATATGTTACCATTACGATACACTGAGATCATAGTTCCATTTGGACAAAAGAAAGGATTGGATGCTGAAAATGAGTACTGCTGGTAATTGAAGCTTTGCTGGTCTGGCTTTTTTTCATTGCTTTTGCTTTGTTTTATATTATTAGCACTGAGGATAGCCACACCAAGAAATAAATGCACAGGAGCATTTTGCATATATCTTGGTGTAAGCCGAAACAATTGTATGCTGAATAAAAAAAGCAAGTTTTGTGAAACGATGTGAATTTGTTCTTAATAACATTGGGTATGGTATAAAATTTTATAAAAAATATTGTATACAACATAGCTCTAGCCTTACACTATTGAGCTATTACAAATGTGTTGTGTTATAAAATGTATATTTGAATATGAAAATTTTAAATAGAAAGAGTTATGTGTGTGTGTGTAATGGTGTTCTCATCAACTATTTATAATCATTAGTCCCCATATTGTCTTTAATTCTATACTAACTCTACTTAGGAAGCTAATATCGCCAACATATGCGCTGTTTCTTTGAGACGTCTTACTTTGCACCGTTCTTCTGATTACATATTTTTACTTCCTTCTACAAGTGCAGATGTTTTCCCTTTTCCCTCCATATGTGGTCAGTCATATACTGTGAATATAGCAACGAGCATGGTAATAGTTGTCCGAATAAACACACACACAATATATATCTTTATTTAGGTCAATATTTAAATAGATGATAAAAATACAAACAGCGAAAAGCGTAAGATACGTATATGTTACCACCAGGATATCATGAGATCATAATTCCATTTGAAGAAAAAAAAAATGATGTGGATAATGAGCACTAATTGTAATTTAGACTCCGCTTGCATGTCTAGTTTGTCATTGTTTTTTCTTTCATTTATATAATTAGCACTGAGGATCGCCACACCAAGAAATAACTACACGTGGATGAAACGCGGGAGCCTCTAATTGCCATGAATAGATTTTCCTAACTTATTATATATATATATGTATATATATATATATATATATACAAATTATTTTATAGATAAAATAGTTTTCCACAGACACCTGTTTCGATGTTACTGCGGCTCATCGATGTAACTGACTATCACAGAATTCGAACCAAACTCTAACTCCAAAATGAAATTAATATATATATATATATATATATATATATATATGTGTGTGTGTGTGTGTGTTTATTTGTATTTTGTTAGCACTTAATATCATATTACTTTTCCAAGATAAGTAGAGCTTATTGACCCGAGGTCAATCACAGGGAGCGGGTTTTTATTTCCCTATCAAAAAGCGGTATTGTGAGTCGACATTTTGAATGAAAGAAAAAACAGAAGAATCTAAATATAAATATACGTACAAATAAAATGTTGAGTTAAATGTGGATACATGATTGGCCAATTCAATATTTTCTCTGTCCTCCTACCTTCCACTCTCCAAAAGTCAAAAAGAATGTTTTAGCTGTCTTATCTCTATTTATCATATTTAAGCTGATGATGGATGATTAGAAATAGAAGCAGCGAATATGTTCCGCATATGTTAACACCAGAATATGATGAGATCATAGTTCCATGTGAAAAAAAGAAATGACGTTGATAATAAAACCCGCTCCCTGTGATTGACCTCGTGTTAATAAGCTCTACCTATCTTGGAAAAGTAATACGATATTAAGTGCTAACCAAACTCAATAATGAATACTGATTGTAATTTAGACTCTGCTTGGCTAGTGTTTCATTGTTTTGCTTTTTTATTTGCTTTATAAAATTAGCACTGAAGATATTCACTCTAAGAAATAAATGCATGGGAGAATTTTACAAATGTATTGGTGTAAGCCGAAACAATTGTATGCTGAATAAAAACAAGTTTAATGAAATGATGTGAATCTGTCCTTTATAACATTGATATGGTATGAAATTAAATTTAAAAACAAAGAATATAACATAGCTCTGGCCTTACACTATTGAGCTATTATATTATATTTACTTCATGTTTATGTTCGATAAATATTAAAAATTCTAAATAGAAATAGAAATACATATATATATATATATATATATATATATATATATATATATATATATATATATATATATATAACATTTTATAAATAAATATTAATTATTTAAATACCTACAGACATCGATGTTTCATGCTAACGCAATCTTCAGTGTAGAAACTAATTATCAACGGTCAGTGGGCGCGAACTCCGATCGCCACTGATTCGTAGTCGAGGATCTTATCCATCGACCATAGCCAATTAGTTAGTATATATATATATATATATATATATACATATATATATATATAGAGAGAGAGAGTGAGAGAGAGAGATAGATAGAATGAAATATATATATATATATATATATATATATATATATATATATGTGTGTGTGTGTGTGTGTGTGTGTGTGTGTATTTTACGAAGACAAAGATATTGAATATTTTTTCGTATATGCTTTTTCGTTTCATTTATTGTTGTTTGTCTTCTTTCTTTCTTTTTTCTTTTCTGTTTTCCTTTCATATAAGAAAGGTATTTTCGTCCTTTTTAAGGGGCAGATAAACGTATTTTGATTTACTCTGCTTAAATTAAAGATGGCGTTGAAATACAGAGATTGTTTGAAGGAAAATGAATCTAAAATATATGTCTTACATAAACTGTTATGCTCTTCAGATCTTTTTTCTGATGAATCATGTGTTAGAAATGCCCGATATGCTTGAACAACTTGATTGTGTAGATATATAATGAAACGGCCGTAAAAAATGAATATCTTTAATGAAACATCAGCATATAGTCGCTTCAACGTTCTTTATATGCTTACTTAATTGATGAATTATCTGGAATATATGAATATAGAGAGAGAAAGAGAGTGAGATTATGATATGAAGTACATTTATATTGATCAGATTGATTCATGATGAAATCTAATTGAAATTATAAATTACAAGCCGATATTTATCAATTGAATAGAGATTATATATGTATTTATTTTAAGATGTTTTATATTATATTATCTTATAATAATTCATACCCAAGACAGCTCAACAGAGTTTAATTTTTTCAAAACATCTACGTAGTGAGCAAACTATTCAGAAAAAATTTTATGAAAAAATAAATTCTCCGCTTCAGAATCCGTAGTTCGAAACATAAACACAAAAAGTGAAGTTTATCGTAAACTGTAACTATATTTTCTTTTGGAGTGAATGATGAAGATGGTTTTAATCCAGATATATTATTACTCTTATTTTCTCCATGCGATAAAACTAACTTTTTTCTGTTTGTTTATTTTTAAATAAGGATTCGGAAGAGAGGCATGTGCTATTATGCTAAACTACATGGATATTCTGCGCAGATTTCTGTAACAATTGCAAATCAATTGAGTTTTTTGTATACATTGGTATAAGATGATATAATAATAAAAGTCTTGAAAAAAATATATATATATATATATATATATATATATATATATATATATATATATATTGGTATAGACAATTAGTACAACATTCGTACCGTCGGTTTCAAGCATAGAAGGACTTAGCCACCCGGCTTTCTTCAGCTTCAGTTGTCATCTGTTTAGAAGAAGCTGAAGAGAAGCGGCTAAGTCCTTCTCTACTTGAAACCGACGGTACTAATTTTCTGTACCAAAATAAATAAATATATTACGCTCTTAATTTTGTATTTTTATTTTAATTCTCAATTAGTCGAGCACTCTGCTGGGATGTTTCCTGCTATATTACAAAGAAGTTATATATATATATATTTATATATATATATATATATATATATATGTGTGTGTGTGTGTGTGTGTGTGTGTGTGTGTGTGTGTGTGTGTGTGAAAGTGTGTTTATGTGTGTGTATGTGTATGTATGGAAAAGCGAGGTGTAATGTTCATAGGGTCTGACTAATGGCTCGGGGTCAAATGGATCAGATATTTTGTACAATAGGACCAGCTTTAGATCTCTACGTGTGCAAAATGTGTTACACGTGTTAGAGATCTACCTAGTCGTGGAAGTGTTGCCTCTCCTTAATTAGTTGGTCTACTAACACTGTAAAATAAAGTCTATTTCACCCATATCTTGGGGGAAGAGAGACGCATTTCTCCAGCATATTAATAAAAGTGATGCATTTACCTCGTCAGAACTCGAACACGGCACGCCAAGTTCACAGTCCACATCGATCACTTCTACATTGAATGATACTTTTTATATCTATTAGAAGATGTTTCTTGTGTGAGATGCAAAAGTTCGGTCATGGTTTCGCTTGACCTCTTCCTCAATCTTTCTAGCGGCGAAACACGCCCGGATTCTTTGACAAGTCAAAATAACCTTTCCATTTGTCGATCAAGCTTTTCCTTTGCACTTCTTTCTTTTTTCTCTCGCTGATTTTCCCGCCAAACAACATATGTCACTCTTCAATAAAAAAAATAAAAAATAAAAAAGCTGATTTTTTCATTTTTTTTTTTCTTACACTTTGAAGGCTTGTACGTTTAAAGAAGTTTTGTGGCTAAAAATCATTGTTCGGACCAAAGTGATCGATTTCTTAGACTTAATGTCAAGCGGCTTTCGGTCGGATACGGCTTATTTTGCTTTCTAAGGTCCGGCTCGCATCAGCGTTCGCTTCCTTAGGGTTTTAGATGCGTCCACGAATTTATGTAAGATACATTGTCTATCGGTTGGTCAGTCATACTTCATCCTTTTTATAGCATTTTAACTTGAACGGACACATCTTATTTAAAATGTAATCTCTATAACAGACACATCTCTATAACAGACACATCTCTATAACAGACGCATCTTATTTAAAATGTAATCTCTATAACAGACACATCTCTATAACAGACACATCTCTATAACAGACGCATCTTATTTAAAATGTAATCTCTATAACTGACACATCTCTATAACAGACACATCTTATTTAAAATGTAATCTCTATAACAGACACATCTCTATAACAGACACATCTTATTTAAAATGTAATCTTTATAACAGAAACATCTCTATAACAGACACATCTTATTTAAAATGTAATCTTTATAACAGACACATCTCTATAACAGACACATCTTATTTCAAATGTAATCTCTATAACAGACACATCTCTATAACAGACACATCTTATTTCAAATGTAATCTCTATGAAACTCTTTGATCATCGATCAGTTCAGTCACACTTATACTTGAAATACAATGGTTCTTGTTCTGTTACGCTTATGTTTAAAAAATTTTAAATCTGTGACGCTCCAGTTGGAAAAAGAATTGTTCTTTTTCTGTTCTGCTTCAGTTTGAAAATAAATAGTATATGTCCTGTCACGCTTATGTCAAAAATAAAAGTATCCTTGTTCTGTCACGCTTATGTTCAGAATATAATTGTTCTTATTTTTGCCACGCTTATGTTAGAAATAGAATAATCTTTATTTAGTAACGCTTATGTTATAAATATAATTGTCCTTGTTCTGTCACCCTCATGTTTGAAATACAATTTTCTTTTTTTCCGTTACACTAATTTTAAATAGTATTTTCACAGGTTTGTAACGCTTAAGTTTCGAGATGTATATTTCCATTGGTCTGCGTCGCCTCAGTTTAAACTACCATTTACGTTGGTCAGTCACACTTAAGTTTGTAAGTAACATCTTCATTGATCTATCTCGGTTTGATATACGTAATCACTAAACACACAGGTTGAATGGATGCATCTTTAGTGTATATGTTCCCTCTTTCCTTCTACTGGCATCCCTGTAACCTTTTCCCAGAAGGAGACATCGCTTCTACCCGGATTAAGACTCTTGAAATAAAGATCAATCAATTTGCCGACACAGGTAACGGTAATTGAACTCGACCGGCGCAAACATTTCCGAGACGTTTGTTAACTCATTAGACTCATAAGTTTACCTTTCGAACTTTTGTCGATATTGAAAGCCTGCTTGACACGTAATCACTTTTATCGATGGCATTCTCAATGGTGGCGGTCTCGAAATATCTCTGTAGCACATACTTCACCTCTATCTATGACACCTTCACATAAGATTAACCTTTTATCTAGCACTAGTAAATCCTATTTTATTTAGAAGCTGATATTTACACATTGGAGTATAGGATGGCCCCCAAATAATTCCACACACAGAATAGTTAATAAAATTAAAAATTATTTTTTGCAGTCCAACCATATGTAACAGTATTTTTTAATAATTACCTAACAGTAGAAGCGGTTTACAACATAATAAAACTTCTACATTGCTTTATCCATGTAACCTTCTAGATAAACAATTACATTTGTTTAAAAGAATTTTTTTTCAATTGCTTGTATATCATGACAGTTGGTAGAACAATTTGATTCGAACAACTAATTAAAATATTGTTTTAATGAAATGATACAAGCGGTTATAGTGTCAACTAGCAAGTTGATTTGGTTCTTTTACGCTAATTTTATTATTATCTATTTAATTATTCTATTCCAAAAAAATGTAATGTATTATTTTTAAAATACATACAATCCAACCATATTTGGTAAAAAAAGAAACGTCAGTCCATTAAACAGTCCAAACAGTAGTGATATGCCGTAAAACAGACACATCAAAGTAAATGTCATTACCAACGCAAAAGACTCGGATATCTTCAAAACAATGATTTAACAGTTGAAAACTTGAAAGTGTTGTTTTATTACATAACTTGTAACTATTCTGTGTTTAAGAATCTTGTGATGAACTTATTTTATTATACCTACTTCAAGCATTGGTGGTCTTATAGAAAATATATGTACACTCTGTATTTTATGTATATGTAGTAATACAAAACTATATGTATCGCAAGTAAGCTACACATAAACATTTACTGTTTAATTACATGGAGGAATTAGTTGAACTGACAGTTAGCCTTCAGAATTCCTCTATGGAATAAAACACAAACGTGTATGTGTAGTTAACTTGCAATAAGTATAGTTTTATTCTACTACTAGGCTCTATTGATATATAAAAAACTGTTACGGAATATAGTGAAATAGAAATATGTACACAATTTATATAGTGATATATACATACGTATATATACGCATATATATATATATATATATATATATATATATATATATAGTATAATTTTTTATTTATACAAACATTATTAGTGACATATGTGCATACATGTTTCGGTTGTACTCTTCACAGAGAGTCAACCTCTTTAGACCAAATAAGACAAGGAAGTATATATATATATATATATATAAATAAATATATATATATATATATATATATATATATATATATATATACAGGGTGGGCAAAAATAAGGGTCCTATTTTAAAAAATTCATAACTTTTTTATTTATTGATTTTTTTTTTTTTTTTAGAATAAGTAAAGGACCCCTTCCGAAGCAAGCATGAGCCGTATTAGCCATAAGGAACGTACCCTCATTTAGAAAACATTATTTTTGCTTAAAAAACTCAAAACAGTGTAAAAAACAATACTTTAGTTTTTGTAAGTTTTAAGAAGTGTTTTTCGGCTAAAATTTGTTTTATTTATTTCAAAAAATCTCGGAAGGGTCAGTCTACACACACATAAAGTTTGGTGAGTTTAACTTTTATTTTGTGGAAGTTATTCAAATTCAAGTTATTCAAATTTAAAGATAGGACCCTTATTTTGGCCCACCCTGTATATATATATATATATATATATATATATATATATATATATATATATATATATTTTATTTTATTCCATTAGTTGCGACAAAACAAGTTTTGTTTCATTGGTGCGAATAGCGACCAACTCATCGGGCCGGCGAAAGGAATTCAAATGGCATAAAATTTTAACTTCACTTTAACGTGGGATTGAAAATTGAAAATACATTGGAGGGGGAGGGGGACAGAGTTGGGGCTTTGTCTATAACGGCGACATGGGACATGAGAGGGGAGGGGGGAGGACCCCAACAAGTCGTGTTTCAAATTATTACGTGGGAGGTTTTTCACGTACATTTTTATTTATCCTGCATAAATATTTTATATGGGACGCATATAAAATGCTATTTCAAATTAAAGTGTGACAGACGCCAAACATCTTCTTCCTTGTGTGGTCCTGCATCATATCGCAGGGTCCGATGATATTATTATGTCCCTCTATTTTCTTTGGCCGTCTGTCTGATCGAGGTGCACACAGGCGATGTTCAAGTCCCTGTGAAGCATGTCGAACCAACGCTGTTTTGGCTGTCCTCTTGGCTGCTGACCTCCAACTGTCAGCTCGTATGCCACCTTCACAAGATTGTCGTTGGCTCGTAGGACATGACCGTATAATCTCAATCGAAATTTACGGATCTTGTCGGCGATTGGTTCCATTGCATATCTCCTTTGTGGCTGGTCAACATTTAATACCATGAATTGCGATTGGTCGGATGACAGCGATAGACTCAAAACCGAACCAAAAATGATATTTCAAAATTAGGCCTGACAAACAGACAGATATAACTTCTATCTCAAATGTAGACATGACAGAATTACGAACAGGGCCACTTATATGAAATATTGCACCTACCTTAAATAAGAATTATCTAATTTATCAATGCTGTTAGTGATTAAAATCTTATTTCTAACTTAAGGGGTGACAACGAAAATGCTATTTTAAAGCTAAGCGGGACAGTGTAAAGTGACGTATTTTTTTAAAATTTGTTCGAACCAAACACGGAATATTGCAACTGAAGCGTAAACGGACTAACGTCATAAAGGTGTGATTTATAGGCGCAACCTGAAGGGGGGGGGTTCGGCATGATTATGTCTGTTCACATTATATTTAAATGTCTGCACGATCAAGGAAACATGGAGCAGGGATCGAATTCAAAAGGCAAGTAGTCTGAGGAAAAAAGCGATTACAGTAGAAAATCTTCCAGCATCCAAATGTTACTACAGTGAAGAGGTGTGATTTTGTTGTTAGTTTATCGGAGCATATTCCGTGGAAGTACTTAAGTCGTTCTTAACGTTCAATGACGCATACTATTCGACTTCACCAGATGTGCTCTAATCTTCCTGTTTATAGAAAAAAAACGGACAGAGCTTCAAAATATGCGTCTGAAGCCAATCAACTCAACTGCCAAAAAGAACGACTTTTTGTTTGTCGCCACGTCGTAATTCGGACTTCCTGTCCATGACGTAAGTTTAATTTATTCGAATTTTTAACTCTTAATAGAATTTTCCACTTTGTAGCTTAATCTAAACTTATATGGAAAATAGCCTTTTTAAACAATTTCCACACACTCACGTTCAATATCTGCACAAGAGACCAACTAAAATGCTATTTAAAACTTAAGCATGCCAAACGGAAATACCGACAAAGCATCTTAGAAAAATACAAAGACACGTCTAGAAATATCGTGCAGTCAACTGATGTTGTATATCTGTTTACAGTTATCGAGAAAGTCTGACCTAAATAAAGTTATCTGTCAAATATACAGGAATGTCGCCGAGACCTATGTCGTGTATACTCGTTCGTGTAATACCACACGCATTCGACTTGATCTATTAAGAAGCGAATATGCCGATGACATAATATTCTATTTTATTTTAAAGCAAAAGAGACAGAAAAATGGAATAAATCTCATCTTAACGATCGGGGTTATTTCTGTCCGCCAAAAAATCAATATCGATTACGTGCACCTGAAAAATTGGAACTGAACAAAGTTTTCGGAATTGGACGACGAAAATAATAGCAGAGGAAGGATAATCTTATTTTTGACGGAAGACATGTTTGAGGGGAAAGTTTATGACAAAGAAGTGCGTCATCTGTCAGCTGATGGCTGGACTAAGCTGAAATCCGTTTCGTGGTGAGATGAGGTGTATAGCAAAACGGAATCTACTTCTTCTGAATCAGTCTTGCTTGAATCCGTTCACAAACAGAAATCTAAGACGATCAAGAGAAATGCTAGCTTAAAATTAGTATATATGATATTTCATTTTGTACATCCGTGTATCGGCTACGTGTTAGGGTATCTTCTCCAGGCAAGCAGTCGCCATATTGAATATATATTTTTTAAAACACACGAGCGTCAGAAGTAAACGGGAAAATAACAATGACGACGGAACACGAATAATAAAGAAACGGTTACATTCACGCGCACGCACTAACACACACACACACACACACACACACACACGCACACACACACACATACATATATATATATATATATATATATATATATATATATAAATTGGGTAGTTCATATTCTTTTAAAGCATCTTTTAAGAATTTTAGCATAAAATTGAGGCAAACTCCCAAAAGCACAGAGCATGTAGAATATAATATGGGCAGCGCCGTGCAGCGCGGATTGATGGAGATTGGGTAGTTCATGTTCTTTTGGGGCATCTTTTGGGGGCGTGGAATTGGGGCGGGCGCCCGGATGCGCAGGGGATGCAGAGTGTATTCGTGGAGGTGGAACTATGGACAGATTTTTTTTTTCATTTTAACTTTCAAGAGACCAGTAATAAAAAAATCAACAACATTGTCGTCCTATTCCCATTCTGATGGACAACTACCAACAGGTACTTCTACTGCTTCTACAAAATCTCTCTGCTTGACAAAGCTAGGTTTCTAGCGAAATGATCGCAAAACAAAAAATTAAATTCTTGAAAGTGAAAATAGAAAACAAATCTGTCTTGATTTTGATTAATATATTTTGCATCCTCTGTGCTTTTGGGCGTTTGCCTCAATGTTATGCTATATGTATATATATATATATATATATATATATATATATATATATATATATATATATAGTCTAAAGAAGCTTTGAGTCATTAAAAAAAAAAATAAATAAATAAATAAAAAAAATGTAAAATGCAGTTTAAATTCCCAGGCAAACTAACTAAATCCAAGATATTGCAGACTTAACATTCGTTGGAAAATTAATAAATGAAAAAATATAAGTAAAATAAAAAAAATAAATAAATAAATAAAAATAAAAATAAAGAAAGGGAGTTAATTATCTAAGAGTGAAACAAAAACAGGAGACCTTAAGCGTCTAATATTAACACGGGGATCATCAGCTGTTTACCATGTAACTGTTTCGGAGATTTAAAAACAGGACAGTTATAATATTCATGGCTCTCCAATGGTACTGATTATACGACCATTTCCCCAATAATCAAGTGTCGAAATAATTCAGCTTAAAATATCACTAATATATACATAAAAAAATAATAATAATGATAAAATAATAATAATAATATATTACCCTTAAGACTACCGTATGATATAGTAATTTGCATATCAAATAACATTAATTATAACAATAATCAAAAAAATAATAATAATACTATCTAAACACTACATCCAAGAACCATTCTGCAATATGGTAGCTAGCAATAAAATTATATAGGAATCAAAGTTGCATTAAAAAATAAATAAAAAATAAAGCTTAAGTACCTTTGGTACCAGAAAAGTAATTAGATAAGAGGAAGGAAACCTAGCCATACAGATCTAAATACCCAATATATAGTCTAAAGAAGCTTTGAGTCATTAAAAAAAAAAAAAAAATGTAAAATGCAGTTTAAATTCCCAGGCAAACTAACTAAATCCAAGATATTGCAGACTTAACATTCGTTGGAAAATTAATAAATGAAAAAATATAAGTAAAATAAAAATAATAAATAAATAAAAAAAAATAAAAATAAAGAAGGGGGGTTAATTATCTAAGAGTGAAACAAAAACAGGAGACCTTAAGCGTCTAATATTAACACGGGGATCATCAGCTGTTTACCATGTAACTGTTTCGGAGATTTAAAAACAGGACAGTTATAATATTCATATATATATATATATATATATATATATATATATATATATATATATATGTATATATATATGTATATATATATATATGTATATATATATGTATATATATATATATATACCTTAAGCCATTTTTAATTTTTACTTTGTCACACGCTTTGCACGTTATCACCTCCAACATACGGCGTCTCATCACCCATGCGTAAATTTAAAAGCCATACATTGCCGCACCGTTCGACGAATAATACCCCGCCTGAAGACGATTGAATGAATCAATAAAAAGTACTCGCGAAAAGTGGAACATAAAACCTACGGATCGTACATACGACAATTTGACAAAAATACTCGATGGAACATCCGAAAATCGAAAAATAAAAAAAAGACTTATTAAGCAGAAGTATTTTGTGTTGTTCAATAATGCTTGTCTTAATGAAAATATGCTGCCTAAATACATACAATACATATATACTTATATATTTTAAACGTAAGAATGGAATAATAAAATATGATGCGTAAAAGAAGTCTAAAGAAGATATAATTACTGAAGGTAATTTCGCATAAATGTCGCGGACATAATCGAAATGCATGTATTGCCAGGGCAAACAAATTGTAGAACATGCATTGGGTATGTAAATTCAATATGACATTGATAATACCTGCAAACTATACTGCACATGCTACGAGCAAGCGAAAAGTGCCTTGGTGAGATGACTAAAAAGATCATTGTTCAATATCTAGCAGTGAGCTATAGTTGAAAACTATAAATGTCTGATGGGAAATGCGTCAGAGTTGTGAAAAGCGTATCAAAATGTTAAGCTGAGCTGAAACACATCCGATTAGCTTGAAACCCAAAGGAGACCAGACCTCAATTTTGAATCTCGCACAACGCAGCGCCAATCTCTTTATTTTACTTTTTAATTGTAAAGTTGATTTTTACTTTGGCAAGTAATAATTAAAGGGAGATAACTTGAATATCGTTCATGAGAAATCGGTCTGAACATACTGCACAAACAATAACGCACAACAGGGAAGCCTGCTAATATTTAAATAAACAGTATTTACTAAAGAGTGGAATTAGCTGGAAACACAGCCATTTTATATCAGGTTGTCCGGAAAGTTTGTGCCGAATTTTCAAGAAAACGAAAAGTTTCAAAAAATATATATGCCATTAAATATTTGATCAAATACTTATTAATAATGGATTTTGATATGTTAAGCTTTTTTGCTAGTGCTCGTGTTGTTTTGTAATGTGGGTTAATTTCAGTTAATGGCTTCATTTGGACCTCATCTGTAGAGGATCGTCTGTCTAAGCGGTTTTTATCATTAAGGCTAAAATCCTCTGATCTAAAATGGTTCTTACAACGTACCACTTTCGACGTAAATACACTAGACCAAATCGACAATCAGCAAAATATCATCCATTCACTGTGGATGTGAAAGTCCCCAGATGCCGGAGAGCCTTTTACTCGAATAGCTTCTTTCCTCGTGCTGCCGGCTTTTGGAACTCTCTCCCTGCTCCCTGTATCCTCGACTGTACCGACATGCAGAGGTGTAAAACTAATTTAAACCGACATCTCGCTACACACCTCCCAACTTAGGATGACACCCAACACCTACACCCTAATTCTCAGTAACCCCTTACGTCTTACGTCTACGTTTTTATAACGTGTTGAAACATAGAATACTAAAATTGGAACGCACTTTCCGGACAGCCTAATAGTTTGAAAGTAATAATTATCGAGAGAACAAGGTTTTGCTCGCTCGTGATGAACAAAACTAAAACAATTGTTAAACGCTGAAAAGAATAAACGCCGTTTAAATTTGGAGTTACCATTTTTCCAAGACGAGTTGCTCTGCTAAGGCTTGTGAGTCTAGTTAACCCATCCTTGATTATAGGTGAAATAGACAATCACGATGAAATTATAAAGAAATGATACTTAGCCACATTTCATAAAAGCTGTATGTTAAAAGAGAGAGACGTCGATTTTTTTGATTTTTTAAACTGAGTTCCCCACCCACCCCAAACAAGACAGTACGCCACTGTAGACGTAAGGGGCTACTGAAAAAAAGGGTGAAAGTTTTTTTGTTTTTTTTAGGGAGGGTCAACTTAAATTGGGAGCTGTGCAGCGAGATGTCTGTTTACATTAGTTTTAAATGTCTGCATGTCAGTACCGTAAGGAAAACAGGGAGCAGGGAGGGAGTTCCAGAGCCCTACAGCACGAGTTAGAAGCTTTTGGATTAGAAAGCTCTTCGGTATCTGGGAACCTCCACAGTGAATGGATGGGATTTGGCAGATTGTCGGGTTGGTCTAGTGAATTTACGTCGTCGGGGCACCAGAGCAGCAAGTTCATCAGAGCACAGTCCATTGAAGTACTTGTAAAGCAGGCACAAGGAAGCAACATTTCGGCGATGGGACCGGGGCTGGAGCTTGGTGGATAGTGAGAGACCTATTAAATAGACAACTCTTATTTGGACCTTGTCTAAGAGGGAGAGACTAGTTGATGATGCACCAGCCCAGATGTGGCAACAATACTCCATGCATGAGCGGATGGTGGCTTTGTAGAGATATAGGATAATGTCAGGTGTGAGAAGTTTACTAGCACGGTAGAGGCAGCCCACCTTTTTGCAGCAGTCCTGGCACTGTCTTCAATGAATTTGTTCCAATTCAAATCGTTTTTTTTTTAGAAATTTCAATTATTTTGTTTATTTATCTGTATT
Organism: Sepiola atlantica; assembly: GCA_963556195.1. NCBI lineage: Eukaryota > Metazoa > Mollusca > Cephalopoda > Sepiida > Sepiolidae > Sepiola > Sepiola atlantica. The sequence continues at coordinate 8,109,831 of OY744523.1, forward strand.
AGAAACCTACACTTGTTCTATAACGCGTGCAATAAGGCTCCTGTTTTTTTTTAAATAAATATTACATCTGGCGTTTCAGTGGAAATCATTTCCATGCAATCTACGTTCACGCATCTTTTACACGCCCATTTTGCATAATGACTCCAGTGTTCGCTGATGGGCTGAGAGACTATTTCCCTACAGACAACAACATTGTATTATGCTCTTTGCTTAAAAACTCAGCATTATAATGTTAGATAATAGTGGTAGTGGTTGCAGATACAGATGACGCCCTTAGAGAGGGTAACAGTAGAAACGGAAAGGAAGTGATGTCACTTCCGACCGCGTTGATTTCGGTTTCTCTGTTCCTGACGCTTGAAGAAGACGCTTGCGTGAAAACTTGTCTCCCGTAAAACCTAAAGGGGGGAGGGAGACATGAACACCAGTAGCAAGGATAGTATGAGTACATTTCTCCAGTAATTAATTCTCTCCCTCCCCCCCCTCTCACTATCGCGTGCAACCGATAAACTGTTTATTAAATAAATATTCGAAAATCCATACACGGCCTTCGGTTTAGTTTGTGCATGACAATGATGATGATGATGGTGGACACCGCCGACACGACAGACTGACGCAAAGCTGATACCCTAGGTAATCAGAAATGCAACCTCTCTGATAAGGGGTATTGAACTTCTGACGATCGAAAATGTAACTATAAGATGATAATCAAGGGTAATTCTGTAGAAATACGAAAATCTGTATAAATATTTGTTATATCTTAAATTAAAATTTAATTTAAAACTGCAAATGTATAATCGTATTAGAATGATGTCGTTTGAAAAGGGAACTTTGGACGCTGAAAGCGCACACAAGCCTAACATAAGTCATAATATCTCGCGTGATTTAAAACAAAGTTATAATCGAATTCGTTAGAGAAATGTTTTCGATTATGATGAACAACAAAAATGCGAAATAAAATTTTAACCTAATGAAATAATTTTTTTTTAAAAACATATTTATCTTACATCGTTATTCTACGCCATACAACCTAAGAAATAAGAAAAATTATTCATATTGTAATTCGATTTGTTAATAAGATTTGATGCGTTTCGGTCGTTCTAATTCTGAATAAGTCCAGTGTTTATTAAAGATAGTTGTTTCTTTTTTTTATTTCTAAAAACTTTAACAAACTATTCAAGCAGTGTAGACACTTCCGGTCATTGCGGCTGGAACTAACACCGGCGGTGAATATCGGCACGTGTTAGTTGTTCACTCAATAATTATTATTTAAAATTATTGTAATAAAAGAAATGCGAAATAAAACCGTAAAATAATAAAATACATCAAATTGACACAAAAAAATATTTACATCTCAAAACGTATATCTGCAAAATAAAAACCAAAATATAATAAACCTTACCTATATTTATGCTAGGATTCAATTTGTTAATTATGTACAGGGTCTTTAGGCCTTGATGACGTTCGAGTTTTATCATTTTTGTTAAATGATCATTGTTTTTTTTGTATTTTTAAAAGCTTTAAAAAAACTATGGTCCTGTTACTTATTGGGCATCTAGAGATTTGCATGCGTGATGTAGTCGTGACGTAAGCAGGTCCGAATACAAACGAAGAAAGCCGAATCCAAATATACAAATATAAAACGTGCTTACTTTTCTCTTACCCCCCCCCCCCCAAACATGTTTAGTGGTATTTTACAATTTTCTGGGGATGTAACAATAATACATACAAGCAAGACACAACAGTTTAATTCATTAGATTTCATTTTACAGAAAAAAAAAACAGAACATAAACAATCACTTCAAGTACATTCAGTTTGTTCGGCAAAGTTCGTTAATGTTCGCCAGTTACGAAAGTATTCGATGAAACTCGCCGTTTATGACATAACTACTGATATTGTCTTGGATGTCCAATAAGCAACTGGACGCAAACTATTCAAGCAGTGTAAAAACTTCCGGTCATTACGGACTGGAACTAACACCGTCGGTGAATGTCGATACATTTTTGATTGGCACAGATCTCTATCATTCCTAATTTTTCTTTAAAATAAAATGTCCTTCCTTGTATTGAATAGAAATTATTATATTCTTTAGTAAAAGTGAAAAAAGTAATGTATTAATGTTTTTACTAATTTATGAATATATTTTCGTGTTTTTTTGAAAATGATATTTACTGCAGAAATCTAGGATAAACGTTTATGTAAAAATAAATCGGATAGGCGTACATTTAAAAGTTGTAATTTCAGTTGGAGAAAAATCCTTATACTCTCTATCACTATCAATCGGAAATATTTTAATATCGATCCGAATAAAATAGGTTTCAGATAAAATTGATTCGAAATACAAATCAAAGAATACATGGGGCGATGTGCACCAATTGTTTATAGCTAAATAGAATTTAATATTGAGTTTGTATAAATTTAGCTGTTTATAGACCAACTAACAACCAAATTTAGCTGTTTATAGCCCAACTAACAATCCACAATACTTTATATATTATATATTGGTATCGAATAAAGACTAAGTAATAATGAAATCTAAAGAAAAAAACATGTATAATTTACAATAATTACTAAGTTTCTCAATTAGCTTTATTTTTTTAATATTTTAAATGGTTCATATTCGATTTAGTCAGATCCAAAGGAGATTCTTAATTATGTCTATGTGTTAAATATCGGAATAGGATTTTGTAGTTGTGGATTCGTGGGTGTCCAAAAATGTTATATTAACTGGCCCCATATTTAGATCAAAGAGAGTCTTATGGCTAGTGAATTCGAAAGACCAACGTCCGTCAATTCTCGTGTTCTCTTCTCTCTCTCTCTTTTCTTTTCTTCTCTTCTCTCTCTCTCTCTATCTTTCTCTCCATCTGTCTTTCCCGCTCTCTCTCTCTGGCTTTCTCTCTCTCTCTGGCTTTCTCTCTATCTTTCTCTCTCTCTCTCTGTCTCTCTCTCTCTTTCTCTCTCTATCTTTCTCTCTCTCTTTCTCTCTCTCTCTGTCTTTCTCTCTCTATCTCTGTCTTTCTCTCTCTGTCTTTCTCTCTTTCTGTCTTTCTCTCTATCTTTCTCTCTCTCTCTCTCTCTTTCTCTCTCTCTCTCTCTCTCTGTACTCAATCGCTGCAACTGAGCAATAACAATTTACCATTATATGTTATACACAAGTGTGTTTCGTAATTCTTCAAAGCATATCAGCAATATACAACACGTGTGTGTGCGGCTAAAAGTCATAAACTCCACAAAATGCACTTACACATCTTACGTAATCTGATTCAGTGTGACCCCGACCTGGTTATGGTCCAAATGTATTATAATATTCATTTTCTTTGCCGACACCAGTAGTTAAATTAGTGAATAGGGTTAAAAACTTTTCAAAAACAACACTGAAACTATGTGAAAGAGTCTGTCAGTCAGCGTATGTTTACTCGCCAGAGAGACGCAGAGAGATAGAAAGACAGATATATAGACAGCGTGAGAAATGGAGAAGAGAAGTTGTAAAAAGAAAGAAGGCACACACGTTTCTTTTTAACTTTTCGTTTTCTCATTCATGGTTCCGGGCAACGGCAAACCCATCACAAGTATATTATCACTTCAGCAAGGTATTAAATCGACCCCCTTTGTAAAACGACGTGTCTATTGGGTGCTTTAATGTTTCTTTAGAAGAATGAAACGGGAGTCTTTTATGTGAAAGTAATTTTATCGATTTTAGAGTTTTAAGAGGGGGGTCAAAGGATCAACACGTTTCGTCGATGATCTCCGTCTTTTGAATATTGGTTTACCGGAACCGAAAATGAATGTAGTCACCTTGTCATGAATCAAGTTGATTTTAATAGGTGCGCCAAAGCATTTCGATCAGACACTCTGTCCGTCAGTAGTTCTGACAAACATAATGTTCGTCTGTCTGACACTTTCAAACTTGAAATAGTATTTTCCCCCGCTCTGTCATGCGTAAGTTTGAAAAACATTTGTTAGTCTGTCACACATACATTTTAAATAACATTTTTGTTCTTTTGTCACGCTAAAGTTTGAAATAGCTTTTTTGTTCGTCTGTCATGTTATTATTTTAAATAGCATTTGTGTTGGTTTGTCACGCTAAAGTTTGAAATAGAATTTTTGTTCGTCTGTCCCATTTTAATTTTAAATAGCATTTTGTTCGTCTGTCACGCTAAAGTTTGAAATAGAATTTTTGTTCGTCTGTCCCATTTTAATTTTAAATAGCATTGTGTTCGTCTGTTCCATTTTAATTTTAAATTGCATTTTGTTCGTCTGTCCCATTTTAATTTTAAATAGAATTTTGTTCGTCTGTCCCATTTTAATTTTAAATAGAATTTTGTTCGTCTGTCACGTTTTAATTTTAAATAGCATTTTGTTCGTCTGTCACGCTAAAGTTTGAAATAGAATGTTTGTTCGTCTGTCCCATTTTAATTTTAAATAGCATTTTGTTCGTCTGTCCCATTTTAATTTTAAATAGCATTTTGTTCGTCTGTCACATTTTATTTTAAATAGCATTTTGTTCGTCTGTCACGTGTTAATTTTAAATAGCATTTTGTTCGTCTGTTACGTTTTAATTTAAATAGCATTTTGTTCGTCTGTCACATTTTAATTTTAAATAGAATTTTTGTTGTTTTGTAACGCTAAAGTTTTTGATATATTGTGTTGTTGGTCTGTAACAGTTAAGTTTAAAATAGCGTGTTTTTTGGTCTGTAACACTTAAGTTTGAAATCGTATTGTTTTGGTTTGTAATGCTAAAATTTGAAATAGCTTTGTTATTGATATGACAAGCTTAAGTTTAAAATTGATTTGTTTCGTCTTTCACGTCTTAATTTTAAATAGAATTGTTTTAGTCTGCACCACTTAGGTTTTAAATAATTTTTTCATTGGTCTGTCAGGCTTCATTTTTACTAATGTGTAACTACTTATTAAGGCCGAAAACCACTTGGTATAGGGGTTAATATGATGGAGTTGAATGATAATGATCACGATGAGAGGATTACATTTTTTTTTTGCATAGCACCTGCTCAAAACAAAAGCCGACCGAGTAAACAACAATTATTTCCCCTTTGTCAGTGATATCACTTATTAATGGTGAGGACTAAATAACAAAATAGGAGCGAAATGATAATTACGACGGTGTGGAAAGTAAACCATGGTTAACTTTCTACTATCCGTGCGCTTAATTTTAAAATAGCCTTATTGTTGCTCTGTCACGTTTATGTTTGAAATAGCATTATTGTTGGTCTGTCACGCATAAATTTGAAATAACATATACCTTGGTCTATCACGCTTAAGTCTGAAATAGGTTTGTTGTTACTTTGTGACGCTTAAGTTTGAAATAGCGTGTACCTTGGTCTGTGACGGTCAAGTTCGAAATAGCATGTACCTTGGTCTGTCACGCTCAAGTTTGAAATAGCATGTACCTTGGTCTATCACGCTCAAGTTTGAAATAGCATGTACCTTGGTCTATCACGCTCAAGTTTGAAATAGCATGTACCTTGGTCTGTGACGGTCAAGTTTGAAATAGCATGTACCTTGGTCTGTCACGCTCAAGTTTGAAATAGCATGTACATTGGTCTGTCACGCTCAAGTTTGAAATAGCATGTACCTTGGTCTATCACGCTCAAGTTTGAAATAGCATGTACCTTGGTCCATCACGCTCAAGTTTGAAATAGCATGTACCTTGGTCCATCACGCTCAAGTTTGAAATAGCATGTACCTTGGTCCATCACGCTCAAGTTTGAAATAGCATGTACCTTGGTCTGTCACGCTCAAGTTTGAAATAGCATGTACCTTGGTCTGTGACGGTCAAGTTTAGTATAGCGTGTAACTTGGTCTGTGACAGTCAAGTTTGAAATAGCATGTACCTTGGTCTATCACGCTTTAGTCTGAAATGGGTTTGTTGTTACTCTGTGACGCTTAAGTTTGAAATATAATTCTCATGGCTAAACGCGCACAGAGAGGACGCATCTTAAGAATCTCCGTTTTCATGTTTAGTCTCCGGGTTAATTTCAGCATTTTGAATTGGGCATCTGTTATTGCGGTAAAAATATACTAAACCTCATTCATTTGCAAGATAAACACTTTTATTAGTGAACGGCCCGAATAGAAATCGCACGGGAAATTATCCGGCTTTGGGAAACGTCAATCATTTCGAACAAAATAAGATAAAGAATCTGTAATTGTAAGCAAAGATCGCCGTTGCGCCAACCCTAAAACGCAGCCACAAACAGCAGTTCTGTGCGACAAAATGTCAGAACAAACAGCGGAAAAAATGTTATTTCACACTAAACTACTGACATAACTTTTATAGAGATGATCGGACGCGTTTAAAAGTAGAAGAATAAAGTTACTGCGCATGTGCCTTAAATGCGCTCAAAACTTATCTTCCTTATCTATTATTATACTAAAGTGAAGTTAATCGACGTTTGTTTCCCGAAGGCTTTTTCCTATATATTTTAATCACACAAAACATATCGTAAAATATTCCAAAGTTTTGGGATTGGGGTAGGGTTTTAAAAAAATCCTTTGAATTGTTTTAATTAGTCGTGATTTGAAAATAACCATCTCTTACTGTGGCACAATGCGTGACCTTTTGGAGAGCTAAGTGCTCCCCGTTATATTCGTAATCCTTATGCCAGACTTATTTTTAAAATATTAATTATCTGCCCTTTGAGATCACTGAGTGCACCTGTGCCTCAGTGGTATTTTGGAAGACTGAAGGTCGATGTCAAACTAATTCAATGACATGTGCATGTGGTGGGTTCAGAGATCAGACTGTTGTCGTTCGAGAAAATCAGTTATCAAACTATAAACAAAACATTTGACAAGGCGTACAATGATGACGGCTGTATTCCCTCTCTCTCTTTCTCTCTCTCCTTCTCTCTCTCTCCTTCACTCTCTCTCACTCTCCCTTTCTCTCTGGTAAAGAGATTGAAAATTGAAAAGTTTGAAATCCGAACGAGGAAGACGCGTTTGTTGCGCGCTCTGAGATGGGATTTTTTCGAAATATAATAAATTATATTTTTATATAAAAAGTAAAATGGTTTGTTTCATTATTACATAATGTTTGATTTGCAGCACGATAGTCTCGACCAAACAGCCAGCCAGAAGCAGACGACAGTGACTATCGTCAAACGATGATTACTCACTGGCGATAACAAGACGAGACATTGCACATACGTGCACATGTTGTCCCACTTAGCCACATTACTATATTGATCTATATATCTCTCTTTCTCTCTGTGTCTAGTTCTATTTCAATCTCTTTCTCTATAAAAAAGATTAGAATAGTTCATTAAAAACAAAACGGAATATCAACACACGCAGTAATACTATTTAACTCGTAGTTGGAGAGGAAAAAAGAGCGATGGGAAGAAAGAAAGAAAGAACGAAAGAAAGAAAGAAAGAACGAAAGAACGAAAGAAAGAAAGAAAAAAGGGGCAAAAGAGGTTCATTTAAGATTTTTGACTCATTTTTTCCTGATTTAAACAATTTAACCTGAGCTCAATGAATGATCAAACGTTTAACATTTTTGTTGTTGTTTTAATATCTATAATCTAGTGCATAGTAACAAAAAGTAAAGTGGTCAATCGTAGTCGAGGGCGACCCGAAGGCACCTTTTTAATTAGCTACTACACCGAGATGTAGGGGAGGGCGCCATTTTCCCCAAGATTACTTCACTTACCTTTTATCCTCACCTTATAATGCTGAGTTATTAGCAAGAGGGCATCAAGTACCATTTTTAAGTCTTTGGTATGACTCGATCGAGGATTGAACACTGGTCTTCCGGCCCATTAGTGAACACTTGCCATTATGTCAAAAATGGGCCGGTCATTGTATAAATGATGAATATGTAATTAAAATGTTATTGTTTATGCTTAAAAATGTATGCGTTGGTTTATTGTGCAAATATTAGTGTGTTGGCGCATAGACAACCGAATATGTCCAAATAAAAAAATTATTTCAAATGGTTCGTACGCAGGTGGTTCCAAGCAATATTTCTACCGAAATCAATAAAAACAAAGATGTTTGTATCAGAAATCAAAAGTGTATCCGCTTGAATACAAAGTTGTACGTTTTGTGAGCAGATGTGATTTCGTTAAGATAATTGAAAACTAAAAAATCCCCAAAATAAATCAATAGACTTTAGAGGTCAAAGATCGTTTCCTGCATTCAGAGCACATCACATTTTTTAAAAAAAAACCTATATCGGCTACTTACTCACCAAACAAGATGTCGTTCTTTAATGAACATTTACGTATCCTTCTCTTATATTTTCTTTTGGATCACACCTTATGTTGGACTTTTCTGGTTACTATTAAGCTTTTCACACTTACATGGCACCGTTGCACATAAGTCATTATATAGGCAAGCACACTTACCTCTTGTTATAGACATTGAAACCCACATATCAAATTGAGCGAAAATGTAAAACAATCTTTTATAATCGCAAGTAGTTCAACCCCAACACATTAATCAAAGTTTGTATATGAATTCTGTATATTTAAATAAATATAAAGCATTTGTATTGTTTATATCTGCTTTTCGTATTCCATTATTTCTTGTGTTTTAATTATCATTGAGGGGGGAGATATTTCTACAACGATTTTCACCTGAACGACTCTCTGAAGTAGTCTTGAAGTGATGGCACCGTATCATAGATTTAAGACGGCCGTTCATCCCTAATACCGGTATAGAACGAGGACACGGACAAGCTTTACTTTTTTTAAAATCCCTTGGGTATTAATACACATAAACGACAAACTGACTTACCAAAAAAGACACTTTCTACAGCTTACGAATTTAACCCCCTTTCTCTCTCTCTCTCTCTCTCTCTCTCTCTCTCGCTGTCTCTCTATATATCACTCTCTCTCTCTCTCGTTCACTTTTCTAATCGATATTAGATTTCGCACCGTGCAGTCGTTCCCGACCCCGTTTCCTTTTTGGTAACGGTTGCCGTTAAAGACCCAACGAGAGTAGTCATATAAAGATGTTATTTTTCAGCTGATTCTAAGTGTGTCAATTAAGACGTTCGATGCGAGAATAGCGGCTGGCGTCACTTTTCAAGTTTAAAGTAAGAGAATTGGACACGTGACGAAAAAGTGCATTTTCGTTGGTTGATAACCGAGGGCGTTGCTGTTGTCGTCTCCAGTTTTTGTACACGTTTCATTTTTACGATGTGTTTTTTCTTTGTTTTTTTTTAATTATTGAAGAACAGAAAATACTTCATTGAATGTATGCTTCGCAACGGCAAGCTACGGGAAATCTACTGACGCTTTGGACACGTATTAAAATGTGTTGATTTCAAAGGGTGTGTGTTCTCTCTCTCTCTCTCTCTCTCTCTCTCTCTCTCTCTCTCTCTCTCTCTCACACACACACAGTGTATTTATATATATATATACATTTGCTTCTCACTCTAGTAGAAGTGATGTTTTTACTGCATGAAGTATTATTCTTCGTAATTGAGTTCGCTCGGTAACCAGTAATGTAAACATATATATATATATATATATATATATATATATATATATATATATATATATATATATATATATATATATATATATATATATATATATGAGAGAAAAGAAACAATGTTTCGGACAGAATGTAAAAATAAAAATGGAATAAAGGATAAGCAATTCAACAACTAGCAAAAATGAACTCAAAAACTCATTTTGTATAGTTCTCCGAGATATTTCGGTCGTTAATAATACGACCATTCTCAATCGGTTGGTGAACTTTAATATATATATATATATATACATATATATATATATATATATATATATATATATATATATATATATATATATATTCTAGAGATGAAAGATAAGAAAACAAAATTGTAAAGATACAATATTTATTACAACATCAGAAGTTCAGGGCAAGGAGCTTCATATCATTAATCCATGCTCTGAACTTTTTATGTTCTAATTAATATTGTATCTTTACAATTTTTTATTCTCATCTTTCATCACAAGAATTGATTGCTCTATTCAATATATAGAGCTTCATATTATCACGATAAAATATTATTAAACGATAATTCAATTATCTTTAATTAAATTCAACATTTAAATATATATATACATATAAATAAAACATTATTACTTCTCTGACTTTGGGGTGGGCGGGGATGTTGTACAAGTACAATATGTTGTGGGGGATGCGGACTTCCAATTACAGCTTGAAACACTAACCCCGTCTAGCGACACCAAGAAGCTGTAATACTCTAAAACAGTATGGATTACTATATATGTATATATATATATATATATATATATATATATATATATATATATATATGTGTGTGTGTGTGTGTGTGTGTATGTATATATATATATATATATATATATATATATATATATATATATATATATATATGTATGTATATATATGTATATATACATATATACATATATATATATATATATATATATATATATATATATAGTAAGCTATGAAAATATATTTATGGCAATCAAGCTACACAGAGGCTACCGCCTTTCATCCCCCGAGGGAATCTTCAGGCTAAAATGCATGGAGTTATTTTTGCCGGATGTTTTTATATACACGGCTAGCTAGTTAACCAATCAGATTCTTTGTTGTTCTCTCAGCCAATCGTTGGGTTTTCCGCGAACAAAGGTCTTGTCGGTGTTACGACCTATATCCTGTTCTATTGTTCTGTTTTCTATAGATTGACCTATATCCTGTTTCCTTTGTTGTGTCAATATAATGGGTGAATTTATTTTAACACGTGGTTCCTAGTATTTCTAGTTTAGGTTTTAATTTTTTAAGTTGTTAAGTTGCAGTTGTTTTGTTTTTTTACTTATGTGTTTATTTATCTATTTATTTATCGTTAGCCTCAGGTAAATTTATTTCTGTGTAAGCTCTACTTACGTATTGAGCACTGTTGAAGTAAATACTGAAAATTGATACATAAAAAATTATATCTCCTCATACAATTTTATGTGGATACATGAAATACTAATATATATACATACAAAAAGGGTGGTTAGATATAAAAATGGACAGAGTACATCCTGATCAAGCCCCGACTGTGTATGGTGGAGAGATAAGTTCAATACGGACTCGCTGTGTAGCATAAACAGAGAATAAAATGATTATTACATATATATTTCTACTAACGATTCACCGTTGACCAAGGCCAAAAGATCATTCGAGGACAAGTGTTAATGGGTTTCTGTAAGTTGGATTGTGAGACAAACACCTTGAGGATTGCAGACGATAGTTTGATCTGGGGAAAATTTAATTATTTAAAACAAAAATATGTTAACATTGGACTCGAAAACAACAATTGTTGTAGTCAGCTAGGAAGAAGACCTGTGCTGTTGCGTTCAACAGACGGAAAAATATGACCATTTGGATCATGAGTTGAGCTTGGGTTACATTGTTGGAATTACGAAAAAGTTCATGTGGAAAAAATTCGAAATATTCACAACATATTTATTAGAATGTCAAATATTCAAATTGATAATTAAGTGAATTTTGATTACCGCCCTTGAAAATCTTTATTAAGAATAACTGATTTACTGTTATAACATAAGTAAAGACAAGTTATCGCCCTTGTATTACCAATAATATGTTATTTCATGATCCACAAATACGTTTTATTGGTTTCAGTCTCTGAAAAAAGCAATTATTATCAGCTGAAAACTTTGCCATAATTAGTATTATTTATTGGAACTCTTCAAAAATAAAGAATACTCATAATTAGTTTCCCTTTAAAAATAACTGAAATAAATAACTAAAAAACAAAAACTTCAATTGTTATAGACTTTTTTTATGATATTTTTCTCACCAAAAGTTTGAGTGGAATTCTTGTACTTTTCCTTTTATTCTGTTTAATGGTAAATATATCGGACACGTTTATTTTTAAACATATAAGGCCTATTAATTTCCCATAAAATCTATTTTCTAATCTGTTTTACTAATAAAGAGTAATTTGGAACTAATAAACGGTTCCTTTGACTAAAATAATGTTTTATTATAATTTATTGAATATTCATAGGCTTATTATGATATATTCTTAATTTAGATTTGAAAAAAAGAATATGCTGATTAGGAACATTCTTCGTTTATTGACAATTTTGCTCAAATGTAATTTTTATAATAAATAAAGCTGAATCTCGGAAACATGCGTACATGTAGAAGACGTGTTGAATATTTATTTTTTGAACTCGATTTGAATATTAGAAATTCTAATCAATATTATTTAACTATTTCGAATTGTACACTATTATTTATCAAAGCTTTAAGTGATATAACCTATCAATTATGGAGTAAATGTTAAACTACAGTATTGAAACATTTATAGGTATGAAATAATATATATATAATAATATATATATATATATACATTTACAAAAAAGCATATATCGATGATTCTAACCAATGAGAATTCAAGAATAAGTTTAATTTATTACTTTAATATATATATGTTTATATACTTATAGTTTTTTACTCTAAATATAGGTTTAATTGTATTACTGCCTGTGGGGATATTCCCTTTTGTTTATAATAGATACTTCCAATCTTTTTATTATGTTCTTTCTTTATTGCTTTCGGTTGTTAATAAACAGAGAGAAAAAGAGAGAGAGGGGGGAGAGAGAAAGAGAGGGCGACGTAAACGAGTATAGACGAATACAAATAATGTCATCCATTGTGAGAAGGTGAGAATGATATATAGAAAGTAAGTAAAAAAAGTGCCCACTTGATTGGTTAAACAATTAAAATAGAATGTTTTTTAAACGTAACTTAATTACAAAATTGACGAATATTTTAACATGTATTTTGTGAGATTAAAATATATAGGTAAAAACGCTTTACGGAAACAAGCGTTGATTAACTCAGCTTTAGTATTATAATAATAGATATTTAACAAAATATAATACACAAACAAAAATAATAATAAAAAAATAGTTAGTACGATAAAAAAATAGCAGTCGTAGTTACAGTGATAAAAACATTATAAAATAAAAAGTAGTTTAATAAAAACAAATATATGTATACATGTATAGAAGTAAATAATAGTTATTATAGTTGTAGTAATAATAAGTATAAAACAACATATAATAATAATAATAATAATAATAATAATAATAATAATAATAAGAAGAAGAAGAAGAAGAAGAAGAAGAAGAACAATAATAATAATAATGATAATAATAATGTTACATTATGACGGGCCCTATATTCTGTAAACGTGGAAAATTAGCTAGTATGAATTATGAATAGACGTGAACCTGTCGGGCTCGGTGCAAGGTCACGCCGACACGCACCGAATTGAACCGTTATGAGTCACGCGTGTTATGAGATCCGTTGAAAGGTCAAAAGGGGTCTCTGACGTGTGAGATCCTTTGTGTGAAAGTTTAGTTAGGAGTCGAGTTCCCGATTTTGGCGGAGATGGGTCGCCACGCTTAGCCCGGGTGGCTTGTGTGAAAAGTTAGTTCCCGATCTTCGAAGCGACAGGATCGAGAGTCTCAGCCATGTAACTTTGTGTGAAAGTTGGGTTAAGTGTTAACCATGGAAGCGGTCATGAACAGACGTCGATATACTGAGCTCTGCAATGTACAGAGACGGGTGACTTCACTAGACATGGGCTAAGAAATGAGCTAACTGCGTCCAGCGTCCCACAGTATGAATGAAGATAAGATCTGAATGAAGAACCGACGAATGAGAACCCTCCACTGGAATGATGTGTGAAATAAAATGATGAAATCTCTCTCTGAAAAATCGTCTCCGAATGTTCTTGTCTTCCTGCTTGAAAACCGAATCTGCCACATAAAACAGTTACTCCACGACGATCACGAGCCAATAACGAAGTGAATCTGCCGGCAGAGTCCGTGGTCAACAGCGACGAACCTGTAAGGTAATTTTCTTAGTTCATTGTCAAAAGAGACTTAAAAGACTATATTTAAATTGTTGTATTGGAAATGCTATGTTTGAAAATGAACCGACAGTTTCAAGACTTAAAAGTACCATTAAAATCGTCCTAATAAAACTGTGTTTAAAAGTGACACTTAAAGATGTGTTAAAACGACTCTCTTTAAAATGTTTGTTCAAAAATGTTTTACAGAAAATGTTTTACAAAAGTATTAAAAAAAAGATTGTAACCACTATTAATCCTCTCATAGACTTTTCGCATTGTTTTCGACCCGGAGAGGATGTAATTCAAACTGTTTGAGTGGTTTCGAAGAACTGCCTCAGTCGAGCAGGATTAATTAATTAGTAATAAGTAAGATCTCCCCTTTGCTGCTACCCCTTTGAGTGGTTATGTAACAATAATGATAATGATAATAACAAAATCATAATAATGATGATAATATTGATAATGATGATAATTATAATAATCATAATAATACTCCCCCTTCTCCTTAAGCTCTCTGCCTTCCCATAAACTCCCCCCCTTCCCTTCTCCCCCTCCGCAAAATGGGGGGAAAATAAATCAATAGATAAATGAAATAAATAATTTGTTAAAAAAATATTTTTTTATATATAAAAATACAAAAAATAAATAAATAAATAAAATAAAATAAATAAATTAAAAAAATGTTAAAAAAAAGTGTTTAATTTAAAAATACAAAAAAATGATGAATAAATTAATTAATTAAATAAATAAATAAACAATTAAAAAATTTGTTTTTAAATGTAGAAATAAATTAAAAAATTAAAATAAAAAGTAATCAAACAATTTTAAAAATTAAAAATAAATTAAAAAATTTTTTTAAATATTTAAAAAATGGTAGCGACCTAGGTTTTTACACCAAACAAAATATTTGTAGAGGGTCGAGAAGGATAAGACCGAGGAGGGACAGCACAAACCAGACCTCCACTGAAAGAGTGCGGAGAATGTTGGGACCTTGGGGAGGCTTATTCCCACTCAAATTCCAGAGAAGACCAATGGTCCTTACCAGCGAGAAATCAATGGTAAGAGGCTGTTGCGATATCGCAAGGTTATTTGCGGTGATTATCGAAAAGAGGTGAAGAATACTGGAAATCTGGGGAGGTTTGTTGTCACTCAGACTCCAGGAAATACCACTGGTTGTTGTCTGTAAGCAATCACTGACGATGATCTGTATGAGAACACATAGTGAGTACAAATAATAATAATAATAATAATAATAATAATAATAATAATAATAATAATAATAATAATAATAATAATAATGGCAGCCATAGTGATAGTGAGAAATGTATGGTATATTACACAGTTAACGACATTGAGTCCAAATATTAGTTGGAATCTTGGACGTGGAGGTAGCTAAGTGGTTAATTACACAGACTGACAATCTGGGTATGTCAAGCTCGAATCCAGTTCATTTCACAGAAACATTTTCACTTGGGACGTGGGCAACCTTCACGTGGTCCTTCCTCTACGTACCCGATATTTTTCTAAGAAGAATTCTAACAAGAACGAGATTGGGGAAACTTTAGAATCATCTGATCCATACGAAATGAATCAATGATTTGAAATCTCTGAGACGATCATTAGGAATTTACCAATATGCTTACTTGTTGCTGTAAAGTCAATAGAAGGCAACACACAATGGAACATTTTAAAATGTCATAACCTAATATTTATATTTTATGCATTTTAATTTAACATGTTAGTTTATCATATCGGAAATCCATGGTTTATATAGTAAGATAGAAGCGTTGATTAAGAGATAGGCTAAGGTAAATTTTTCTTCGATATTTGAAATCCAATAAATTGTGAAGTTCTATATTGCTGTGAATAGCATAGTACGTGAGGCCGGGATCCCATAAAATTGATTCAGATGAGAAACACTGACTACGATCTAAAAACGCTCCATTCAAACGGGAAGCCAGCAAAAAAGATGGCGACGGTAAAAATCCATTAAAAAATCATTAACGTCTCTTCTTCTCAGTTTATAGCGCGAACATTCTCTCATTGATTTCTAAATAAACGTTTACATACGACGCGAAAAGCCTAAAAGGAGAGAAAAAGTATTTTTGTCGAGTGCGTTCCCGCCAGTCTGTGATTATTGACGGCAGGCGAATGAGCGCGATTTGGATTGTCGTCTGCCATTTGCAAAACGAAAGGGAAAATTTTCTTTTATTTAAATGATGAGATGATGTTTTAGCCTTTCTGTCTGAAAATCTTCGTCCGTCGGTCGGTTGGTCTGTCACGCTTCGGTTTCATATAGGTTAGCCCAAAACGCATCTAGCTACAACCACTGTTAGAAAATCTATGTTTTCTCTGTATACCTGAAGCTGAACGGAACTTCAATGCGCAGATTTTCGTTCCAAGAACTGTATGTCTGCGTGACGCAATATAACGGGGCTGCTTCCTCGCTGACTACAGCATGGTCATTTTCAATTCCAATCTTAACAAATCATTTTTGAACCGTCCCTTTAAGTATTCAAATTATGCCCAGATCAAACTATGGTCTGAAATCGTTAAGGTGTTTCTCTCACGATGCACAATATTATTCACTTTTACCCTTCTACAATCGAATGATGTATATCCAAAAGTAAGATTTAGAAATGTCAAATAAGTGTTGAAAATCCTGTTAAAGAAATGATATATTGGAGATTTATAATTTAGTTTTGTATTTTTATGTATAAGGGAGATAATTCATTACTATTAAGCTGAGAAACTCCATTAGTTACTGCTAAAGATTTGTAAAACTTTCCATATAGTACAACACGCTGTACATGATCTGTTAAGAAAACCTCAAACTCTCTGTGTATTTTACCAGTAATGTCATGCACTTCTAGTCTTTTAATTAGGTGTGTGTGTCGGAATTTATCAAATGTTTTGCAATAATCTAAATAGATGGCATCTACAGGATATCCTTTATCAACATAGTTGGTGACTAATTTTAGAAATTCAAGTAGATTCGTATCACATGATCTACCAGTAATTGAATAGTGTTAGGGGTTTCTAATCAAAAGATAAATTTGACTTTTGCACTCTTAATAAGAGAATAGAAAGTAAACTGGGTTTACTTTCGGCAGCCTCGTAACCCACGCTTCTCTTATTCTCTCCTTTAGTCCTCACATTCCATGAGCGATGTTTCTGACAAAGGGGAAAGGGTTGCTGTTTTCTGGATCGCAATCTATCCATATAACACTCATCGTATGCTTCTTTTTTACTTTAAAGTAGTATGTTTAGCTCCTTACACCAAGTGGCTTCATGCCTTGTTTAGAGCGATTTCCATTAAAAAAAGTTTTTTAAAGATAAGTGCCTCAAAGACTTTCCATATGACTGATAAGATGCTGACTAGGCACAACCTCCAATTTAAAAATTCAAATATTTCAGATCTGCATTAAATTTGATCCGTAGACATTAGACACTAATTAAGCAATTTCAATTACTTCTTTAGACCCCTTAAGCTTAAGCCTTAAACTTTAAACATTTTCCAGAATCAAAATCATGTAATGAGATTTGAATCAAAATTGGATTAAGGATTCTAGATATAAGGTTTAGCAGCATTATATCTTGATTTTAATCTTCGTAATATTTTATTGCATATGGCTAGTTAATAAATACCCACTCTCCAAACAAAGAGAAGGAGATCTCTTAGAAGATGGTGTCACAACTAAAACACAGATACTACACTATGCCCTTAAATAAAAATGGGAGGTAATAACTGGGAAGATGGTATCATGACGAATGGCTTCATGCTACACTACACTCACTAAAGGAGGATGTAATGCCTGGGAGAATAATATATTGACAACAGAACAGATACTACACTATCTTTAAAAGGTGATGTAATGCCTGAGAAAATAGTCTCATAACAACGGAAAAGATACTACACTACCTCCCCCCTCCAAAAACGGAAGAGCTAAAGATTTAGAGGGTGGTATCATGACAACACAACAGATACTACACTACCCTCTCTGAATTCAGCATTGGAAGATTGTACATAAGTCTGAAATAGTATAATAATGTAAATTAAGCATTAAAAAATAGAACACTAGTACAACTAATAGAAGAAATACTATAATTTCGGCTCAAGACGGACATATACCAAATCTCCATTAGTAATAGATACATATACTCATATACATAGATCTGTATGTCTAAAACTACATATCTATTTATTCACCGGTCTTTAAGTCGTCAAATACTGAATTCAATATCTATCTATCTATCTATCTATCTATCTATCTATCTATCTATCTATCTATCTACGTACCTATCCAACTTTTCTACGTATCAGAATAAACCAAAGTCTGAACTGGTGTTACCGAAATAGAATATTTTGGTCTTTCCAGACGAGAACAAAGGAAAGGATAAAATATTTTATGTCTCAAGTTTACAGCATAAAATCTGAGAATAACTGCTAAGGCTTCCCTCAAACATCCATTGTTATAATGAAATCTTTTCCTTGGCTATTACGTTTATATGAGTTTGATACGTCCTCGCACCTAGGTAAGGGGATCTGTCGGTCAGCTGAGTGCCATTTTTTTTAAATGTGATTTTGTTCACTAAACGCGCAGATTAAATGGACGTTCATTTTTTTTAAATTCATTCAAGCATTTTCATAATAGACTGTCCGTTAGTTGTTCTGACATTTTCCATTTCAAAATAACATTATTGTCTGTCTGTCACGCTTTTTCTAAACGGCTTTTTGTTGGTTTGTCAAGTTTGAAAATAGATGTTCATGACGAAATTCGAGAAACGATTTCGTCAGCCAAACTTTGGGCCCTGTGGGGTCATGTCTATTTTTAGCCGACACGACCAAGAAGAAGAGGGAGAAGGGGAAAGGGAAGACATAGGATGTTAACCGCCCCGCGAGGATGGGTGAATCACGGTCAGTTCGAGTACAGCCGCACGAGAGAAAGGACAGAGTGAACGGCCGTTAACAAGTCAAGATGCGCGACTACAGTGTCGCGAGGAAGGGAGAGACCTTTTGAAATGGGAGTGTAGCCCCGTGCGAAGATACTCGTAACACGGGAGATATTCTTCTTCAGAGGTACCGTAAAATACCCATACGAAAGCCGGGAGATATACAGAAAGCAGAATGAACAACCCGAGATTGGTTCCTGAAGAAAACGCGTGAATCTCAGTTGAGAAATTCCCGAAAAACACGTTAACGAAAAATGAAAACTACATTTGCAGAGAAGCGTGGCCACTATGACTTGCCAGAAATACCGAACATTATATTCACCCGTAATTGCTGATACCTCTTCTCGGACATTCGCCCCCAGGGCTGTTTTATATATATATATATATGCTTTTGTGTGAAAAATGAATCCTGCTGCTATAGAACTAAGATAGACACCCCCCTCTTAAGACTATACTTTTGTTTTCATGTTTTCTTTTGTTTTGTTTTTATAAAAATATTTATCTCCTTATTTTAGTATCTACAAATAAATATTATTTACATTTGGTCTGCGTCCGTGTTGTTCTTTATGCATGCTTCGCTTGCTCCCATAACCTGTGAGGTCTTACCCAGGAGAAATCCCCATCCCTTCACGTTCTGTCATTGATTATAGAACCTGGGATCATCCTATGAGCCAAATTCCCGGACTTTTCTTTTTCTTTTAATTATCTTTGTCATGTTCGTAAATCCGTCGTCTCCAACGGAGGTTCCGTCGTGACAGTAGCTACTAAGAGTTAGGGTGTAAGTTTTTTTTTTTGGGGGGGGGGCATCCTAAGTTTGGAGCTGTGTAGCGAGATGTCTGTTTACATTAGTTTTAAATTTCTGCATGTCGGTACAGTTGGAGGAACAGGGAGTAGGGAGGGAGTTCCAGAGTCCGGCAACACGAGGAAAGAAGCTATTGGAGTAGAAGGCTCTTCAACATCTGGGTACCTCCACAGTTAATGGATGGGGCTAAGCTGATTGTCGGTTTGATTGAATGTATTTACGTCGGGGGTCACTAAAGCAGCAATTTCATTCGGAACACAATACATTGAAGTACTTATAAAACAGGCAGAATGATGCAACATTGCGGCGATGGGACAGGGGCTGGAGTCTGGTAGATAGTGAGGGACCTATCAGATTAGAGATTCTTTTATGGACCTTGTCTAAGAGGGAGAGACTAGTGGATAATGAACCAGCCAATATTTGGCAACAATACTCCATGCATGGGCGGATGGTGGCTTTGTAGAGATATAGGATAATGTCAGGTGTGAGAAGTTTACTAGCACGGTAGAGGGAGCCCACTTTCTTTGCAGCAGCCTTGGCAATGTCTTCAATTTGTTGGTATGTCACACTTAACTTTGAAACAGAGTTTTTGTCAGCTTGTAACGATTGCATTTAAATAGCATTTTTGGTCTGTCACAATTAAGCTTGAAAAGGAATTTCCGTCTCTCTGTCAAGCTTAAATTTGGCACAGTAGTTTGGTTACTCTGTCACGCTTAGGTTTGAAATAACATTTTCCTTGCACTGTCACGCTTAAATTTAAAGGATCATTTTAGTCGATCTGTTGTGATTGCATTTCAAATTGCATTTTTTTTCTGTCACACGCAAGTTTGAAAAAGGACTTATGTATTGATTTACTCCTCTCCATGAGTTAGGCACAAGGCCAGTGTTTATCTTACTCCCACAAGTAAGATGTGACCCAAGGTCGGGTCGGGAAAGTGGGATTTTAAAAAATTGCCTGGGCATTCCTCGGTAGGGGCGCCTCAGGCAGTAATCAATAAACTTACTCCTCCCAAAAAAGGGGAGGCGAAGCCTGGGAGGATAGACCTCCTACAACTGCACAGGACAGACCCATAGACCGGCGTAAATCAAGCCCCGAAGGCCAAGACACTACCAGTCTATGGGGTGCAGTATCCATCGGAACAGATACTACACTTTTATCTTAGCCAAAAGGCCAAGGACTTATGTAGATCTAACCTTAAGTTTCAAATATTATGTGAGTCATTCTGCCGTTCTTATGTTTGAAATACCATTTTCGTTATCATGTTTTCATTTCAAATAGCATTTTCATCGCCAAACGCCCATATTTAACCGACGTATCTTAAAGTTATACGTTCTTGTGTATTATTCAACGCAGCTTATATTAGCCTCGTACATCATTGTGCAACGCCAAGTAGTCGAACGAAATGATATCTATTAAATTGACGAGCAGAAGGCACTACAAATACACGTGTTATGTATGTCTGGTCGCCTCTCGGGGTCATGATTTACAGTGCGGTCAAGATTCTGCACTCGGGTATTGGACAGGCAGCTGGAACTTATGAAGAGTAGATGACTCAGACAATTCTTAAACTATATATATTATTATACTAAAGCTGAATTAAGAAAGTCTTGTTAACCTAAAGTTTTCCTTGTATATTTTAATAACACGCTACTATATTCATCAGTTTAGAGATTGAGTTATATTTGAAAAACCTCCATTGTATGTAAGTAGCCGTAATTTTCCAATTAACTGTCTAAGTTCTTCTTCTTCTTTTTCTTCTTCTTCTTCTTCTTTTTCTTCTTCTTCT
Organism: Sepiola atlantica; assembly: GCA_963556195.1. Classification (NCBI taxonomy): domain Eukaryota; kingdom Metazoa; phylum Mollusca; class Cephalopoda; order Sepiida; family Sepiolidae; genus Sepiola; species Sepiola atlantica. Next base: position 8,131,253 of record OY744523.1, read on the forward strand.
TCCTCTTCTTTTTCTTCTTCTTTTTATTCTTCTACTTTTTTTTCTTTGTCTTCTTTTTCTTTTTCTTCTTTTTCTTCTTCTACTTTTTCTTCTTCTTTTTCTTCTTTTTCCTCTTCTTCTTCTTCTTCTTTTTCTGTCCTATGTCTATTTAGAATTTCAGCTCCGTTGAAGTAAAGCAGTCCAAAGTTTTATCGTCTAGATTAATAAGGCCCAGATCGTCATTTGATGGCCGGTGCGTGGAGTAGCTGGTGATTACGTATTCCACGGTCTTCAGGGGTCCTCACATTCGCATTGGGTACCATTCGTGCGACCCCCACCTTTCATCGACTCGTCAAAGTGTCCCACGCCTGTCCTCAGGCGATTGAGCGTTGTCTACTGGTTTCCTTGCAAGTGCTGGCCAGGGAAATCTGTAGGGCCCTTGATATAGTGGGGAAGACTGGATTGTTCTACTGTCTTCCACTGTTCCCTCGATCTTGCCTTGACGCAGGTAGCATTGCTGGTGTCAAATGGTGTTGGCCGGAGCAGTTCCCTGGCTTGCTAGACAAAAAAAGCGCCAGGAATTAAAGCGCTTGCGCTGAGCTCTTTCTGTGACGATTTTGTAGAAGAAGATGGGATTCACTCGTCCGTGCATTCCGAGCGAGGGTCAGCATGGATCCTTCTAATCTGATATCGGTTGGAACAATACCGGCGAGGACCGGCAGTTGGTCAGTGTGAGTGGCTCGTAGAGACCCGGAGACAGTCCGTAGGGCGTCATTGAGGGCACTTTCCAACTTTTTTACATGTGGACTGAGACACTAGACTGGAGCACAATACTCAGCGGCACTAAGTTATTGATCTCTACTAACTTTCTATCTGTCATTTTCACCCTCTCTCACTGCATGTGGTTAAATCTCTCTCACTCTTATTCTATACGTCGTCTTTCAGTCTCGCTCTCGTCTTCCATCTCTCTCTCTATTTCTCTCTCTCTCTTTCTCTCTCTCTCTCTCTTTCTCTCTCTCTCTGTGTTGTGTGCTGTGTGTTGTGTGTTGTGTGTTTATAAACAGGCGAAAGTAACAAAGGAAAGAAAAGAAGAAAACAAATGAAAATAAATAGTCTATTATTAACAAAAGGGAATATCGCCACATGCAATAATAATATTTAACGCGCAGTTGTAAAGGAACATAGTGGCAGGAAAAGAGAGGGCGAAGAGTATAGCGAACAGAGAGTGGCTAATTTTAGATTTTATTTCTTATCTTTTATATTGAACTTTATTCGCAAACTCATTTTTCCTGATTCAAAGAATTAACCGACCTCAACGGGTGACCCAGCAGGTCACGCATTTCTAGTTATTTATAAATTAAACTATGAATTAATTTCCTTATCTACAAGTCACCAAAACTTTTCTGGATCTTAGCTTGCATGTTTCTTACTCTAACGTTAACTTGCCACTGTATATATTTAAACTAAACTAAGCAATTTGACATTCACCCTCATCTATGATGTCGTCAAACTTGGGTGTGTAAAAACCATGTTGCAAACTGAATTTTCCATTTGGTGCGATTGATTTAGAAAGTGTTACATCACCATATAAGTTAAAAGAGTCGAATAAAGGCTAAGGGTCAGGATATTGCGTGAGAGACAAAGATTCTAGTGATACGTAGCAGATAAGCTGATAAAATCTTTCTCTTTTTTTAACGTCGGAACACACCAAAAATCGAAACTATATGTTCTCGTGTATAAGTCGAGTTGTTGTGATAACTATTCTTTACCATGTGGTCTTGTAGCTGGTTATAAATTATACCAATAAAACATTGAAAGCGTATTTTATCGTGTATAAATCGAAAAAAAAGAAAACCAAACTTAAAGCATTGCTAAACCCAAAGTGATCTTGTGTTGTTTTTATTACTATTTATTACAATCTCTTTTATTTAGCAAAAGAAGAGCATAACACTAACAAAGACGGAAACAAGAGAGCTGTCCATATCCACTGAGCAAACAACTTACGGCGTGTCAACGATACAAGACTTCAGTTGTATACTAGAAGATGCCAGTCAGATATATTTGTACGGCCTGAAATAAATGAAATTGATTTAGCATGGTGCTACAATGGGACCAATTACCAACTACGAAGTCAGAACTTACCAATCCTACCAAATAAGTCGATCTAAATGCAACTCTCAAACATATATTATCACCAGCTTTATTTTTGACGTATAAAGATAATAAAAGTAAAATTCATACTGCATATCATCTGTGAGTAGAAGAAGTAGATGTCTGCTTTTATTATATTAGGCGACCACGACTGTGCTGGAAAGTAGTAGAAATAGTTCTTGTTGTGAATGTGTAAGAATGATGAAAATCAAACTGATATTGTGTATTAGTTGTAAACAGAAGCAGTTGCCTGTAGTAGTAGTAGTAGTAGTAGTAGTAGTAGTAGTAGTAGTAGTAGCAGTAGTAGCAGTAGTAGTAGTCGGCAGCGTATGCGCTGAAAAAGCAGTAGAAATATTTTTTTTTGTTTTGGGGTTTTATGAATGCTGAAAAATCAAACTAGTATTGCGTATTAGCTGTAACGTTTCTTGTTACTGCTATAATAGACGGCGAAATTATTTTCCGTTGTAGACGTATAAAAAATAAGGAAAATTAAACTAAAATTTTAAAAAAAAAAGTTATTTTGTACTGATAGATCCCCGCTTTTCAAGGTCTGGTGATCACTCGAGGATGAAGGTTAAAATGAGTGTTAGTTAGACGATGGTACAATGAGACAAAAGGACAGTTTTTTTCTGTGGTTGTAGCCAGACGAGTTCTTGCTGTGGAAGTTTTACAGGAGGACCAGAGATTGGAGCTCAGTCGAGCACTTACAATGATCATCACGATTTGTTAGAGAGAGCCTTGCTATATCTCTTCTGTGTGAAGAGGCTGAAGGAACGAGAGGAGATCATCCTCCACAAATTGCAAAATCGATGTTGTACTCTGTCAAGACACGAAAGAGTGAAGTACCTCCCAAAATACAGAAGCGATGCTCGATCTTAGGACGAATCTCGCTCTTAGAGGATTGTATAAGGTACTTTGGAGGGGGGGGGTCTGTTGAATTATTAAACTTTTTTTTCAGAAACATTAGCAACAGAGTGGATGTAAATTTCCATTTCATGTTTCAGGTGAACCTCATTCCTAGAAGCTTATCAAAGGAATGGTCTTTCTTCGATGAAGATTCCCGTGTTTGTAAGTCAATCAATCTCTTGTAATGACTGTATTAGAAAGCTTTCAGTGATATACGCAATTCTTTATAGTTGTGTAACGATAATAAGCTGTTTGCCATTAAAAACTGGGGATTTAAAAACTAACAAACAAAGCTACTTCTGTTTTCCTAATGACAACGGATTTACTCGGTCGAGATCTGCCTGACCTCCTTGGGTGGTTAGCCCTAGGGGAACTCCCTTATTATGATGGCTGCCTAGACCTATCTTGCGATCTTGTCGTGTACATATATATATATATATATATATATATATATATATATATATATATATATATATATATATAGGTGTATGTATGTGTGGATGTGGGTATATATGTACATATTAATGAATGTGTGCTTATATATATATATACATATATATATATATATATATATATATACAGTATACCCTCATTTATTCGTGTTCCCCATTCGCGGCCCCGCATATCCGCGGGTTAGGCTCTGTCACGAGCGTATCAAGTCGCGAGACGTTTATCCCCCTTGGATTAGTTCAACCGGGGTTGCTTCCCTTGCCTAGTAGTGAAACGTAAACAGAGAGCAGTTTGGAACATCCACTCGAGTAATTACCTAAAGTGCTGTAAAGCAGCAGCTAATCTGTGCGATACTGTACATTTGTATTATCATCATCATCGTATGGCACATCAAATTTTATCATTATTTTAGTATCATTCATTATTGGTGAGTGCACAAACAATATTACATTTGTTTTCAATTATTATTGCAATACAGTACGTATTTTTTATAAATGCATGCACCGTATGTACAGTGCATATTTTTTGTTACCAAGTATTAATAATGTTTTCAATCGCATATTATTACTGAATTGTACTGTACTGTATTATTATTACCTGAACTGTGAGTACTGTATTTATTTGTCTAAGTTTGCCTTTAAATTTTTTCCATTTTTTGTCAATTCTAATACATATGTTGTACGCATAGAAAATGACTTTACGGTACAGTAATACAGTATGGGTAACTATGCTTTGTGGTGTTACTGTCATCCTGTACTTACGTTTCTTTCTGATTAAAATATTGATGCAGTACAAAATTCAAATGTGTTTACATTATCATTACTACATTAGTGAAATACATAACTGCATGCAATATTACTACATTATTACTATATTAATGAGTAAGAGTGTATTTAGAAAGTGTTTGGGAAGCATTTAGTGCCGTATAAAATCGCATACATAGACGTTTTAAAACTGCATCCAATATTCGCGGTTTTTCACTATTTGTGGGGAGGTAAAGAACGTAACCCCGCGAATAGTGAGGGAATGCTATATATATATATATATATATATATATATATATATATATATATATATATATATATATATATATATATAGTCTCGGAAGTTTCTCAACCATTAAAACTATATAAAAAATTAAAAAATATATAAAAATAAAAAATAAAAAAATAAAAAACTTATAGTCTCAAGTCTTCCAGTGGGAAATCACTCATGTAAGTCAATTTATTTTTTACAGTTATTATATTAGTTTCTAACACTATTTTAAGGGATCATCAGTTGTTTACCATGAAAAACTACGTGTGTATATATTGATATATGCGTGTATGTGTATATTAGAACCTGGCACGTCTATGAGCAGATAGTAATTTTTTTCCTCTTCAGCCTTCACTATTCCTTCACTATTCTATAAAAATAGCTTTAATTTCCTCGTCTGTTCAGATTGACCTGTTTCCTAACTTTAATATCTCATGTTCATTATATTTCTCTTTGATTTTGATGTAATATTATTTAATGGACAGATCTTTATGTTGGCTATTTGTGCGTATCCATATTCTTGATGATACGTGGCTTATCTCGGTTAGATTGCATTAATAAGTCTTAACTTATGCAGGCTTAATTAACACAACGGCCATGCAAAACCTACCCTAATATGGAATGGGTTTAATAATCGCGTGATAAGGAAATTATAAATTTGCTGAAGGAATTAATAAAAGATTGGGAAGAATGGAAAGATTGTTTATTTATGGAAACAACCTGATCGCCACTGAAACTTTGTTATGTGGTATATTTTTCTACAGTGACACAATATTAAGTGCAAAAACGTGTTTGCTACTATTTATTATAATCACGTAGTACATTTCTCACCAATAAAACCGTTTCCAATACTGACCCGGGAAACAACGTGCTCGCCGATGGAACTTTGTTAGGTGGTATACTGTTCTTCAGAAACACCGTGTTCAATACTGATCTCTATCGCTCAATGATCTAAGCCTATAAGTGCTAAACTCCCATTGTCGGCTTATATTTAACCCATCTCTGATGGATGGTAAAGCACACTAATGACACATTGTTGATACGTATAAATACTCTCGTTCCAACGTATACTTATTCTTTCTCACATCAAAGTTCGACACGCAACGACTGAGTCTTTTATGACAGCGTTAAGGTTATTCAATATTATTTTCTACTACTCTCTCGAGATTCTTGCTTATCACGTTCGCTACACTGACATGATCACTACAAGAGATTTTTTTTCAAATCTGGTTCATTTTTTTATTTTATTTCATGGAAATCGCTCCAAACAAGGCATGAAGCCACTTGATGTAAGGAGCTAGCAAGAACAAAAGATGATTATCGCAATGACATGAGATGCTTATTGGCCTTCGTCATGGAAAAAAACAAAGCTATATGTAGGAGGAAAACAGTCAGCAAGAAGAGAGTTCCACAAGCCTGCAGTTCTTGGAAAGAAGATACTGGAATAAGAAGCTGTATTACAATGAGGTATCAAAACAGTGAATTGACGGAGACCACTAGGCAAACAAGTAAACGAGCTGGACCAAAGGAAGTAGAGAATAGATCAGACAATTTTGAAAAACACATGTCATGATAGTATTTATAGAAAAGACTGAGACTAGCAACCTCACGTCTGTAATAGAGAGGGTGAAGAGAAAAAAGGGTGTGGTCAATCAAATTACAGATACGTTTCTGCACCTTATCGAACCCTCAAATAAAAAAGAGATTCATCAGAGACTGTTTTATTTAATTATTTAAATTTAATCGAGCAGTTTTCAGTCGAAGTAATTAAAGTCGTGTGTTGTAATCCGTTTTTTCGTTACATAAAAGGCCTGATCTTCTGTCGTGTCAGTACTACCACATTTTTTTACATTTTCTTTGGCTTAAGTTCATTGAAAGAACACAAAAATAATAATTGAAAGATAATATCTCTTGCTAAACTTATTCGTACGTGGCATTGGCTTAGAGGGAAAGTATGCGGGGGCGGGATTGGTATAATGAATACATTCGCAAACTATGGAATTATCTAATCCGTGTTCTTATCGAATATACCATTATCTTACCGTTTAGCATTAATACAATTAAGAAAGGTATGAACTCAAAATGAACCCTTTCACTTTAGGGGGAAATAGAAACTTGTATTATGGTTGTTTTCTTTTACGACATATCAACCCTTTTCAGGTTATTTAATGCCGAATCTAGTCATTTTGATGAAGGTGTTTATACTTCAAGTTCTTTTTGTTTAAGTATTTGTTCATAGTGTTTGGTTGAGTGAAAGGAGGGGAGAGAGAAAGAGGAAACAAGGAAGAAGAGGGGGAGGGAAATTGTTGTTTTTGTTTGGGATTTGGCAGAATGTGATTAAGTTTTGCAAAGGAAAAAAAACAATAAAACATCAATGTTTGGTGCATTTTGAGTCCGGAAGTCAATAACTTCAGACAGCCTGATTTGATAGCGCCAGTAGGTTCTATTTGACCCATAGATGGGACCTTTACAAGTACTAACACTCCGGGCCAGACTGGACCTTAGAGCAATGGCTACTAAGAGGCATTTCCACATTCCTAACAGCTCCCAAATAAAGGCCTCACCACTGGATGTCTTTAAAGGTCATACTTAGGACCAACTTGTATTCAATTAGTCGAATACAATAAATCAATCACAATCGCTGTTGGTTTCGGGATTAAATAATCCCAAAGAGTTGATATGCCGTTGTCGGGATATAAAATGCCACAATACCGTGAACACGTAGACCTAATTCTAATATCTCACTTCAAACGGAATTTTCCGCTCTTCTACTTAATCTAACTTTCTATAGAAAATACCGTTGTTTACATTATTTTCACACGCAGTCACGTGCAATCTTGCCACAAACTTTTGGTGCAGCAAATTGATACTTTGACCTCCGTTCAGAGGTTCTTGGATGGTTAAATTGCACGGGAAACGTTCTAATTGGTTAATAATTACACTACATATCTTTTCATTGTGAATTGGTCATGTATCCTGCTTTTTTGTTCGGGACGTAGTTGCAGACTAAGATGCAGTGATCCCTATTTCAACTTTTATGTAAGCGTCGCATTATAAGGGAAAAAAGCTGATGAAAGAAAAGAAAAAGAATAGGATGAACATTTTTTTAAAAAAAAGGAATGGCAGAGGCTTAGCATTCCAATAATCTATTTTTGTTTTGTCTCCGTTAACCATGTCGGAAATTTCTCGTGTAGATGCTCGTTTTATTGACCTTTGACGGAATTTACAAATCATTGAAATAAGACCAAATTGGTGATTGCAATTGGTTCAGAAGGGTTGAAATAGATGCTATCAAGGAAACGCCATTAAACTGAACTGACCAGTCGCCTAATATAGTGAAAATGGTGAAATAATTATTGAAGGAAATGATATCTGGAGAATTCACGTAATGACCTCCTCGCAGAAATAATGAGACCGGCCGGTGATATAAATATTAATGGAGAGAGTCAGATTTATGGATTACTAGATAAAGCTTCATGGGATGAAGAGATTATTATCTTGCAATATCGAGAGAGTAATGTCAGATGCCATCAGCTATGCATTCAGATTGAATGAGGCGGGAATATAAGTAAATGAAATACTAACGTATGCACATCTATTCGACTTCACAGAAACATATATATATATATATATATATATATATATGTGTGTGTGTGTGTGTATGTGTGTGTGTGTTTTTTAAGGTTTACCAAAACATTTCGTTTACGAAATCATTCATCACAACAAAAGACTTTTTTTCTTTTAAAGTTTATATATTTTTCAGATTTTTAAAACTTAAAGAGTTTTTCCCCTACACGTGTTTCTCTACTCAAGCAGGTTCTTGCTTGGCAGTTTATCAGGGGAATTATATACCTGGAATAAGAATTTCAACAACTGACAATGCCCGATGTAGTGTTGCCTTAATTGAGGTAATTTAAGAAGAAAACAGAAGAAAAAAAAGAAAAAACTTCTTAAGAAAGTGCTTCAAGAGATGTTCGCAGTATGGTTGCTACTATGCATACCCAACAAGAAATTAGTCCCAATGCAGTCCAAAAGAATCAGGAACAATGTGCGAGAATACACCTCCTCATCGGGCGGCACAACGATGAAAGCACCCACCCCCAAAAAAAAATAAAATAAAACGGTCAACACACAATCCACAAGTCAGCGTTCCAAGCCACTGATAGTGTGGGCATTCCAAATTTATTCCATCAAAAAAGACAGCATTAACGTCCGCCGGAATGTATGTGGTGGTACGAACCTTTTTCTAGGGATGACTTGCTCCCACTCGGGATAAACACACAACGAGGCAATATATATATATATATATATATATATATATATATATATATATATATATATATATATATATATATATATATATATATATATGATCCTTTAAATAATGTTAAGACTAGCGTAAATTATTGGAAGCAAACTAATATAGTAACTGTAAACAGTAAATTGACTTACAAAAAAGTGACTTTCCACAGAACGATTTGGGACTAAAATGTTGGGGTTTTTCATATAGTTTTAATGGTTGAAAAACTTCCGAGACTATATTTTTTCTTCCTCCTTCCTCAGCCTCTCAAAATCCATGCCACACCTCACCACGACAAAAATCTCAGTCCCCCTTTCATCTGTCCCACCCTAAGGCAAGTTCAATAATATTTTCACCCCTCCCCATGTCACTGCTGCTATAATGGTACCCACTCAAAGCTTTCCATATTCATTCGATTCTTTGCCACCACTGACCTCTTACAGCCTGGACCCTCCTTCAGCGCTCACAGTAGCCACGACTACTACTTTCCTTTATCTCTCAATCATGTCTACCCAAAATTTCGATGTACTTGCATGATATTTTTCCTTCAAATTATCATCCTGGGGAAGTCTTACAATAAAGACGAAACCGTGATGAATATATAAAAAAAATATCTCTTGGTTTTTTTCCTTTTTCATTTCCCACATATATATATATATATATATATATATATATATATATATATATATATATATATATATATATATATATGTATATATATATGAAACTAAGAGTTATACTTTTAGAGGATATAACCTATAGTGAAATAGTTTAAGCTCAATATACGAGATAGAGCAATTATAAAGATAAATTAAGGAAGAAAGATAAAAGATTTACTTAATTTTGAACATTTTAAACGCTGCCTTCACGAAACCCCATTTTTCCATCTTTAAATCTCCTTTCACCGGGCACCTTATCTACGGACATTCACCAACTGGACAGACTCCATATTTATTTACACGCACACTCTTACTCTCCAATACTTTATATTTTTTTTAATTTTGAATTTTGACTTTTCCACTGCCAACTTATCCATCTATGTAATTCCTACAGATGTTAATCTTTGAAAAGCCTTGGCTTAAGGAAAGAAACAGAAACATGTTTTTATCGAGTAAAACAATGTATATCCGTATGTACGCGCGTTTTAAAAAAATGATTTTCGGAGCTAGATTATGATATTCAAAATTTTAAATTTTAATAAATGATGTCATGAATTTGTTAATTGACTGAATTATAATATGACAACTCAGCTTAAAATAACACATTGACCAATTATCTGCAGTATGTAATGTATAATATATTATTCAATATATAATATATCATCAATTATATATTATATCATTTAATATATGATATATTATTAAATATATACGGAGATTTATAGGATATAATTTATTAATGAATACATTTTCCATCATATGATCTCCTGAGAATATCTAACTGTTTAGTTATTTTCCATCATATATATATATATATATATATATATATATATATATATATATATATATATATATATATATAAACTCATAAATGATATGGGAAACAGTAAGTACCAATAGTTGCAGTATAGCACTGTTTCGCTAACAATAAATAAAACAAAAATAAAATCATAAATTTAAAAGCGATAAATCATCATGTAATTTCAAATAAGCCTCGTGACGTAATAGTTAGCGTTAACTTTTTGATTAAAATCCTGTCTTAGACACGCGGTGTCCGTTGATAACTTTTTATCTATAAAAAATGGAATAAATAAATTTATATATGTATATATATATACATATATATATATATATATATATATATATAGAGAGAGAGAGAGAGAGAGATAGATATATTCATATTCCATGAAAAATGCCAGTATACTGAAATCATATGCCCTTAATAGGATTAAGATGAAAATTCATATACACTAAATGTACAAAAGCAAGGAAATTCCCAAATGTTTACACTTTTATTGTCATTAAGGGTATGCGAGCACAACAGGGCTATGTATTTTACTGGTAGCAAGTTTTCTTCAGCGCACCTCACACACTTCATCCACTCATGCATAGAGATTTATACTGTAGTGATGTGATAATGAAATGGTTTGGTTGATATGTAGTGACATATGACAATAAAAGTGTAAAAATTTGGGAATTTCCTTGCTTTTGTACATTTAGTGTATATGAATTTTAATCTTAACCCTATTAAGAGGCATATGATTTCAGTATACTGGCATTTTTCATGGAATGTTACTACATTTGTAAAGGCTATGCCTCAATACAATGCCTTCTCATAAGTTTTTTGGGGGATTTTCTGGAAAACTAAGGTATATGGTAAACTGAAATGCCATCAACTAGACCCTAGAACCTATATCTATGCAAAAAATAAGCTGCATCCATCAAATAGTTGATGAGATACAGGGTGGCACATACGTACGTACGTACGTATGTACGTACACACAGATAACATGATTTCATGATTGAACTTTCTGGATCTCTGGGTTGCCTTGAATAATTATGCTGAAATTCTACACACTTATAGAACATATCAAATAAAAATGTTGTGCAAAGTTTTAACCAATTTGGTTTATTGGTCTTTTAGTTATAATTGATCAAAGAAATGAGATTTCCAGCATTGGCCATTCGTGTGTCTATTAACGGACAGAGCGCTCTCGCGCCGTCCTTGATTCATTTATATGTTATACAGTAAGTTAGAACAGCATCTGTACCATCGGTTTAAGATCTGAAAAATTCAAAACTTCGTCAGCGGATTCGTTCGGCTTAATGAATGAAAAAAAAAACGCCAGGAATGTTTAAAAGTTGTCGGTTTTTGGGTTTTCTGGGAGTGGGGGTTGAATATTTTTAAGCGAGTATCTAAGTTTGCATTTTTTAATTCTGTGGAAGGAGTTTCTGTTGGGTAATACCTCCAAAAAGCTTTCCAATTTCACTTTTGTTTTAATTTGACTTTTAATTTTAATTTTACTTTTGTTTTAATAATTGAGCACTCTGCTTGGAAACTTTACCAATAGTTAAAAGTATATATATATATATATATATATATATATATATATATATATATATATATACATATATAAATTGATTGCTCTATTCAATATATTGAGCTTTATATTATCACGATAGATTATTATTAAACGATAATTCAATTATCGTTATTTAATTCAACATTTATATATATATATATATATATATATATATATATATATATTTATATTATAATATAAAATGAAGTAATAAAATAAGGTGTCAATCAAATTTTATTAGAATTCAAAGTTCAAGCAAAGTATGTATTTTTATGTATTTTAAAAATATATAAAAATATATACACAAATACATAAAAATACATACTTTGCTTGAACTTTGAATTCTAATAAAATTTGATTGACACCTTATTTTATTACTTCATTTCATATTATAATATTAATGCCCTTTCCAGTATATTGAGCTTCAGTTTTTATCCGGATGTTTAACTAATTATAAGATATTAGTTGACGCTTATATCTTTTGTTAGATTTCTTCATATATATATATGTATATATATATATAAATTGATTGCTCTATTCAATATATTGAACTTTATATTATCACGATAGATTATTATTAAACGATAATTCAATTATCGTTATTTAATTCAACATTTAAATATATATATATATATATATATATATATATATATATATATATTGCCATGTATCTCGACAGAACGGGAAAATTGATGCAACAAGGAGAATGGAAAAAGCAGACGTGGATTTTAACTTTTCAGGGATGTCTCCATGTAAAGCCTATACTGTTCTTCAAACAGGTATGCGTGACGTTGTCTCTTATTGTTATCTGTTACACAACAATTATATTCGTTAAGTAGATTCGCTCGTAACTTGTACAGCTGCCACATTGCTAAAAACAAAAAACTGATAAAGTGAACTTGGTTACTTCTGCCAGTTGATTTGTCTCACGTTTACAGAATGATTTTTTCCGCGAATTTGATCACAAAAAGAAACAAAAGAAAAGATTTTACGTTCTATTGCTGATATATTTCGACATTATCATACTCTCACTCATTTTCTCAGCGGGCCATCTACTAGAGAAGCAAATCCTTCACTACTCGGTGTTATTGTTTCTCGATCAGATCAAAATCTGTTTACATTCGCACATTATTTTCTAAACAATGAAGCTAAATGTGTATTTTACAACAGTTACCTAACCCTTACCTTAAACCCTACCCCTAACCCTAACCTTTACCCTAACCCTAAACCTAACCCTAACCCTAACCCTAAAACCTAACCTTAACCCTAACCCTAACCCTAACCTTAACCTTAACCATACCTAGTCCTAACCTTAACCCTAACCTAACCTTAACCATACCTAGTCCTAACCCTAACCCTAACCCTAACCCTAACCTTAAACCTAACCCTAACCCTAACCCTAACCCTAACCTAATCCTAACCTAACCCTAACCCTAACCCTAACCCTAACCTAACCTAACCTAACCCTAACCCTAACCTAACCCTAGCCCTAACCTAACCCTAACCATACCTAGTCCTAACCCTAACCCTAACCCTAACCTAACCCTAACCTTAAACCTAACCTTAACCCTAACCCTAACACTAACCCTAACACTAACCCTAACCCTAACCCTAACCTTAAACCTAACCCTAACCCTAACCCTAACCCTAACCTAATCCTAACCTAACCCTAACTCTAACCCTAACCTAACCCTAACCCTAACCCTAACCCTAACCTAACCCTAGCCCTAACCCTAACCCTAACCCTAACCCTAACCGATTTTCATAAATTCATTCATATCTTGTATCTATTGTTGGCCAATATCTTTTTTGTCAGAATTCTTGCTAGAAAGAAATCCTGTACCTACGAGATGGACAACGTGAAGATTGCCAACATCTTACATGAATGTTTTTTTTTCTGTAGAACAAACTGAATTTAAACTTGGCACGCCCAGGTCGTTAGTGGACAAAGCCAATACCCCCGACATAAACTACAAAAATTAAGTCGTGCAGTTCATGAAAGCTTGGGAGGTAAATTTGCATAGCGTCCAGGTAAACTGATACAAAGAGTTTAGAATGGAAAAAGAGCGCAAAAAACGGGGGGATGCAAGAACGTTGGTTTATTGGTAGAATATTTTTTAGGGGGATACGTTGCTTTTTTTTACATTACGTTATGTTAACCACTTAGCCACCGTCACCTGCCATTTTCATAAATCACAAATTGTCTAAAAGTAAATTTAACATTGGATTGCAAATGCTAAACGATATTTGAATTCCAATCTCTAATCTGGATTAGAATAGCCGACTTTTGCAACACCGTCGTCTTTACAGCCTCTGCGAGCTTCGTTGAGATAGTAAGCCAGATACTATTTTATTGACGAAGACTAATTACTTTCGTGCGGAATATTTTGCTTTTTGAAGGTGGTTGTAGGTTTTTCAACTGTCCATCAATGCGTTTGTTCCAATTGTGTACTAGAGTCGGAGGAAGAATCTCTGGCATGCGGAGAAAGAGATACTTCACAAAGACTGTCATTGAATAAAAGGCAACTGTATTGTATTGTCTAACTTCAAGAGACACGTCGAACGTATACATGTATGGTATTGATAGATTCCAAGAACGGCTATGGTCGGTGGCCCACTTTTTGGTAACTAAGTGTTGGGTGATCCAAAACGTAGCTGATGTCGTAGAGTCGAGTATACTGTACAGCATAAAAAACTTTTTGCTTCGTATTTCGCTTTGGTTGCGCTATCAATTAGCTTACAATACTTAGTAATAAGGCATCGCCTTTAGAGGAATCGACCTGAAATAAACGACTTCTTTCGTATGGGTCAGCTGATGTTGAGCTAAATTATCCCCCTCGTGCAGACCATCTGTTACTGTTGCAAAGGTATTGGTATGAAATTCGGAATCAAAAACGTGATCTACTGAGGATTTATGTGAAAAAAGTTGGTATCTGCTGGAAATAAACATACGCAATGGTGAAAACTTCTGCTTTAATATTGTCAAGCTAATAGCCTGGAATCTGCTTACAGCGATTAACATCTGGCCGGTAGAAGTTGTTAGAGAAAAATCTGTCTTATTGGCGTAGGGGTAAGCAAGAATTTGAATGATCTACTAAAATATTAACATACTAGCATGACCCGTCGCCCGGCGTTGCCCAGGAAAAAATATAAAAGAATGAATTGATGGAGACCACTAGACCATCAAAAATAGGTCACAAGGGATAGTATTAATGTTAAGAAAAAATGTCGCTTTTAAAATCTATGAAAATGATTACCTCAGAGTGGAACAAAAATAGGAATTGCCACAGTGTAGAAAGATATCTTCTTCACTGACCGATTATGGAAAAGGGTACTTTTGTCAAGACGGGATATTTGTTCGATCTGTTATCTATTTTCTCCTCGGTCATTGAAAGCTAATCCTACTAGACTGCGGCAATTTTTATTTATGTTGTTACTTTATTAAATACTAGCGGAACCTGTCTCCCGGCGTTGCACGGGAGAAAGTACTACCTATTGCATGACGATGAATAAAAACAGAAACGGCATATTGTTTTTCCTGCCCCGTCAACCGTGTTGGCGAATGTTTTATATTAAAAAAAGAAAAAAATTATAGAGTAGAATGGGATCAAACGCTAAAACTGGCGATCATGAAACCTGCTTTCTTACCTACTGCGCCACGCTCCCAGGTTAAAAATGCATGTGAAAATATGCCAATTAACCTAAGCTTCATTATTGGCACCGGTGTTTTGTGAAAATTAAACTGTGTTTATTAGTTCCCGGTGTCGAAAGATTTCCTCTCCTTTTTGCCCCCTTTCGAAAAAAAAAGAAACTGAACAAAGTAGAGCCCACATTTGGATCCCTTACATCTAGCAGTTGTTTTTAAAAATTCATAATAATAGGTTAATTAATTTAGGAGTGAATCCTTTACATAAAAATTAATAGACATATACACATACCTAATTACGAAATATTATGTTGTTTCAATCTTACTTACCTTGCTTTCATTACGGGTGCGAGAGGTGTAGAAAGAGGGTGGTAAGCTGAAGCTTCTCTTTCTTACCTCCCTTTTGATAATTAAGGGGGCGAGAGTAGAAGGTTTTTAGCCTCCGGCAACATCTAAAGCGTTTTTTTTAATTCACGTTTTAACGGAATTGTTTTGAACTTGTATAATCCAGGTTTGAAGAATATATGTCAGTACTTACGGGTATGTATATTTTATTAAATTACGTCAAAGTTATTAAAATATCAAAGCGTTCCGCGGTATTATGAATGTCGTTTAGTGATTGATGATTGACTGGTTTGCCAATTCTGAAACCGGTGTTTCCGTAATATGATCTTTGTGAAATAATAGGTCGGTTCTGCTCGGCAGTGTTTTGAGTTTTGTGGGAGGACTTAATTCTTAGCGGGAATATAGTTTGCTACCCTCTCTTTGGTTTACTTAGTTAGGAGAGTCTTACAGGGGGACTCATAATAATGTTTTTGGTTTAGGTTTTAAAAATAAGTTAAACTTTCTGAGAACACGTTCGAAGGTAGTAGTCGAATGAAGTGATGTGTTTCGATGCGTTTGATGAATTATTTTTATTGCCTACTCTAACTGATTAGAGAGGGAAAAACAACTCTATTTTATATATAGAGAAAGATACAATGTGAATGTGTTGCACATGAAGCCAAACGTTCTCGGAGTATATACGCAAAGTCAGAGGAAAACGCTTCATCAGAATTGGGAAATCTGTTGCTAATGAACGCAGGTCTCTAAATGTGTGTTTGAAGAACACATTTCTGGGCACATTGCGAAAGAAGTTCTGCTATTTCCTTGGCAAGTTGAGCGAATAACAAGAATCTTCAGAATAGGTTCAAGACAAAACACAGCGGAAGATAAGCTTAGCTGAAAAGTGAGACATTACTGGTGGCAACCCACGACTAGGAAGACACTGCGCCCAAACGTAATCGGAAAAGGGAATTTACCATTTTTTATTCAAACAGATGATAATTTTGCTTTAAGGGGATTGAGACTATTATGCATATTATCATTGTTCTAAATCTGTATTTACCTTTATTAGGTTTACAACCAAATGTGTTTCTCATTTGTGGATTGGAGTACAAAATAGCTTGTTTCCTTTAATGCTGTTAAGATTGAGCTCGTATCTTTCAATCGTAGGCATGTCCCTTTTCTTTCTGAGACTGTCATAGATAGCTCTGTTCTTGGTCTTTCTTTTCTTCAAATTTTTCTTGTTGTTTATATATTAGATTCATTGCTGTTTCTGATTCCATAAAGTCAGTCCTCTCCATCACTCAAACATATTCTCACACTTGAGGCTATTCATTATCTCTATAAATCTACTATTAGACCATGTATAGAGTACTCTTGCCATATTTCGGCTGGGAAGTATCTGTCCCATTTGAAAGTTCTTGATAAGCTGCAAACACGTATTTGTAATTAGTTGGACCCATCCTTTCTTCTTCTCTTCTCACTCTCTCTCTCTCACAGACGTGATGTTGCTAGTCTCAGTCTTTTCTATAAATACTATTGTAGTACGTGTTCTTCAGAATTGTGTGATATATTCCCTGCTTCCTTTGTTCCAATATCGTTTGACTCGATGGTCTAGTGGTCTCCATCAATTCTCTCTTTTGATACCTCATTGTAGTACGGCTTCCTATTCTAGTAGTTTCTTTCCAAGAACTGTAGGCGTGTGCAACTCTCTTGCTGCTGACTGTTTTCCTCCGACCTATAGCGATGGTATTTTCAAGACTAATGTCAATAGGCATTTCTGTATTTGCAATAATCAGCTTTTGTTCTTTTTAGCTCCTTATATAAAGTGGCCCTATGCCTTGTCTGGAGAGATTTCCATTAAAACTATTTTTTTTTAATTTTAAGAAAATAAGAAACAAAAAATACAAAATTATTACTACTACATGGAAAGGATTATATTTATTTTTCATTTTCAGTTTTTACTGATGGGTCATCGCTTATTAAGTCCCGGAGATCACTCAAAAATAACAGTTTAAAGGATTGTTGATGGGACGATGATCCTCATCACGAGAGGATTGGGAAAAGTGGATGGAATGAGAAGAGGATTTTTTAAGAGAACTGGATTTTTCAAGACAAGTATTTGTTTAGATTAAACTTGAAGACGACCTTGTTGTAGTCGGTTGGGAAGCAAACTCGTGGTATCGTGTTCCAAAGGTTATTATTATTATTATTATTATTATTATTATTATTATTATTATTATTATTATATAATCACTATGCGTCTTCACACTATCAGTGACTAAAATCAGTGTTATTCCCTGGAGTCTGAGTGACAACATGTCTCCCCATATATCCAGCAATCTCCGCCTCTTTCGTTGGTCTTCTCTAGGATGAAAGTGTCCCTGGCCCCTACCCCCTAGATCCCAGTACTACTCGCACCCTTTCCAGTAGAGGTATGGTTAGTGATCTCTCTCATCATAATTAATATTTATTTAGGAAAACCCGACGTTAGTCCAGATTGAATGAGGAACGATGTGTTCACCTGTCCCGAGCCCATAACACCATATTACATTTGTTTGTTGTTATTATTATTATTATTTACTTTTTTATCACGTTCAATTTTTAGAATGTGGCGAAAAATGTGCTGAACATTTATTGGATGGGGATAAAAGTAAAGTGAAATGTATTGAAATACATTCTAGTAAATGTATTGTATTTAAACCTGTCTAGGCACATCCGGCGTTTCGCAGAAATAAATGAGGACTACTGGGTATTCTTGCTACGAGCTCAGAACTCCTTATTAACATCGCTGTTATTAATGTTTAATTCATATAATTTTCAAGTTATAAATCAAATAAAGTGTGGTATTTCTTAATTATGAATGTACAGCACGAACACAGACTCCACGATAATTTACCTTTTTTATTATAATGAAATATCCCTACACAAGTGTCCTGGGTGATAATAGTTTCAGAATGTGTATGGTTATGGGGGTCTATCTCTTTAACCCTAGACGGAGATCGTGAACAAACAAGTAAGAACTACAAATTTATAAATAGAGATTACTACTACTAGTAGTAGTAGTAGTAGTAGTAGTAGTAGTAGTAGTCGTGGTAGCCATGAAAAATAAATGGTGTGATTTTTCATGAAGTAAAGAAGATTGATAATTAATCGATTTTTCTACTAACGTATTTTTGTCAGAAAATAAATCACATTTCCAAAGTGTTTATCGGTTTCATAAGAATCGATCGACCAGGATGTCCAATGTGAATTGGATTCGAAAAGATCTGGTAGCCATGTTGATTTACATCTCTTGTGCTGAAAATCACTTTGGAGACATGAGTTCGTTTCAAAATTGGAACATGAATGTGTTGCTCACAAGAGAAGCATTAACACCCTGACAGACCGACATTTAATATATTGGAACGTATGTCTCAATCCTCATATCCAATGCAGTTATACCATAAGGATCTGGCTAGCGTTTTAAGTACCAAATCTATGATCTTCGTAATAATCCCAATATTAAATACACAGTTTGCTTCCGTCTGCCCGTTTAACGGAATATCAACCGTCTGAAGTTTATTTGATTCGAAACCAAACATCTATTGTTAACAAATGTCATCGAGTCATTGTATCCAATTAGTCTTTCTCTACTCTATCATTATTTCCAATGAAAGATGCTCGACTGAGCTCTAATCATTGATTCCTTTTTACCTTGTAAGACATTCACAGCAAGAACTCGTCTCACTACCACAACTGCAAATATCTGTTCCCCATTCCTCTGTGAGCCTAGCGTCACGCGGAATTTCCATGAACGGGGTTTATTTGCTAGAACTTACCATCTGTAGAACACACTACCACGAGACTTCTTCCCTGCACACTACAACAGGGATGGCTTTAATCTAATTTCGAAAATACCAACCATAAACTACCTAATAAGTAATCAAACGTTGTTCATTTCATACATCATTTGCAATCTTCTCATAATATTCCTCATCATTTAACTGACCATCCGTTCATCTCATTTATTTTAATCCTCGAGTGGCTTTTGACCTTTATAAGTGTTACTCTATTAGTAATGACGAAGCACAAGTTTAAGTTCACGCATAAATATTGGGGTTGGGTTCATACCGACTCCAACCATATTAGTGCGGAAACAACTATGATAGATCCAATCTGATTTGAACTCATAGTCTGCGAATGTATCCATTTTATCAATAAGGAACTTCTCGGTGCAAATATAGAGATGTGTTTACTTTGTGCCACCATGTATTATTATTGACAACTTCGCGGATAGGTTTAAGACATTCTTTCTCTTAGTGCTTTCTCGACATGCATCGAAGAATCCGTCGGTCAGTGTGTCATGCTTAAGTTGGAAATAATATTTTCATAGCAAAACACATCGATTTAATGACCGCGTCTTTACAATAGAGCTCTACTTGGTATATTCTGCTATATATATATATATATATATATATATATATATATATATATACATATATATATATATATATATATATATATATGGTGTCGGTTTAGTCGTGAGATGTTTTCTTGCGACATCTGCTATCCCCCAAGCAGTCACCTAGTCAGGCTCAACGTTGATCAACTTTGATGATCGATCTGAAGAGAACCAATAGCCATCGCCATCAGCAGCAACAGCAGCAACAGCAGCAGCAGCATCAACATCATCATCATCACTATCATCATCACGTGTTTAAGCTGAATAACTAATTATTTACTTCGAATGTGGATCCCAGGTGAGCATCATTCTGTGCAATCCATTGTACATGAGAATCTACAGTTCACAGTGCACACGACCTTAAACGACTATGCAATCACAGGATGCTGGTCTGTCACCAGTTTCTAGATATCTATGATCGGTCCGTCATTTCGTGTGTTGATCTGCCACGCTTTAGTTTGAAATAGTATTTTCATCGCTAAACGTACTAATTGAATGGGCACATCTAAGGAGAGATACGTCCTTGTTATCATCTGCTAGACTGGTGTCCATGCCAATTTTACGTACAACAGCTGCCATCCTTAAGCAGTCACCTATTCATCTCAGAACTAACCACACAAAACGTTGCCTTACTTTGATGATCCGACGAGAACCAATATTTCTACGGGATCCTGCCGTAAAACAAATATCTATTATATAAAGTAATGTTGTATTTTCGTCTGTCTGTCTGTCCAGCTAAAACTCAGACCTACTAAAGGTACACTTACAAAACAATTCATCATCAGATTCCGTCTGATTCGAAGCTGCTTTTGAAACGGACGCATCGTAAGAACAGCTGTCCACTCTTTCCTCCAAACCCACGCAGAAATTGAAGCGTAAATAGATTGTTGATAAGAAATTATTTTAAATCCTGCCTCGCAGACTTTGACGAAAACGAAGCCATTTTATTTGGTCTAAACAAGAAACAGAGTAAAAACAAAGACACGTTTTATTATTTCTCTTTAAAAAATTCAATTCAGTCTGTCTAATGAATTAGGTTTTCTTAGAAAATACAAAACAAACTCGATTTAAAATATTCCGCTGTTGAGATTTGAATTCCAATTTTGATTCGAATCTTGAATTCTAGCTTTAAGCAGCGTGATAAATGTCTCTCGTGATATAATAACAATAATAATAACAATAATAATAACAACAATAATAATAATAATAATAATAATAATAATAATAATAATAATAATAACAATAATAACAATAATAATGATAACAATAATAATAATAACAATAACAATAATAATGATAATAATAATAAAACAATAATAATAATAATAATAATAATAATAATAATAATAATAATAATAATAATAATAATAATCTTATAAAAAAAAACAACTACATGGATGTTTTATAAGATTGACAAGGGAAGAGACACACAAAAATAACTGGGCATGGCTAAGAAAAGGACACTTGAACAGAAGTACGGAATCGTTACTGACGGCTGCACACAATAATGCGATAAAGACAAACTATATTAAAACTAAAATAGATAAAACCCAGGAAAACAGTAAATGCATACTATGTGGACAAAGAGACGAAACAGTAAATCACATAATAACGGAATGCAGTAAACTAGCCCAAAAATAATACAAGAACAGACACGACTGTGTGGGAAAAGCAGTACACTTGTAACTAAGCAAACGACTGGATTTCGAACACGCGGGCAAATTGTACAAACATAAACCAGAGACAGTACTAGAAAACGAAAAACACAAAAACCTCTGGGATATGGAAGTGAAAACAGATAAACTCATGCAAGCAAGAAGACCGGATGTCATGATAATCGACAAGAAGGAAAAATCCTGCCAAATGTTATATTGTGCTGTACCAGCACACCAGAGAGTGAAGATCAAGGAGACAGAAAAACGAAGCAAATAAACTACCCAGAGAATAGAAAGGGATATGGAGTATGAAGAAAGTCAATATAAAAGCAATAATTGTAAGAGCACTAAGAACAATCCCGAAAAAAAACTGGAAAAAAGACTGTGAGAAATTGGAATCAAAGGGAATACAGAGACCATACAACGAACAGAAATTATGTATACAGTTGAAATCTTAAGGAAAACCCTTGAATGCGGAAACCAACCAACATAAGCTATGAATGCTAACAAGTCACATAAAAGTTGCAATAGAAATAAAACAAAAACACAGAAAGAACACCACCACATGAAACCAGGGAAGAGAAAATGCAAGAAATTTCATAAAATACCCCCCCCCCCAAGAAAAAGTGATGGAACCAGCCGTGAAGGGTCAAGGGGGATGGAAAGACCGAGAAAGGGGAGCACTAACCACACCACCACTAATAGTGTAGAGAGGACTAGGCCCTTGGAGAAGCTTATTGTTATCCAAATCCCAGAGAAGACTAATGGTCGTTGCAAGCGAGAAATCAATAGTAAGCGTCTGTTGTGATAACACAAAGTCATTTGCAATAGTTTTTAAAGAGGTGGAGAGTAGTGGAAACTTGGGGAGATTGTTGTCATTCAGACTCCAGGGAACACCACCTGTGATTATCAGTGAGCAATCACTGACGATACTTGTCTGAGAACTCCTAGTGAGTACGAATAATAATAATAATAATAATAATAATAATAATAATAATAATAATAATAATAATAATATGTTTTAAAAAGAGGGGGATCCCTCAGTGGAGATGATTATTGTACCCCACGCGGATTTCTTTATAAAACAGAGTTATTGAGCGACGTGTGAACGAACGAACGTCGATTACAATAAAAAGAATAATAATATTTGTGGTAGTAATAATGATAATCAACGTAATTAATAATGATAATAATAACAATTATCCCAGCCGCGGAGCAACTGGCATAAGGGGTTTAGAATCTCCAGCAAGCCATAGCGAACGCAACATCTCTAAGGATAGCAAATACCTGATGGAATGCAAAGGCAGTTGTAAATGCCAGGTGTACATCTGACATAGTTTAACAGCATTTCATGGTCAGGATTAGGTCGTCAGCTTTGGATAACAACTCTCCTAAGGATGGTGTCTCAATAAAAATACTAGAGCAGGAAAACCTTTCACAAATCATTCCTCATATTATTTCAATATGCGTGTTCAAAATTATCAAACTGAAAACGACGTATCTGGGTCCAGAATTTCAAGTACAGGCATCACGTCCGGCGGGGAAACGAACGAGGTTTCCCAAGTCGTCATCCAGCGAAACCCTAAAAGACGATATGGACAGCGAATGCACCAAAGTTGGAATGAGCTAGGCCTGTTTGAACTATCAGAATAAAAACTGGCAGGACAAGCCTGAGTGATTAGAACTAATGAATGGTTATTTGCTATTTAAATTGAAGAGCTAAAAAAAGAAATTGAGATAGAAGACTTAGATGAGCGTGGGGAGATAAATAAACTTCATGTAGTTGAAGAAAAGTGTATTGTAGAAACAACAATAAACTCTGAGCGCGAAACTATTTTAACTGATGGTAATCAGGCAGTTTCCACAAATGCAATCGTAAAACATATGATAGAACATGGGATAACAGAAGAAGATATTGATATTTTCAAATCGTTAGACGAGAAGCTAAGAGTTGGCAATTTAGAACAGCCGTCGAACCTGAGATTTGTCGATAGGAAAAGACTTAAAACTGTCACGATCAAAGTGAATGATATCTTGCCATTTTCATTAGGGAATAATCTTGATCAGGCTAATAAAGTTATTAAAGCTGCTGTCAATATTGTATAAAATCTACTCGGAGTAGAAAAACAGAAAAAAAAGAAAAGAAAAAGCCCTGGTGGAGGAAACGTTTAAATGGTCAGATAAAACAACTTAGAAAGGATTTAAGTAAAGTGCAAACTGTCGAAATGGCGAACTCAAAAATCAGCGCGCTTGTGAAAGACTAATCCGCAAGTTTTACATACACCAAACATGTTTCAAGTGTGAAATTGAAGAACTAAAGCAGCGGGTCGTAGCTAAGACTGCCAAAGTTAAACCTTCACAGCGACATAATTGAGCAATATCGACAAAACAGACTGTTTGAGAACAACCATAGTTGCAAGAGGGACTAACGTTATATCTGACGCTGACCAATCTAGTGCATTTTTGGAAGGCATTTGGGAAAAGGAAGTAAAGTATCAAAATGATGCAGAATGGATCAAAGATATTGAAAGGGAAGTGTGCTCTAGAGTCGAATGATAAACGAATATAACAGTCACCGTTGAGATGCTGAAGGAGAGGGTTAAAAAACTTTCAAATTGGAAAGCACCTGTACCCGACGGAGTCCATGGATACTGGTTTAACAACTTTTCGGCTCTTCACCCACGACTTGCAGAAATGATTAATGGCTGTTTGACGACAGGTAGCTTCGGTGAATGGCTGAAAAAAAGGCATCACAGTCTTGATCATAAAATATTTAAAAAATGGAGGTGAAGTGACAAACTTTAAACCGATCACTTGCCTCTCAGTTATGTGTAAACTTTTCACTAGCATATTGTCTGAAAGTATTTATGGTCATTTGAACCAAAACTATTTGCTACCTGAGGAACAGAAAGGCTGCCCAAAAAGATCACATGGCATCAAAGATCAGCTTCTGATTGATAAAATGAACCTGAGAAACTGCAAACGAAGAACTCCTAACCTTGCCCTCGGATGAGTGGATTATATAAAAGCATTTGATATGGTCCCTCATTCATGGATACAAACATTTCTCAAGATTTTCAGAATAGCCCCCAACATTCAAACAGCTTTAAAGAATAACATGAAGAATTGGGAAACCAATTTAACTTAAAGAGGTGTTTCATCAGGTAAAGTGAAAATCAAGAGAGGGATTTTCTAGGGCTTTAGTCTTTCCCCTTCTCTTTTTGTCATTAGTTTGATCCCAATGACACTTCACTTACGTAATGTGAAGGCAGGATATAGACTTGGGAAACGAACTTCCTACAGTCAACCATTTACTATTCATAGATGACCTTAAGGTTTTTAGAAATAATGAACCCGAACTTGATACCCTAATGAATACGGTTGAATCATTTAGTGATGACATACTAATGGAATTTGGCATCACTAAATGTGCCATTCGTGTAATAAAAAGGGGTAAACTTGTCCATTGAGATGGTCTTGAACTCCCAACAATAGATCTGATAAAAAATACTACAAATACTATGGCGTTCTTAAGGATGATACAGTTAAAATCAAGGAAATGAAAATCCAAGTCACAGCTGAGAACAACGGAAGATAGAAGAGTATTCTTAGATCACACCTGCACAGTCGAAATGCAATCTATGCTATCAATGCCAGAGCAGTAGCTATCATTCAATATACTGCCGGTATACTTGACTTGAATGTAGATGAGCTAAAATGTTTAAATACCAAAATACGAAAAATGCTTACGATTTCCGTAGCTTTTGTAAAGAAAGGAGATTGTATCTACCTAGAAAGAAAGGTGGTCGAGGTCTATTGAGTGTTGAAGATGTTGTGAATATAGAAGAAGGTTGTCTATATAAATATTTTTCTGAGAGTAATGAGATTCTTTTTTGTGAAGTGAAAAGAGAGGAAATACTAAGAACTAGGGTGAAAAAGAATCAAAGGTTACAAGAGAGAGAGAGAGAGAGAGAGAGAGAGAGGATTTTTTTTTTTTGAAAATAAACTACACCGTGAATTCTTTAAGAATACTGCATTTAGAAATAATGACAGCTGGAATTGGTTGCTCGTGACACATTAGATAGAATCTAAATTCGAGAATATATCAAGTTTGTCATCCTACGAAAGGTTGGAAAATGTATTTTCTTAGCCATTTAACATCATCGGGTGAGGGTGAGTTACTCTGTTGCCGCGATATATCAGCTTTGGTCACCTTGCACCCTATCATCATCGCCACTATCATCATTATCATCATCATTATTATCAGCTTTTTTTCTGGCTTGTAGATGGGCGAACGGTTTTCCATTACAGTTCGACAAAAAGAAATCTTACCCCTGATCTACTGAATAAAGTTGCTCCTAACTTTTGGAGTTTTTGCCCCTCCCGTTTTAGGTTAGTTCCTAATATAAATGAAGACGCGTTCTATCAGGCCTTGTCGGTAAAAGATATTGACGTTAAAATTTATTTTTAAAAGAATATATAAAAAATAAAAGTTTTTATTAATAAGGACAAGAAAGCACGTAAAATAATTCCAAATCTTTGAAGAGAGACGTTTGCTGAAATTCGGAAATATTTTAAACAAAGAGGGGTATTAGAGGAAGTAAACCCTTAAAAATTAATAACCCAATGAGATTAAGAGAAGAAAAGAACAATCTAAGAGACTTCTTTCGAAAATGATTTCCTTTTTGAAAAATAAAAAGGGTAGATAAAAAATACAGCTTTTAAAAAAATGTTATGGACTAGAAAAATTCATAAATTATTGACCCTGAGAAGGTGTTGTTTAAAAAAAAAGAATACGATCCGAAGACATTGATGCATTAAAAGCTGAAGGAAGAGTATTTGAAAGAATTAGTCGTATGAAAGACATTTTTATTGAATTTTTGTTTAAAGCCTCTTTTTTTCAGCCCTTTTCTCAAGTAATATTTCTGTTTTCTTATTTTTGTAGAAAAGCGAGGCTAGTAAGTCTTCGTTTTTTTTCTCTCCATTCTTCTTTGTCGCCTAGGGCAATAATATTTACTTGAATAACTATTTGTTATAACTTTTTATCGCTTGAAACGATAATCATATTTTTTAAAGAATTGCTTCTTATGTAGAAACTCATTGTTTATATTTTAGTGCTCAAATTGGCTTTATTATTCTATTGAGCTTTTATGGGGGTTTCGTTACCTTGGTTAACTGTGTTTTAAAAAGTAAAAGCATCACTAGGACCTGTTAAATATTAAATGAAACTATTGAATTAAATTTTATTATTTGCTCTTTTTTGTGTCCTTGTTGTTTTACACCTATTTTTTGTTTCGTGTTACCTAAAAAGACGAAATTTGTTCACGACCGCAAAATTACGTCAACATGTTTCCAGAAAAAATGCATTTAGAATTAATTTAAATTTAAAATATTTTATCCGGATCAACATTCGATTTCTTGGTATCAACGTAAATGAAGAGTAAAAAGTAATATTGGCCGACAGACAAAAGTATCCATACTTTTACTCTTACACATCGGAAACATTTTAAAATTCAATGTTATATTGATATATGCAGTTAATATCTTTTTCAAATAACTTATATTTAATATTAATAAATTGATAAATTGATCAAATAAATGATACATTGTTTAATTTATTTTTATAATAACATAATAATTTCTATTCAATAAAAAGAAAAAATAATTTCAACTATGATTATTCAGTGCATAACAAACGGATAAAAATCACAGTTTTTTTTTTATTTCCACCAAGATTAAAATAAGTAGGCATATCTACATCTCTATATTAATAACATTGTATGACCACTCACTTTTATCACAAAAATGTGTCCATACAGAGTGAATATTGAGAAAAGATAACTACTGATGATCGTTTTTTTTTGTCGACTCATATAATTAAGCGTACGCTTTTCATCCGTTTCGGTTGCATTTTATCACACGACTTCCAAGAAAAAAGTTTAAATTTGACTATTCAATTGTGAAATGGTATTATCTTCCTTGATTCAGAGTGTATTGGAACGGAAGATTTAATGGTTCGTTCAACAATTTTGGGGGGTAACAGTATATTTCTTGTTGATTTTCATTTGTATAGTCGATTCATTTCTTACTAAGAAGTGTCACGCGCTCATATATCGACTCTTCCAGAGACTGTAATTCTGCAGCCGTACATAACATTTTAAGAGACGCTGGTTTAAATAGACTTCTGTTTCAATTGATTTGGATTTATTATTCACGAAAACAGACGAAAGAAGATGATAACAAAGTAAAAGACATTCAGACAAAACAACAACAACAGAAATAAACATTGATCAGGAAAACATTCCAAACATTTCAGTTTGAAGATAAAAAAACGTGTCTTATTTATTATTTATTTTTTATCGTAAGGTCGCGATAGAAAACAAGTAAGTCTTCCAGATCGCGAGGTATTCTTTAGTACCATGTATATGCTGTTCTATAGAGAAATTGCAGTCATTTCATGTAATAACGAAATGAAAAACGTGTATATACATTTATTTGTCCTACTAGACAGTAATATATAGAATTTTACAAAAGGTAATATATATATATATATATATATATATGGGGTAAGGTACACGATAATTCATGAAAATGAAATGCCGTGGTGGACACAATGTGTGAAAAATGACAAACGGAAAACAGGTTAAAGTGCAGGAGAAAAACAAAAACAATATATTTGACCGGTTTCGTTCGTGTTGGCGAACGTCTTCACGAACGAAACCGGTCAAATCCCTTGTTTTTGTTTTTCTCCTGCACTTTAACCTGTTTTCCGTTTGTCATTTTTCACACACACGCACACACACACACACACACATATATATATATATGTATATATATATATATATATATATATATATATATATATATATATATATATATATATATATATTAACAGAATACTCGTCCGAGGACTGGTAAAATTAATTCTTCGAACAGAAAAGTCTGCACCACTTTTATGTCCCCTTACGAGTATCAAAGTACATATATAATAAAACTAAAAATTACGTCTAGTATTAAATGAACTTATATATAAATATATATATATATACATATATATATATATATATATATATATATATATATATATATATATATATATATATATATATATATATATATATATGGGGTAAGGTACACGATAATTCATAAATATGAAATGTCTTGATGGACAATATGTGTGAAAAAAATGACAAACGGAAAACAAGTTAAAATGCAGGAGAAAAACAAAAACAAGGGATTTTCTGAAGACGTTCGCCGCGAACGAAACCGGTCAAAAAATCTCTTGTGTTTGTTTTTCTCCTGCATTTTAACTTGTTTTCCGTTTGTCATTTTTTTCACATGTACATATATATATATATATATATATATATATATATATATATATATATATATATACAGGAGGAAAAAAAAAACAATGTTTCTAGACAAAATATATAAATAAAAATGGAATAATGGATAAGCAAACTAACAACTGGCGAACATAAACTCAAAAAACACATATTGAAAAGTTTATAATACGATCATCCTCGGTAGGTAGCAGAACTTTAATTAAAAACGGAAGAGTTTTCAAATTTATACAAAGAACGCAATTGGGAAAAAATAGTCACGTGTAATAAACAATAGAAAGGGAGAAAGAAAGAAAGAAATGTTAAAGAAGAAGAAGAAGAAGAAGAAGAAGAAAAAGAAGAAGAAGAAGAAGAAGAAGAAGAAGAAAGAGAGAAAACACATCAACAGTTAACTTTTGAACGCCGATTGTAAACGCTGATAATGGGTAGCGTAGATTAGTAGTAATTTGAAATTAATGACCAAGGAGTTAAACAATAAAGGAGGAGGAGGCGGAGGAGGAGGAGGAGGGGGAGGAGGAAAAAGGATTAAAATTTATCCGTTGTCATATTGATTTAAGTTCATTTCAATTAGAATCGATCTAGCAGAAGAGGTAGCAATATTATAAAATCCTGGACTTTGAATGATTGTGTTGTTATGACGTAGGATTAAACATGATTCTATGAGACGACGGAGTTTAGTGTCGTGTATATGTTTTATTTAAATTGTATTGAAGTGATGACCAAAGGAAATCATGTGGGTGCATAACGCATTTGAGGTATCAGAGTTTTTTATAGCACGATTATGTTCATAGATTCGTTTCTTTAACGGACGTTGTGTCTCGCCCAAATATATTTTTCCACAGTCGGCGAATGGTATAGTATAAATTCCAGCTAAAGTGGGAGATGTAAGGACTTTATTTTTGTGTTTATGTTTTTGTAAAATGTTTTTAATAGTGAATGAGGTAGCTTGGATAATTCTGAAACCATGTTGGGAAAGAGAAGAGAAGAGATTTTTGTTGCGAGAATTAGTAAAGAGGAAAACATTTCTAAGTTGTGTAGTATTAGGAGTTGTTTTAGTATTTTTGATATATTTTAGCTAAACTTGACCGCAAATTACACAACCTGATAACCCACAGCGAATGGAAACATCTTGGCCGATCCGACATGGTTCAAAACCACAGCAACATCAATCCATCTTCTACTGAGTTTGAAGCACTCAGTTTCGCTACGTTACGCAAAGCACGCTCTTCAACTATAGGAATTCCGATAATGACCTAACCAAAGGATTTTTACAAGGTCTCTCTTTCGCCGTTTCTACCACACCTCAGGAACGAACCCTTCCCAAACGATAGGTTACAGCCTTACTTAATTTAGCCCCCATACCAAACATCGTCATATCTCCTACTGATAAGACAGGTGGCGTTGTTATCCTCAACAAAAGTGATTACCGTAACAAAATCATGGATATACTCAATGACGGTTCAACATATGAATCCACCGATCTTAATACTACGTTTTTAATTAAAGTTCTGTTACCAATTGATGATGATTGTATTTTAACAATCGAAATATTTAGGTAGAACTATTCAATATGTGTTTTTGAGTTTATTTTTGCTAGTTGTTGATTAGCTTATCCTTTATTCCATTTATATATATATATATGTGTGTGTGTGTGTGGGTGGGGGGTGTGTGTGTGTGGAGGTGTGTGTGTGTGCGTGTGTGTATGTGTGTATGTGTGTGTGAAAACAAACGAAAAAAAAACAAATTTATATACAGGACTAAATCATCAAAAAACGAGGTATTTAACCGGTTTCGTTCGAATCAACGAACGTCTACAGAAAACGATCAGATTTTAAATTTATTCAATAACGGTTAAAACACAGGGGAAAAAGGACGCACAACGCAATGTCATTGATACGTATTTAACTATTTGAAAAAAAAAGAATAATGAAATGCGTGCGGAGAAGACGTTAAAAATGGGAAAAGGAGGGAGAAAAAATAAAGAAAAAAGAAATGGAAAATTACTTTCGATGCATTTGCGACGTGGAAGAGAGTATTCGGTCTTGAGGAAGGTGCAGTTTGTAAAGTCAAAATTGTTGGTAAAATGTTTCTGTGTATGACTAGTGCGTTAGTGGGAGTGTTGTGTTTGAGGTCCTGTTTGTGTTCGTAAATGAAGGTGTTATGTTTATGTTATGGGCCGTTTTACGAATATCAAATATCAGATATGCTGCGCCTTTTATTTTGTAAATGCCGGCTACGAAAAGAAGTGTCCTTAGGGGGGGAGAGTTGGAGACGAGATTTGGTGTTGAGTAAATCCTTAATTGGTTTAGCGGTTGATGTTACTATTTTTATGTCAGATTGGGATTGCATCAGCAGCACACCACATAAATTAGCCAGAAAGTTTGCAGAAATACTTACCCCTCTTCTCGGCTCCATTAGTCAACCCCATATAAAAAACTCCTGAGACTCCAACACATGAATATAAATAACCTTACCTAGTGTAGATATCAAATCTCTTTATACTAACATACCTATAGCCAAATGCCTTAGATTCCTCAACACCCATCACATTAATTCCAAAATTAAGCTCCACCTCCCTACAATCGAAATTATTAAATTATAACATTTAATCACACAACAATACAATTTTACTTTTAACGACAAATTATACAAACAAATATTTGGTTTACCAATAGGCTTCCTTTCTCAGCTGTCTTTTTCTGGAAGTTTTAGAGAAGGGTCCTTTCAAATCAATCCTACCCTAAACTCTCACTACTTTAGATACCTCGATGGCACACTGCTGATTTACCCATATCACATTAATCTCTATGACATATTCGGCAAACTTTGTAAAACTGAACACCGCATTTCCTTCACCTCCGAATTAGAAAATATTCCCTTCCTCAACGTCCTTGATATCACTTCTGCACAACACCTCAAACGGCCTAAACGTCTCAGTCTTTAGAAAACCTATGAATAAAAATAATTTTATACATTTTTACTCCGATCACAACAACAGAATAACATCTGGAATGAACATAGGCTCGTTCCCCAGGGCTCTTAGAATTTGCAGCCCCGCTTATCTTCGCAATGAAGTAACTTATATCCAGAACACTTACCAAGCTTTAAAATATCCTCAATATTTGATCCAAAACAAAAGAACAGACTAACACCAAAATAATATCCCCTCATAACATCACCAGCACATAATTTCCCCTCATAACATCACCAGCACATAATGTCCCCTCATAACACCACCATCACATAATGTCCCTCATAACATCACCATCACATAATGTCCCCTCATAACATCACCAGCACATAATGTCCCTCATAACATCACCGGCACATAATGTCCCCTCATAACATCACCATCACATAATGTCCCTCATAACATCACCAGCACATAATGTCCCCTCATAACATCACTATCACATAATGTCCCTCATAACATCACCGGCACATAATGTCCCCTCATAACATCACCATCACATAATGTCCCCTCATAACATCACCGGCACATAATGCCCCGTCATAACATCACCAGCACAAATGACACCGACAAGACTGAGGAAAATAAATCTTACATAGTTCTACCCCATAATACTATATCTATTTCCTTAGAAAAACAATTCAAATCTGGCATAAAATTAGTAATATCAAAGTCTAGAACAATTAAAGATTAACTCAACATCTTCTCCCGTCCTCAACTACCTCCTAAGGACACTTCTTCCCTAACGGGCATTTACAAAATTAAATGTGCCGCATGCCCGATTTGCTTTCCATCTAAATTTGCATTACTATTACTTGTTCCCGCTCGAAACGTGAAAAGCCACAAATAAAGAGATAGACTTTTTGTGCTTCATTGCGTCATTTTTTCTCAATCTAATTACAACGATTCCAAATATTACGGACAAAGCAATACATTCGTCCGTGTTAAAATATTATATGACAATACATACATGCATATATATATATATATGCATATATATATATATATATATATATATATATATATATATATGCATATATATATATATGCATATATATATGTATATATAAATATATATGTGTGTATATATAAAAATATACATACATGCATATATATATATAGATATATATGTATGTATGTATATATATGCAGCTTTTTAGTATGATCACATCCTCAACTTCCTTTATATCCCTCTTCACACCAACCCTAACCCTAACCCTAACCCTCTTCACACCAACCCTAACCCTAACCCTAACCCTAACCCTAACACCTAAACTTCTCAGTCCTTAGAAAAACAACGGATTAAAGCGATCATATGAATGTTTACTCCGACCACAACAACAGAATAAAATCCGGAGTACTCGTTCCTCAGAGCTCTTAGAATTTGCAACCCCGCTTACCTCCGCAATGAAGAAACCTATATCCAGAACATTGAACAAGCATTAAAATATCCTAATTTTTCATCCAAAACGCTAAACACAAAACCTTTAAATATCGACAATAAAAGAAGACTAACCACAAATATTTCCCTTCATAAAATCACCAGCAAAAATAACACCGAAATGACTGAGAAAAATAAATCTTACATAGTTCTCCTCCATAATAGTGTATCGATTTGCTTACATAATAATCCAAATCTGACATGGAAATAGATCAGTACACAAAATCCATTTCAGCATTTCACTAACACACCAGAAAAGAAACTACGAAACGTTCTACAAGGTAAGAATAGATTTTTTCCTACTTACATAGAAATCATACCTTTTAATGTCTTTATAATTCTCTCTTTCTATAATATACTCTTAGCACATGTATCGATAGAATTTCTTCATACTGGTATACGAGGCCTGTCTAAAAAGTATCCGCCGTTTATTTTTTTCGTGCGAAATAAAGACGATGGGGCGGCGCCACTCTACACAGTGAAAGAAAGACAGCTTCATGCGCGTTAGTCGCTGCCTGTCGGTCGCTGAGTGAAGTGCTACAAAACGTATTCGTCAGACTGAACGTGTTGAGCAAAAGGTATGGCATCACATTTTGTCAAAAGCTTGGTGGTTCTCAAAGCAAAACAATTCGTAAGATTCAACAGGTGTTTGGAGAAGATGCGATTGGTTTAACACTAATTAAGGAGTGGTTTAACCGATTCAAAAATAGCCTAACATCAGCGGAGAGTGACCAACGTTCTGGTAGGCGACAAATTGCTCGGAGTGCAGCTGTTGTTGAGAGGGTGAAAAATTTGGTGGTTGAAGATCGTCGTTCAACCGTGCAGGAGATCGCCTAAGAGGTCGGAGTGAGTAAATATTCCGCACATGCAATTTTTCGTGCTGATTTGAACATGTACATAGTGGTTGTGAAATCTGTGGCCAAGTTGTTGTCGCAGAAACAAAATGACCTCTGTTTTTAAGTTGCACAGGACCTTCTTGAAATCGCCAACACTGATCCTGGGTTTCTGAACACCGTGATAACTGCAGATGAGTCATGGGTGTACGGGTACGACCCAGAAACAAAAAGACAATCGTCGCAATGGGAGCATCCTGAGTCTCCAAGGTAAAAAATAGTGCTACAGGTGCGAAGCAAAATCGAAGTGATGCTGACTATCTTCTTTGATATCCGTGGAATTGTGCATCATGAATATACACTAGAAGAACAGTGACAAAGGAGTACTATTAAGATGTTCTACGGCGTCTCCGTGACGCAGTTCGACGTAAAAGACCAGACATGTGGACGGCAAAATACTGGCAACTGCATCACGACAACACCCCCGCACATTCCTCCTAATTGATCCAACATTTCTTGACCAAACATGGAATTCAAGTCGTTAGCGAACCTCCCTACTCTCTAGACATGACTCCTCGCTACTTCTGATTGTTTCGAAAACCAAAGACACCACTCAAAGGTTCCCGTTTTGAGACTAGAAAAGAGATCATGCGGAACGCGACGGCGGAGATGAACACGATTCCAAAAGAAAACTTTCAGATGTGTTTCCGGTAGTGGATGGATAAAGGGGCTAAGTGTGTGCAAGCACAAGGGACAAACTTTAAGGGGGATAAGGGTTCAAACCCCGCCAGGTATTTGAAATATTTGTTATGGCCTAAGGTCGAATACATTTTAGACAGTCCTCGTATATTTACTATTTCACCGCTTACACTCTTCCTCTTCCTTCCACTACACACCCACCAGAGAAAACATTCTCTTTTCACACAACAAAATAACATATTTTTTTGTTTTTTCTCATCGGACATAACTATCTAAATAATGAAACAAGCTGATTAGTCATTTACATGACAATAATATCTTTGTGTGTTAGTTCATTTGCAGTCTCTTATTTGTATGTTTTAACCCTAACCCTAACCCTAACCCTAACCCTAACCCTTCATATTTGTAACTAACTAAAAAAGGTGGGGAACCCTTCTAGCCGATTGTCTGATTCTTTCTAAAGATGCACCATTTGAAACATGCCTCCAGAACAGAATTAGAGCAATGGTTTCCGCTGCTTAAGAACTTAAACTCAGTAAATGATTCTGTCTCAATTTCTTGTATAGAAAAAACGTTTTAACATATAAATGTGTGATGCTAAAAACAACACAGACCATACAATTAATACATGGCCGCCAGCGATTGAAGCATTTAATAAATTACATTTTCTACATTTTCTAAAGGTTAAATAGTTTTGTGATTCTAAACTAAAATAGTGTCGAGAAAACTAATCAGACAAAGGGAAGGAAAAGTCTATTGTATTTGTGAAAATACTAATACAGCAACTCAAAAGTACAAAATCATGAGCAGCTAATAATTCAATAGTTTAACTTCATGCATCGAATTTCTTGAGGTAATCTACTTCTTCGGGCAACGTTGGGACACGGGTCAGTTAGTTTTCGATAAAGATTAATATCTAAAAAAAAATAAAACTACGAAGTAAAACTTTTTTTAATTTTCTCGATAATCGTGAATATGTGCATGACATATATGATGCTTTTCACTCGAGAGTTCTGAATTTATATGAAACTCCTATTTGAGTTAGTCTGTCACAGTTTGAAAATGCATTTGTGTTAGTCTGTCACAGTTTGAAAATGCATTTGTGTTAGTCGGTTACGTTCAAGTTTACAATTTAATTTCGTTGGTTTGTTATCCTTAAGTTTAAACTACCATTTTTCTACGTATATTATGCTAAAGTTTGAAATAGACATTTTTGTTGCTCTAGGATGTTTAAGTTAGAAACAAGGTTTCATTTTTCAATTTTCTTATCTTTCTGTTTTTGCTGGGCCAAACACAACCCACAAAATCACATGGGGCAAGCACAACGCATAAAATTGAGTCGGACAAACACAACCCTTATATCGGATAGAGCAGGCACAATCGATAAAATCGAATAGGGCAAAAAGAACACATAAAATCGGATGGAGCAAACAAAACTCATAAAATCGGATGGGGCAAACACAACCCATAACATCAGATTGGGCAAACACACCCCATAAAATCGGATGGGGCAAACACAATGCATAAAATCGGATGCGGCAAACACAACCCATAAAATCAGATGGGGCAAACGCAACCTATAAAATCAGATCCGGCAAACACAACCCATAATATCAGATGCGGCAAACACAACCCATAATATCAGATTTGGCAAAACACAACAAATAACATCAGATTGGGTAAACACACCCCATAAAATCGGATGGAGCAAACACAACTTATAAAATAGGATGGGGCAAACACAACCCATAAAATAGCGGATGGGGCAACACTTCCCATAAAATAGCGGGTGAGGCAAACACAAACCATAAGATCGGATGGGGAAAAACAACCTATAACATCAGATTGTGTAAACATAACCTAGCAAATATGTAGGAGCAAATACAACATAAAAATCAGATAATGCAAACACAACATTTAAATCGGATGTGGCAAACACTATCTATAAAATAGCGGATGGGACAAACACTATCTATAAAATCGGATGGGGCAAACACAAACCATAAAATAGCGGATGGGGCAAACACTATCTATAAAATCGGATGATGCAAACACAAACCATAAAATAGCGGATGGGGCAAACACTATCTATAAAATCGGATGGGGCAAACACAAACCATAAAATAGCGGATGGGGCAAACACTATCTATAAAATCGGATGAGACAAACACAAACCATAAAATAGCGGATGTGGCAAACACTATCTATAAAATCAGGTGGGGCAAACACAAACCATAAAATAGCGGATGGGGCAAACACTATCTTTAAAATCGGATGGGCCAAACACAAACCATAAAATAGCGGATGGGGCAAACACTATCTATAAAATCGGATGAGGCAAACACAAACCATAAAATAGCGGATGTGGCAAACACTATCTATAAAATCAGGTGGGGCAAACACAAACCATAAAATAGCGGATGGGGCAAACACTATCTTTAAAATCGGATGGGCCAAACACAAACCATAAAATAGCGGATGGGGCAAACACTATCTATAAAATCGGATGGGGCAAACACAACCCATAAAATAGCGGATGGGGCAAACACTACCTATAAAATCGGATGGGGCAAACACAAACCATAAAATAGCGGATGGGGCAAACACAACCTACAAAATCGGATGGGGTAAACACAAATCATAAAATAGTGGATGGAGCAAACACAACCCATAAAATCAGATGGGGCAAACGCAACCCATAAAATCAGATGGGGCAAACACAACCCATAAAATCGGATAGGGCAAACACAACCCATAAAATCGGATCGGGCAAACACAACTCATAAAATCAGATGGGGCAAACGCAACCCATAAAATCAGATGGGGCAAACGCAACCCATAAAATCAGATGGAGCAAACGCAACCCATAAAATCAGATGGGGCAAACACAACTCATACAATCAGATGGGGCAAACACAACCCATAAAATCGGATGGGGCAAACACAACCCATAAAATCGGATGAGGCGAACACAACCCATAAAATCAGATGGGGCAAACACAATCCATAAAATCGGATGGAGCAAACACAACCCATAAAATCAGATGGAGCAAACACAACACATAAAATCAGAGGGAGCAAACACAACCCATAAAATCAGATGGGACAAACACAACCCATAAAATCGGATGGGGCAAACACAACTCATAAAATCGGATGAGGCGAACACAACTCATAAAATAGCAGATGGGGCAAACATAGCCTATAAAATCGGATGGGGCAAACACAACCTATAAAATCGGATGGGGCAAACACAACCCATCTAAATCAGATGGGGCAAACACAACCCATAAAATCGGATGGGGCAAACACAACCCATAATATAGCGGTTGAATGTCTGACGTTCACCCGCTATTTCAAAGACTTCAGCCGAGAGACTATTTTAAGATTCTAACTGTCCCTGTAAGCGCAATTGTTTAGATCCTTTTTACACTTTGTTGAACGTATATATTCGTCAAGTAGTTTTTAAATTCGCCCGGTTACTCCTATGATTACTAAAATGATGGAAATCATCCTAAAATCTCAGTTTCTGTTCATGTCGTACATAAGACTTTAATATCGAGTTATCTTCTCTCTCTAAGTTTTGTTTAAGTGAGCATCATAAGGGACACTGACTTCAAATAGGGTTGCTACTTTCTCTTGTTATCCCATATAATTATCTCAGGTTGAACAGCTCAGTTTTCTAGGTATGTAGCTGTAAGAATTGCATAGTCCTAGTGGATGGTGTTTGGTCGGTCTGTATCGGTTTCTGTTGCCTTTTAATGTCTAAGCGCCTACATTCACGCCCTGTGTTACTTCAAAGTTAGTCCTGGCGTTCGTTTTAGCTTTTGTTTTGAATATTTAATAATATTTTATTGTGTCTCTCACAAGACAAAAATACTTTTGGGAACGACTTGAAAATAACTATATCAAGTAAGAAACATAAAAACATGGTAACAGCACACATGTTTATGTGTTGCTTACTTGCCATAAGTATATTGATTCACTACTAAACTCTGCTTGTGTATTTAACACAGTTGAAATAAAGAATAGAAACAAAAATATATACGTAATATATTATGGTATAAGAAAATTGTATTTATATAATTTTTATAAGGTAAATTAAAACGTATTACTCAGTAATAACGTTCATATATATATATATATATATATATAAAATTAATTATAAATATTTGTTTTAATCTACATACGTATACGTTTCATTCTTTACGAGACTCGTCAGTGTAGAGAAAAATTATCCACGCCGGTTGCCGGACTCGATCCCCGGACCACAAGTTATATTTCAAACTCAAATTCAAACGTCTTATCTCGCATAGCCGTTGTTAACAACTCGATAAATCAGCGGGAGAGTAATCCTATTTAAAGGCAATTGTCTTAAAGATTCGATTTTTGAAGGGAACATTGCATTGAATCCACGATGATGGCTGTGTAAATACTACTCGCTACAGAGCCTAGCCTAGTTTGGGGGCGACAAATAATTAATTATAAATATTTGCTTTTATCTACATGCGTATACGTTTCATCCTTGCGAGAATCGTCCGTGTATAGAAGAATTATTTACACCGGTCGCTGGACTTAAGATATATATATATTTATTTTTTAATTAATTATTTTTTTCATAAATAAATATTTTCATCATCAATTATATATATATGATCCGATATTACTAAATACAAAACTGGTCATTTCCCTTCTTATTTTTTTTCTCTTTTCTCTTAATTTACGCGTCATATCTAGAAGAGACAATAAGGATGCGTTGCACCAATTTACCGGATGGCAGTCCTGCAAACAGCGTGTTAAGTAACCAACTGTGCACACTGTTATATTCTATCTCGTTTGGCAAAATGATTATGTTTAAACTTCCTCCAGTCTTTGAATATTGCAAGCCACAACTGACTGGCTGATCAATCCATGTGGATTAATTTAGCTTTAATTTACTTTTCTTCAATAAAATATATTTCCGCACCACATCTCGTGTTTTAGGTAAGAACACGGTTTATTTCATTTTGTGTTAACGAAAAGACAATCTACCATAACTTATTTAAGCAATTCTTTACAAGATACTCTTAGTACCTACTAGCATACAGAATCTATTCCATTATTGTCGGAATTGATGTAAGACGTAAATATACTAGTAGAATGGAAAGGTCCAGGTGAACCAGTCGTGAACGTGATGTACGTTATTTAAAGGAAAGCTGCTATCCAGAAAAAAGGTTTCTATAAAATGTCCCCCTCCTCACTACATCTAAGAACGAAGAACTGTTCCAGATTTGGAAGGGACGACTTAAGAGAAAACCCTAGATATAGACATACTATCAGCTGGTTCATTATTAACATAGCAGAATAAATAAAAAAATCTTTAAACCGTCTCAGGATTAAATGCAGTCGCCAAAGTTTGACTAAATAAACATGTGAACCTAGAAATAAGGTCCAAAGCACGGATATTCTTCTTATCTGTCTCCGACGACCGAACCCATGAAATAACGCAATTTTGGTGGCATGTAGACAAATTGTGTTGTGTGAAATTAAGGGTGAAATAGAAAATTCAACGTTAGGTTAGTTAAGCAAGTAAATCAAATTTTTCATTAGATGTCAATTTATAAGTTAGGCTGACGTGTACACAAAAGTTACGTGGTGGGAGGAAGTACGTTACATAGAAGCTAGAGAGTTTCAATATCTTTGTAGATAGTCGTTGAAGTGATCGGACACGATTTTCAAGTCGTCTATCACCTACGAGAGTTGAACAATGGGGTGCAATTAATCTGGATGTACTTATTCTTAATTACTTAATCAAATCCCAGAGCAAATATTGTGTTATTTGATGCTCTTTTTAATGGCTTCTATTATTTCAGCGATCGGGGGAGAGATGGGAAGAAAATATATGTGACTAAAACTGTCTTCATTCCGAAAGACGTCACACACACTAAGTAACGGCTTACGTGTCAACAAAAGATACGAGAAGCTGTTTATGTCCGCAACACATAGCCGGCCAGTTACAACACTCCCTTCACAATGCACCACGTCGTTTATTACCATGGTACTTTAATATATAAAGTAAAGTCAGTATCAGTTCTTTGCCATCGATAGATTTCTTCCTACAAAGTCAATGTTTGATTCTGGTATGTCAGTTTTTCTTGTGTATGGTTTCAATAAAAATAAAATGTAATTTTATTTCATCCTTTCCATGAAATACTTTGTCTGGGTAGGAATTATTTTTAAATAGTCACCACCTTAAAATAAACCAAACTCTATATCTATTTAAGATATGAAAATGAGAGCCTTGAAGACTCTTGCCAACAGTTTTTCTCCGTATGAATTTTCACCGCTAAATAGCCACCTTCTTAAGAAGGGACAAAACTCTGTATTCGTCGATACAGAGTTATTTCACTTTGATTGCAACAAATATCACGGCGTAGTTTAGAAAAAGCAAAGCTAAAACAAATTGCAAAAAATACACAACCGGGCACAGTTATTGTTATATACTTGCATAACTATAACTTTTGTGGACATGTGTGGAAAATTTGATTTTAAAATATCATCTATTAAAGATAAAAAGAACTCTCCATCAGTCGTTCTCCGTATGTCAAGCTAAAGGGAGAATAGTAATCTAATGTATAGAGTAAAGTCAGTCTTTTAAACATTTCTTTGTCATCGATAGCTTTCTTTCTAAAAAATAAACATTCAGTTTTTCTTGTGTATTGTTGCAATATGTTTTAAAATAAAATCAAATGTAATTCGATTTGTTTCTTTCCATAAAATACTTTGTCTCCGTAGGAATTATTTGCAAATAGTCACCACCTAAAAAAGAACCAAACTCTACATCTATTTAAGATATGAAAAAAAGAATACCGTCAAGACTGGCCAACAGTTTTTTTCTCCATAGGAATTTTCACCGCTAAATGTTCATATTGGATTTTAGATTCGCATAAGTCTATAAAAGCATTCGTCCATTGTTTAGAGTATAACGCTGACAGTTGTAATCGCATTTTGTGTTGGCCTATCAGAGTTAAGTTTTATATAACCGTGTAGATGTGTCAACGTAGCTCTATCAAAGGGCTACGTCCGCCTGTCGATCAATCTGTTGCGCATGGATTTAAAACAGCATTTTCATCGCTAAACTTGCAGATTGAGAGCAGGGCAGCTTAATAATATCCTTACTTGTTTTGTAACTTCAGACGTTTGAATTTCCCTGTCTTTCTTTATTTCTTTATCTTTCAATTTGTCCAAAAGAAACTAGTTTGTTTTTATCAAAATCACACCTGATTGAAACTCGATTCAGCCTAACAGCCCACAATCAATATAAGTCCACAAATACAACAGTGGCGAGAAGAAAAAAAAAGAGAGAGCAAGAAAGAGAAGGGCGCAGACGGAGATAAGAAATTTAAGCATCCGTCTGACGAAAATCGAATCGCAAAATGAAGGCGTAGCGGACACCTCCTACAAGACAGGTCTTCCGTCTGTGAGCGAAAGATATCGAGTTACCGACATGAGAGTAATTCGCCGCCGCCAGGCAGACCGATGCGAATCAATGATCTTTCTTCCGGTGGCTCGACCGGAGATGATCCACTTGTAAGAATGATGTCGGCCACTTCGTGTATCTTTCTGATTGGTCAGTTAAAGACATGTGACGCGTTAGTTGGCACAACGGGCCTTTCGGCTTTAAAAAAAAAACACTGATAGATCATAGATTGCCTTTTTATATAGCATTATCTCTAACGATTC
The DNA here is from genome assembly GCA_963556195.1 of Sepiola atlantica. Taxonomy (NCBI): domain Eukaryota; kingdom Metazoa; phylum Mollusca; class Cephalopoda; order Sepiida; family Sepiolidae; genus Sepiola; species Sepiola atlantica. Next base: position 8,174,177 of record OY744523.1, read on the forward strand.
AAGTTTTTCAATGTATCTTTTTTTGTACGTCCACGTCGGTCAATCTGCTGATCCCACTTAAGTTTAAAATAAAATGGTTTAATGTGTCCAGGAATCGCTATAAGAGGCGCTCTCCGTACGTAGCTATGTCACGCTTGGCTTTAAACTAGCATTTTAGTCGTAGATCGAATGGATGCAACTTAAAAATATTCATCCTATGTTTTCGGATACTCCTCCTCCTCCTCTCTGTTTTTCTATCTCTCCCCCCCCTTCTCTCTCTCTCTCTCTCTCTCTCCTCTCTCTCTCTCTCGCTCTCTCGTTCAGACCAACTAATTATTTACGGGTTAAATTTTACAAGAAAAACGTACATCCTCTACATAAAAGCAGACAATTTACGTCACTTTTACATTACTTTGGTACGGCCTATTCTTAAGTATGCTACCCGGCAACAAATCCTTCTCTAGAAAAAGATATCGTACACCTGTAGCCTGCCCAGCGGAGGATACGAAGAGACTTGATTCTAGCCTACAACATAATCAATAGTAATTAATATCTATCTTTCGAGCAGATATTCACCCTAGCATCAAATCGTAGTCTCCGAAGAAACTCGCAAAAGATGTTCCACCGACGCTTTTGGATCAATAGAAGAAAAGCAGCATTATGTGTCCGTGTTTCTGTTCCGTTGAACAACCTGCCATAGGTGGTCGTGACGAGGACTACCATATCCAGGTTTAAAGCGGTATTTTACAAACATTCAGACTGTATGTGCATACAAATATCTTCTACTTGCCTCTTTACATGTTCACAATAGTTGACATGATAACACAAAACACGAACATAACACAACATTGTCCAGGAACATACGGCACTTTAATATTTAGACTAAAACACTAAAAATACATTTTTTCTTTGCCGTCATTTATTTTACGATTTCAACTTTTTCAATCCTTTTTTATCAAAGCTACACACGTTTTACTTCGTTATTTGTGGGTTTTTTTCTGATAAGGAATAATTCATTTCTTTTAATTTTTTTAATTTTATTTTTTTTCTTATTTTTAATTGCATAAAGTTGTCGATCTGTTTAAATTATGACTATTATCATTATTTGTAAATAAATATTAAACTTGTTCTAATTATGTGGACTACTGGTCTCGTCTTCGATGTTATTTTCACAACGTTTTAGCCGATGTCAAGTTCCAACTCTTTCAGGTGCAATTTGTCAAACTCGATAATCTTTATGTCAAACTGTGTTATTGTGTCGAAATATGTGATCTTACTGATTATTACTGATTACTATATATATATATATATATGAGAAAGGAAGGATGAAGGTAATCCGACGTAATGGGAAATGAAAAAGGAAAAACCAAAACGATGTTTTTTTATGTATTCATCAACGTTTCGTCTTTATTTGTAAGACTTCTACAGGATAATGATTTTAAGAAAAATGTCATACAAGTACATGAAAATATTGGGTTGACATGATGGGTTAGTGAGAAGAAGTAGTAGCCACTACTGGGAGCACAGGATCGAGGTCCGGGTTGAAGGAAATCGATGGCATGGAATGAAAATAATGTGGATGGCTGTGAGTGAAAACGTAGAGGGGTGGAGGTGAATGAAATTAATGTGGATGGCTGTGAGTGAGAAAGTGGAGGAGTGGGAGTGAATAAAAAACATCTTTTTGGTTTTTCCTTTTTCATTTCCCATATATATATATATATATATATATATATATATATATGTGTGTGTGTGTGTGTGTGTGTGTGTGTGTGTGAATATTTCTAAAATATTAAAGTGTTGCTATACCTACAAACGACAACGTCGTTTCGGGTGGCGGTTGAAGGCAGTTGGACGGGCTCGAACGCAATTCGAAGAATTAGCCTAGAATCACGAGTCTAACGCCTATGTCCACACAGCCGCAAGAAATCGCCACAGACATTAATTAAAATTAACGTATAATTACCCGAGAGTCTTTTTGGTCGATAGTGTTCAACGCTCAAGGGGAACTTTGCAAAATCGCTAGGATGACAACAATCTTGTAATTCAGATTAAGTAATTCTAATTATATATATATATATATATATATATATATATATATATATATATATATATATATATATATATTCTTTTAAGACCCCTTTCTCCGGTTAAGTACTGTCGTTTGTGAAATCACCAGCTACTCTTAGCGGAATAAAAATTGTAAATAAACAAATATATTGAGATATCGATTGCCAACAGTGCCCGACTCGTAGTCATCTGACTATCAACTAGATGGTGGAGGCTCGATCCAGGCCTTTTCTTTTAAACATAATTCTCTCCAAACACGGCAGTCCGCCACTGTAGACGTCAGGGCCTACTGAGAATTAGGGTGTACGGTGCTAGTCTAACCGCACTGAGATGTTATACAGGGAAACAGTCTGTCAGGCGAAGACTATATATATATATATATATATATATATATATATATATATATATATTTATATTCTTTGTAGTACAAAACTTTATAATGGCAAGAAAGAAACAATATTTACTGATCATGATGAATTAAAGAATTAAAAAGATGAAAGGGCAGTTGACCGGTTTCGTACCTCGCTCAACATACCAATTATCGAGGTATCGTGTAACAAATATAACAAAGATGCTATGAGAATTATACATATTTATGATACATGATACATATCCATGATACATATCCATGATAAGTATACCATGATACATGATACATATCCATGATGTATGATACATATTGTCACGAATGCCGCCGGTCGGGACCACCGAAAGACATAACGTGACAATGATAAAAAAAGTTTTTTAAAAAAGTTTTTAAAAAAGTCCGGAGTGGCTCGTATTATCCCAGGTTCAAATAAAACGTGATATGGGATGGGGATTTCTCCAATATAAAATACCGTCAGGAAATACAACAAAAAGACGCGAAGAAACGACAAAAGACTTTAGGATTTAAATTTTATATTCATTTATTTAATAAAACTATATACTAGAAAAAAGGGGAGTATATCTATAAAACAAAACGAAATAAAACGTCAAAACAAAAGTATAGTCTTAAGAAGAGGGGGGATTATCTATCATATCCCTATAGTAGCAGGATTCACTTCCACACAAAAATACACATACAACAGCCCTAGGGGGCGAATGTCCGGGAAGAGATATTCAGGTTGTCACTTACACGTTGGTTGCAGCTATTCGATTTAGAGCCGAGATTTCCGGCATGTCGTCGTAGCCGTATCTCCTTGCACATGTAGTCTTGAAATACATTTTTTTCTCAGGAAAACAATTCCTGGCTGGTTACTTTTTCTTTCTCCTCTTAGTTCAGCGAGTCGTATCGCTCGAGCCGAGGACGGCTATAATTCCATCTTCAAAATGGTCCTTGCCTTTCCTCGCGACTTTCTTATCGACGGTCGTTCATTTCTTCCCCTCTCTAGCGCAGAGGTACTCAGGAAGACTGGCTGTAGTTGTCTTCAAAATATGTCCGTCTTAACCCGGCAGTTAACGTACTTCCTTGCCGGCATATCTCGTCCTCTGTTTTTTCGTTAACTTCCTGTCGACTGTTCTTCTTCGCGTGCGGCTCTCGTGTGCGGCTGAAGTTTTTTTTCTTCACTCTCTTTTTTTTATCTCTTTTTCTGACGTCATTCGAGTCGCATTATGTTAATTTCTCGGTCGTGTATAAATGTGCAAAAATGAATCCGATCTCTCTCCGTAAACCGGAGTCGTGAGTTCGAATCCCGATAGCTCTCCCTACATTTTGTAACAATATCCATGATACATATGCATAATACATATCTATGTACCATGATACATATCCATGATACATATCCATGATACATGATACACATCAATGATACATATCCATGATACATGATACATATCAATGATATATATCTATGATACATAACACATATCTATGATACATGATACATATCTATGATACATGATACATAATACATAGTACATATCTATGATACATGATACATATCCATGACACATATCTATGATACACGATAATATCCATGATACATATCCATGATACATATCCATAATACATGATACATTTCCTGATACATGATACATATCGATGATACATATGCTTGATACATATCGATGACATATGATACATATCCATGATACATATCCATGATACATGAAACATATCCATAATACATGATATATATCTCTGATAAATATCCATGATACATGATACATATCCATGATATGGGTTTGTCCTGTGCAGTTCTAGGGGATCCATGATACATGATACATATCCATAATACATGATACAAATCCATGATACATATCTATGATACATAACACATATTTATGATACAGGATACATATCTATGATACATAATACATAATACATGATACATATTTATGATACATGATACATATCCATTATACATATCCATTATACATATCCATGATAAATGATACATATCCATGATACATATCAATGACACATGATACATATCCATGATACATGATACATGATACATAATACATATCCACGATAGATGATACATATCAATGATACATGATACACATCCATGATACATGATACATATACATGATACATATCCATGATACATATCTATGATACATGACAAATATCCATGATACATATGCATGATACATGATACATATCAATGATACATGATACATGATATATATCTATGATACATATACATGATACATATCTATGATACATGAAACATATCACTGATGCATATCCATGGTACATATCCATGATACATGATACATATCCATGATACATTTCATGATACATGATACATATCCATAGTACATATCCATATTCATGATAGATATCCATGATACATATTAATGATACATAATACCTATCCATAATACATCATACATGTCTATGATACATATACATTCCATAATACATGATATATGATACATACCCATGATACATGATACATATCCATGATACATATCCATGATACATATCCATGGTATATATCCATAATACATTATACATATCCCTGATACATATCTATGAAACATAACACATATCTATGATACATGATACATAATACATGATACATATCTGTGATACATGATACGTATCCCTGATAAATATCCATGATACATATCCATGATGCATGATACATATCCATCGTGCATGATACATGTCCATGATACATATGAATGATACATATCCACGACACATGATACATATCTATGATACATATCCATGTGTAATGTAAAAAGAAGACACGAATAGAAAAACCTTTTGTAAGGCTTTATTCAATTAATTCAAAACTACAATGCCAACAAGGCAAGAGGCCAAGAACGTATATATGGTAAAAAAAAGAGAACGCATTTAAATTAAAAAGTCACGTGGACAAGAAAACCCAGTAATTTTACTTTAACGGAAATATATGCAAGTGCACGTAATCCATCTCGTAATCCCAAGGTGCTGAGTTCAATCCTGGGCAAATGCAGCTGAAGAAATATAATATACATAACATTCTCCCCCACTTGTAACAGAGATTGTTATCAGAAAGTTTTATAAATCTTTGAAAGGCAGAAACCCCGTTTGTGACCCCCATGGGTATTCGTTTAAATTGGTACAGACGGTTTCCAGCCTGAAAGGCCGTATAGGGGCGATCTTCAGGGCAAATTTCAATCTGATAGTATGCTTTGGACAAGTCAATTATACTAAAGATACGATACTGGGCTATTTGGTCAACGAGATCCCCAATTCGTGGCAAGGGGTATGCATCAAGTAAGGTGAAACGGTTAATAGTTTGGGAGAAATCGACTACCAATCGTTTCTTTTTATTAGTTGACGAAGTCACAACAATTTCAGCGCGCCACGGAGAGTAACTTGGTTCAATTATATCATCCTCAAGCATTTGTAGAATTTCTTTTTCAATGAATCGAGAGTCCTCCGCACGGTAATTTCGGGACCCAGTAGCAATAGGTTTGCAATCACGGGTCAAGTTTCGGAACAATTTAACGGGTGCACAACTGATTTTGGTTAAAGCGCAGATTTTTAGAATATCCTGAGACCCTCCAAAAGAAATAGTGATACTCCGGTGTAGTTTTAAGAAGGGCACTCCGAGTATAATATCCATACAGGAATCAGGAAGTACTGTGAAGTCAATTTCTTTATATTCGTAACCATTGAAGATAACGTCCTCAGTACAATATTCAGATAGCTTGAGGGAAATGGCCGATGATGCCATGGAAATTACGGAATTTCGTTTAGAAGTAGACAGTTTCATTGTTTTAACAATACGAGCACTGATAAAGTTATCAGAACTGCCGGTGTCTATGAGAGCAGTTAATCGTTTACCCTTTAATTTTACAATTTTAGTAACAGGAGGGAACCTATCATCATCTTTAGCACGGGCTACTATAATAGCTGAGGTGGAACGTGAAGGTGTAGACATGGTAGAACGACAAACTTTGGCAAAATGGCCGAGTTTGCCACAGTTTCGACATACTTTATCGCGGGCAGGACAGTGGCGGCGATCATCCTTAATGTGACGTTTCCCTCCGCAGTTGTAGTACTTTACATGAGCAGGAAGGGCAGCAGACAATTGTACAGATTCACACTCCATAGGAGCAGTAATAGTGGCCTCCTCGACAGAATCAGTAAACACATTTTTAGTCGTGGTAGCAGCAACGGTAGGTCCAATCTGAGAAGCGTATGACTCAGCACGAAATTGAGCCTGTTCTAAAGCTCTAGCACATTGAGTAGCCTCCTTGAGATTTAACGTATCATTTTCAAGTAGTCTGGCACGTATTACGGAAGACCGGAGACCACGTATAAATGAATCACGGACAGATTCATCTCTGTAAGTAGTAGCAGTAACATCTTTGAAGCAACAGTCTGCGGCAAGTCGGTTCAAGGCCTGAAGGTACTGGTCTACAGACTCAATTTCCTGTTGTAGACGTGTAGAAAGCAAATGTCTAGCATGAATAACGCTTGGAGACTTATCATAAACACTTTTCAGCAATTCAACAGCATGTTCGAATCCAGAACAACCCTCGATAATGTCAGCAACGGTAGCACCAATGTTTAAATAAAGGACTTCGAGTTTGTCTGGATTTAAAGAAGCAATAGTAGATAAGTAATAAGTAAAATTACGGTACCATAGTCTCCAGAGCTTGCCAGCCTGAGGGTCTGCAGAAGATATATCAAACTTGTCCAGACGAATAATCTTATCCATGAGAAATTTAGTAAATGAATTAATTGAATAAATTGTAATGTAAAAAGAAGACACGAATAGAAAAACCTTTTCTAAGGCTTAATTCAATTAATTCAAAACTACAATGCCAACAAGGCAAGAGGCCAAGAACGTATATATGGTAAAAAAAGAGAACGCATTTAAATTAAAAAGTCACGTGGACAAGAAAACCCAGTAATTTTACTTTAACGGAAATATATGCAAGTGCACGTAATCCATCTCGTAATCCCAAGGTGCTGAGTTCAATCCTGGGCAAATGCAGCTGAAGAAATATAATATACATAACACCATGATACATATCCATGATACACGATACATATCTATGATTCATATACATGATACATATCTATGATACATGATACATATCCATGATACATATCCATGATACATATCTATTATACATGATACATATCCATGATACATTTCCATGATACATGATACATATCCATGATACATATCCATATCCCTGATACATATCCATGATACAAATCAATGATACATGATACATATCCATCATACATGATACATATCTATGATACATATACATGATATATATCTATGATACATTATGCATACCCATGATCAATATTCATGATACATATCCATGATACATATCCATATTACATATATATGATACATAACAAATATATATGATACATGATACATATCTATGATACATATCCAGGAAACATTATACATATCTATGATACATAACACATATCTATGATACATGATACATATCTGTGATACATATTACATAATACATGATACATATCTATGAGCCATGATACATAATACATGATACATATCTATGATACATGATACGTATCCATGATAAATATCCATGATACATACCCATGATGCATGATACATATCAATCGTTAATGATACATGTCCATGATACATATGAATGATACATATCCACGATACATGATACATATTCATGATACATATCCATGATACATATCCATGATACATGATACATATCTAATATTCATATACATGATACATATCTATGATACATGATACATATCCATGATACATATCTATGATACATATCTATTATACATTATACATATCCATGATACGTTTCCATGATACATGATACATATCCATGATACATATCCATATCCATGATACATATCCATGATACATATCAATGATACATGATACATATCCATGATACATGATACATATCTATAATACATATACATGATATATATCTATGATACATTATGCATACCCATGATCAATATCCATGATACATATACATGATACATATCCATATTACATATCTATGATACATAACAAATATCTATGATACATGATACACATCTATGATACATATCCATGATACATTATACATATCTATGATACATAACACATATCTATGATACATGATACATATCTGTGATGCATATTACATAATACATGATACATATCTATAATCCATGATACATATCTATGATACATATCCATAATACAAGATACATATCCATGATACATATCCATGATACATATCTATGATACATGATACATATCTATGATAGATGATACATATCAATGATACATGATACATATCCATGATACATGACACATATACATAATTCATATCCATGATACATAGTACATATTCATAATACATATCCATGATACGTGATGAATATCCATGATACATATACATGATACATGATACATATCTGTGATACATATTACATAATACATGATACATATCCATGATACATATCCATGATACATATCAATGATACATGATACATATCTATGATACATGACACATATACATGATACATATCCATGATACATAGTACATATTCATGATACATATCCATGATACGTGATAAATATCCATGATACATATACATGATACATGATATATATTTATGATACATAATACATGATGTATATCTATGATTCATGATACATATCCATGATAAATATCCATGATACATATCCAGTATGCATGATACATATCCATGATTCATGATACATATCCATGATACACATGAATGATACATATCCATGATACATGATACATATCTATGATACATAACCATGATACATGATACATATCCATGACACATATCTATATCCATGATACATATCCATGATACATATCAATGATACATTATACATATCCATGATAAATGATACATATCTATGATACATATACATGATACATATCTATGATACATGATACATATCTATGATCCATGATACATATCTATGATACATATCCATGATACATATCCATGATACATATCTATGATACATATCTATGATAAATGATACATATCCATGATAGATGATACATATCAATGATACATGACACATATACATGATAAATATCCATGGGTCATAGTACATATTCATGATACATATCCATGATACGTGATAAATATCTATGATACATATACGGGATACATGATATATATCCATGATACATGATACATAATACATATCTATGATTCATATACATGGTACATATCTATAATACATGATACATATCCATGATAAATATCCATGCTACATAACTATGATGCATGATACATATCTATGATACATATGAATTATACATATCCATGATACATCATACATATCCATGATACATATCCATGATACATGATAATATCTATGATGCATATACATGATAAATATCTACGATACATGATGCATACCCATGATACATATCCATTATACATATCCATGATACATATCTATGATACATAACAAATATATATGATACATGATACATATCTATGATACATATCCATGATACATTATACATATCTATGATACATAACACATATCTATGATACATGATATATATCCATGATAGATTATACATATCAATGATACATGACACATATACAGTATACTTATCCATGATATATAGTACATATTCATGATACATATCCATGATACGTGATAAATATCCATGATACATATACATGATACATGATACATATCTATGATTCATATACATGATACATATCTATGATACATGATACATATCCATGATAGATATCCATGATGCATGATACATATCCATGATGCATGATACATATCCATGATACATATTAATGATACATATCCATGATACATGATACATATCCATGATACATATCCATGATACATGATTAATATCCATGATACATTTCCATGATACATGATACATATCCATGATACATATCCATATCCATGATACATATCAATGATACAGGATACATATCCATGATACATGATACATATCTATGCTACATATACATGATACATATCTATGATACATGATGCATACCCATGATTAATATCCATGATACATATCTATGATACATGACACATATACATGATACTTATCAAATATCTATGATACATGATACATATCTATGATAGATATCCATGATGCATTATACATATCTATGATACATAACACATATCTATGATACATGATACATGTCTGTGATACATATTACATAATACATGATACATATCCATGATACATATCAATGATACATGATACACATCCATGATACATAGTATATATTCATGATACATATCCATGATACGTGATAAATATCCATGATATATATACATGATACATGATACATGATGCATGATACATATCTATGATTCATCGACATGATACATATACATGATACATATGCATGATGCATGATACATATCCATGATACATATGAATTATACATATCCATGATACATATCCAATGCTACATATCTATTATACATGATACATATCCATGATAGATGATACATATCATTGATACATGATACATATCAATGATACATGACACATATACATGATACATATCCATTATAGATAGTACATATTCATGATACATATCCATGATACGTGATGAATATCCATGATACATATAAATGATACAAAATACATATCCATGATACATGATGCATGATACATATCTATGATTCATATACATGATACATATCTATAATGCATTATACATATCCATGATAAATATCCATGATACATAACCATGATGCATGATACATGTCCATGATACATATGAATGATACATATCCATGATACATGATACATATCCATGATACATATCCATGATACATGATAATATCTATGATGCATATACATGATAAATATCTATGATACATGATGCATACCCATGATAAATAGCAATGATACCTATCCATGATACATATCCATGATACATATATATGAAACATGACAAATATATATGATATATGATACATATCTATGATACATATCCATGATACATTATACATATCTACGATACATAACACATATCTCTGATACATGATACATATCTGTGATACATATTACATAATACATGATGCAAATCTATGATCCATGATACATATCCATGATATATATATCCATGATACAAGATACTTATCCATGATACATATCCATGATACATATCTATGATACATGATACATATCCATGGTAGATGATACATATCAATGATACATGATACATATCCATGATACATATCCATGATACATGACACATATACATGATACATATCCATGATATATAGTACATATTCATGATACATATCCATGATACGTAATAAATATCCATGATACATATACATTATACATGATACATGATACATGATACATATCCATGATACATGATACATATCTATGATTCATATACATGATACATATCCATGATACATTTTATGATACATGATACATATCCATAGTACATATCCATATTCATGATAGATATCCATGATACATATTAATGATACATAATACCTATCCATAATACATCATACATGTCTATGATACATATACATTCCATAATACATGATATATGATACATACCCATGATACATGATACATATCAATGATACATATCCATGATACATATCCATGATATATATCCATAATACATTATACATATCCCTGATACATATCTATGAAACATAACACATATCTATGATACATGATACATAATACATGATACATATCTGTGATACATGATACGTATCCCTGATAAATATCCATGATACATATCCATGATGCATGATACATATCCATCGTGCATGATACATGTCCATGATACATATGAATGATACATATCCACGACACATGATACATATCTATGATACATATCCATGTGTAATGTAAAAAGAAGACACGAATAGAAAAACCTTTTGTAAGGCTTTATTCAATTAATTCAAAACTACAATGCCAACAAGGCAAGAGGCCAAGAACGTATATATGGTAAAAAAAAGAGAACGCATTTAAATAAAAAAGTCACGTGGACAAGAAAACCCAGTAATTTTACTTTAACGGAAATATATGCAAGTGCACGTAATCCATCTCGTAATCCCAAGGTGCTGAGTTCAATCCTGGGCAAATGCAGCTGAAGAAATATAATATACATAACACCATGATACATATCCATGATACACGATACATATCTATGATTCATATACATGATACATATCTATGATACATGATACATATCCATGATACATATCCATGATACATATCTATTATACATGATACATATCCGTGATACATTTCCATGATACATGATACATATCCATGATACATATCCATATCCATGATACATATCCATGATACATATCAATGATACATGATACATATCCATCATACATGATAAATATCTATGATACATATACATGATATATATCTATGATACATTATGCATACCCATGATCAATATTCATGATACATATCCATGATACATATCCATATTACATATATATGATACATAACAAATATATATGATACATGATACATATCTATGATACATATCCAGGAAACATTATACATATCTATGATACATAACACATATCTATGATACATGATACATATCTGTGATACATATTACATAATACATGATACATATCTATGAGCCATGATACATAATACATGATACATATCTATGATACATGATACGTATCCATGATAAATATCCATGATACATACCCATGATGCATGATACATATCAATCGTTAATGATACATGTCCATGATACATATGAATGATACATATCCACGATACATGATACATATTCATGATACATATCCATGATACATATCCATGATACATGATACATATCTAATATTCATATACATGATACATATCTATGATACATGATACATATCCATGATACATATCAATGATACATATCTATTATACATTATACATATCCATGATACGTTTCCATGATACATGATACATATCCATGATACATATCCATATCCATGATACATATCCATGATACATATCAATGATACATGATACATATCCATGATACATGATACATATCTATAATACATATACATGATATATATCTATGATACATTATGCATACCCATGATCAATATCCATGATACATATACATGATACATATCCATATTACATATCTATGATACATAACAAATATCTATGATACATGATACACATCTATGATACATATCCATGATACATTATACATATCTATGATACATAACACATATCTATGATACATGATACATATATGTGATACATATTACATAATACATGATACATATCTATAATCCATGATACATATCTATGATACATATCCATAATACAAGATACATATCCATGATACATATCCATGATACATATCTATGATACATGATACATATCTATGATAGATGATACATATCAATGATACATGATACATATCCATGATACATGACACATATACATAATTCATATCCATGATACATAGTACATATTCATAATACATATCCATGATACGTGATGAATATCCATGATACATATACATGATACATGATACATATCTGTGATACATATTACATAATACATGATACATATCCATGATACATATCCATGATACATATCAATGATACATGATACATATCTATGATACATGACACATATACATGATACATATCCATGATACATAGTACATATTCATGATACATATCCATGATACGTGATAAATATCCATGATACATATACATGATACATGATATATATTTATGATACATAATACATGATGTATATCTATGATTCATGATACATATCCATGATAAATATCCATGATACATATCCAGTATGCATGATACATATCCATGATTCATGATACATATCCATGATACACATGAATGATACATATCCATGATACATGATACATATCTATGATACATAACCATGATACATGATACATATCCATGACACATATCTATATCCATGATACATATCCATGATACATATCAATGATACGTTATACATATCCATGATAAATGATACATATCTATGATACATATACATGATACATATCTATGATACATGATACATATCTATGATCCATGATACATATCCATGATACATATCCATGATACATATCTATGATAAATGATACATATCCATGATAGATGATACATATCAATGATACATGACACATATACATGATAAATATCCATGGGTCATAGTACATATTCATGATACATATCCATGATACGTGATAAATATCTATGATACATATACGGGATACATGATATATATCCATGATACATGATACATAATACATATCTATGATTCATATACATGGTACATATCTATAATACATGATACATATCCATGATAAATATCCATGCTACATAACTATGATGCATGATACATATCTATGATACATATGAATTATACATATCCATGATACATCATACATATCCATGATACATATCCATGATACATGATAATATCTATGATGCATATACATGATAAATATCTACGATACATGATGCATACCCATGATAAAGAACCATGATACATATCCATGATACATATCCATGATACATATCTATGATACATAACAAATATATATGATACATGATACATATCTATGATACATATCCATGATACATTATACATATCTATGATACATAACACATATCTATGATACATGATATATATCTATGATAGATTATACATATCAATGATACATGACACATATACAGTATACTTATCCATGATATATAGTACATATTCATGATACATATCCATGATACGTGATAAATATCCATGATACATATACATGATACATGATACATATCTATGATTCATATACATGATACATATCTATGATACATGATACATATCCATGATAGATATCCATGATGCATGATACATATCCATGATGCATGATACATATCCATGATACATATTAATGATACATATCCATGATACATGATACATATCCATGATACATATCCATGATACATGATTAATATCCATGATACATTTCCATGATACATGATACATATCCATGATACATATCCATATCCATGATACATATCAATGATACAGGATACATATCCATGATACATGATACATATCTATGCTACATATACATGATACATATCTATGATACATGATGCATACCCATGATTAATATCCATGATACATATCTATGATACATGACACATATACATGATACTTATCAAATATCTATGATACATGATACATATCTATGATAGATATCCATGATGCATTTTACATATCTATGATACATAACACATATCTATGATACATGATACATGTCTGTGATACATATTACATAATACATGATACATATCCATGATACATATCAATGATACATGATACACATCCATGATACATAGTATATATTCATGATACATATCCATGATACGTGATAAATATCCATGATACATATACATGATACATGATACATGATGCATGATACATATCTATGATTCATCGACATGATACATATACATGATACATATCCATGATGCATGATACATATCCATGATACATATGAATTATACATATCCATGATACATATCCAATGCTACATATCTATTATACATGATACATATCCTTGATAGATGATACATATCATTGATACATGATACATATCAATGATACATGACACATATACATGATACATATCCATGATAGATAGTACATATTCATGATACATATCCATGATGCGTGATAAATATCCATGATACATATAAATGATACAAAATACATATCCATGATACATGATGCATGATACATATCTATGATTCATATACATGATACATATCTATAATGCATTATACATATCCATGATAAATATCCATGATACATAACCATGATGCATGATACATGTCCATGATACATATGAATGATACATATCCATGATACATGATACATATCCAGGATACATATCCATGATAAATGATAATATCTATGATGCATATACATGATAAATATCTATGATACATGATGCATACCCATGATAAATAGCCATGATACATATCCATGATACATATCCATGATACATATATATGAAACATGACAAATATATATGATATATGATACATATCTATGATACATATCCATGATACATTATACATATCTACGATACATAACACATATCTCTGATACATGATACATATCTGTGATACATATTACATAATACATGATGCATATCTATGATCCATGATACATATCCATGATATATATATCCATGATACAAGATACTTATCCATGATACATATCCATGATACATATCTATGATACATGATACATATCCATGGTAGATGATACATATCAATGATACATGATACATATCCATGATACATATCCATGATACATGACACATATACATGATACATATCCATGATATATAGTACATATTCATGATACATATCCATGATACGTAATAAATATCCATGATACATATACATGATACATGATACATGATACATATCCATGATACATGATACATATCTATGATTCATATACATGATACATATCCATGATACATTTTATGATACATGATACATATCCATAGTACATATCCATATTCATGATAGATATCCATGATACATATTAATGATACATAATACCTATCCATAATACATCATACATGTCTATGATACATATACATTCCATAATACATGATATATGATACATACCCATGATACATGATACATATCTATGATACATATCCATGATACATATCCATGATATATATCCATAATACATTATACATATCCCTGATACATATCTATGAAACATAACACATATCTATGATACATGATACATAATACATGATACATATCTGTGATACATGATACGTATCCCTGATAAATATCCATGATACATATCCAGGATGCATGATACATATCCATCGTGCATGATACATGTCCATGATACATATGAATGATACATATCCACGACACATGATACATATCTATGATACATATCCATGTGTAATGTAAAAAGAAGACACGAATAGAAAAACCTTTTGTAAGGCTTTATTCAATTAATTCAAAACTACAATGCCAACAAGGCAAGAGGCCAAGAACGTATATATGGTAAAAAAAAGAGAACGCATTTAAATTAAAAAGTCACGTGGACAAGAAAACCCAGTAATTTTACTTTAACGGAAATATATGCAAGTGCACGTAATCCATCTCGTAATCCCAAGGTGCTGAGTTCAATCCTGGGCAAATGCAGCTGAAGAAATATAATATACATAACACCATGATACATATCCATGATACACGATACATATCTATGATTCATATACATGATACATATCTATGATACATGATACATATCCATGATACATATCCATGATACATATCTATTATACATGATACATATCCGTGATACATTTCCATGATACATGATACATATCCATGATACATATCCATATCCATGATACATATCCATGATACATATCAATGATACATGATACATATCCATCATACATGATAAATATCTATGATACATATACATGATATATATCTATGATACATTATGCATACCCATGATCAATATTCATGATACATATCCATGATACATATCCATATTACATATATATGATACATAACAAATATATATGATACATGATACATATCTATGATACATATCCAGGAAACATTATACATATCTATGATACATAACACATATCTATGATACATGATACATATCTGTGATACATATTACATAATACATGATACATATCTATGAGCCATGATACATAATACATGATACATATCTATGATACATGATACGTATCCATGATAAATATCCATGATACATACCCATGATGCATGATACATATCAATCGTTAATGATACATGTCCATGATACATATGAATGATACATATCCACGATACATGATACATATTCATGATACATATCCATGATACATATCCATGATACATGATACATATCTAATATTCATATACATGATACATATCTATGATACATGATACATATCCATGATACATATCTATGATACATATCTATTATACATTATACATATCCATGATACGTTTCCATGATACATGATACATATCCATGATACATATCCATATCCATGATACATATCCATGATACATATCAATGATACATGATACATATCCATGATACATGATACATATCTATAATACATATACATGATATATATCTATGATACATTATGCATACCCATGATCAATATCCATGATACATATACATGATACATATCCATATTACATATCTATGATACATAACAAATATCTATGATACATGATACACATCTATGATACATATCCATGATACATTATACATATCTATGATACATAACACATATCTATGATACATGATACATATCTGTGATACATATTACATAATACATGATACATATCTATAATCCATGATACATATCTATGATACATATCCATAATACAAGATACATATCCATGATACATATCCATGATACATATCTATGATACATGATACATATCTATGATAGATGATACATATCAATGATACATGATACATATCCATGATACATGACACATATACATAATTCATATCCATGATACATAGTACATATTCATAATACATATCCATGATACGTGATAAATATCCATGATACATATACATGATACATGATACATATCTGTGATAAATATTACATAATACATGATACATATCCACGATACATATCAATGATACAAGATACATATCCATGATACATATCCATGATACATATCTATGATACATGATACATATCCATTATAGATGATACATATCAATGATACATGATAAATATCTATGATACATGACACATATACATGATACATATCTATGATACATATTCATAATACATATCCATGATACGTGATAAATATCCATGATACATATACATGATACATGATACATATCCATGATACATGATACATGATACATATCTATGATACATGATACATATCCATGATGAATATCTATGATACACATCCATGATGCATAATACATATGAATGATACATATCCATGATACATGATACATATCCATGATACATATCCATGATACATGATACATATCCATGATACATATCCATGATACATGATAATATCTATGATGCATATACATGATACATATCTATGATACATAACAAATATCTATGATACATGATACATATCTATGATACATTAGACATATCTGTGATACATAACACATATCTATGGTACATGATACATATCTGTGATACATATCCTATAATTCATGATACATATCCATGATACATATCAATGATACATGATACATATCCATGATACATATCCATGATACATATCAATGATACATGATACATATCTATGATACATGACACATATACATGATACATATCCATGATACATAGTACATATTCATGATACATATCCATGATACGTGATAAATATCCATGATACATATACATGATACATGATATATATTTATGATACATGATACATGATGCATATTTATGATTCATGATACATATCCATGATAAATATCCATGATACATATCCAGTATGCATGATACATATCCATGATTCATGATACATATCCATGATACACATGAATTATACATATCCATGATACATGATACATATCTATGATACATAACCATGATACATGATACATATCCATGACACATATCTATATCCATGATACATATCCATGATACATATCAATGATACGTTATACATATCCATGATAAATGATACATATCTATGATACATATCTATGATACATGATACATATCTATGATCCATGATACATATCTATGATACATATCCATGATACATATCCATGATACATATCTATGATACATATCTATGATAAATGATACATATCCATGATAGATGATACATATCAATGATACATGACACATATACATGATAAATATCCATGGGTCATAGTACATATTCATGATACATATCCATGATACGTGATAAATATCCATAATACATATACGGGATACATGATATATATCCATGATACATGATACATAATACATATCTATGATTCATATACATGGTACATATCTATAATACATGATACATATCCATGATAAATATCCATGCTACATAACCATGATGCATGATACATATCTATGATACATATGAATTATACATATCCATGATACATCATACATATCCATGATACATATCCATGATACATGATAATATCTATGATGCATATACATGATAAATATCTACGATACATGATGTATACCCATGATAAAGAACCATGATACATATCCATGATACATATCGATTATACATATCTATGATACATAACAAATATATATGATACATGATACATATCTATGATACATATCCATGATACATTATACATATCTATGATACATAACACATATCTATGATACATGATATATATCCATGATAGATTATACATATCAATGATACATGACACATATACAGTATACTTATCCATGATATATAGTACATATTCATGATACATATCCATGATACGTGATAAATATCCATGATACATATACATGATGCATGATACATATCCATGATACATGATACATGATACATATCTATGATTCATATACATGATACATATCTATGATACATGATACATATCCATGATAAATATCCATGATAGATATCCATGATGCATGATACATATCCATGATGCATGATACATATCCATGATACATATTAATGATACATATCCATGATACATGATACATATCCATGATACATATCCATGATACATGATAAATATCCATGATACATTTCCATGATACATGATACATATCCATGATACATATCCATATCCATGCCACATATCAATGATACAGGATACATATCCATGATACATGATACATATCTATGCTACATATACATGATACATATCTATGATACATGATGCATACCCATGATTAATATCCATGATACATATCCATGATACATGACACATATACATGATACTTATCAAATATCTATGATACATGATACATATCTATGATAGATATCAATGATGCATTATACATATCTATGATACATAACACATATCTATGATACATGATACATGTCTGTGATACATATTACATAATACATGATACATATCCATGATACATATCAATGATACATGATACACATCCATGATACATAGTATATATTCATGATACATATCCATGATACGTGATAAATATCCATGATACATATACATGATACATGATACATGATGCATTATACATATCTATGATTCATCGACATGATACATATACATGATACATATCCATGATGCATGATACATATCCATGATACATATGAATTATACATATCCATGATACATATCCAATGCAACATATCTATTATACATGATACATATCCATGATAGATGATACATATCATTGATACATGATACATATCAATGATACATGACACATATACATGATACATATCCATGATAGATAGTACATATTCATGATACATATCCATGATACGTGATAAATATCCATGATACATATAAATGATACAAAATACATATCCATGATACATGATGCATGATACATATCTATGATTCATATACATGATACATATCTATAATGCATTATACATATCCATGATAAATATCCATGATACATAACTATGATGCATGATACATGTCCATGATACATATGAATGATACATATCCATGATACATGATACATATCCATGATACATATCCATGATACATGATAATATCTATGATGCATATACATGATAAATATCTATGATACATGATGCATACTCATGATAAATAGCCATGATACATATCCATGATACATATCCATGATACATATATATGAAACATGACAAATATATATGATATATGATACATATCTATGATACATATCCATGATACATTATACATATCTACGATACATAACACATATCTCTGATACATGATACATATCTGTGATACATATTACATAATACATGATGCATATCTATGATCCATGATACATATCCATGATATATATATCCATGATACAAGATACTTATCCATGATACATATCCATGATACATATCTATGATACATGATACATATCCATGGTAGATGATACATATCAATGATACATGATACATATCCATGATACATATCCATGATACATGACACATATACATGATACATATCCATGATATATAGTACATATTCATGATACATATCCATGATACGTAATAAATATCCATGATACATATACATGATACATGATACATTATACATATCCATGATACATGATACATATCTATGATTCATATACATGATACATATCTATGATCCATATCCATGATAAATATCTATGATACATATCCATGATGCTTGATACATGTCCATTATGCATGATACATATCCATGATACATATTAATGATACATATCCATGATACATGATACATATCATTGATACATGTCCATGATACATGATAAATATCTATGATACATATCCATGATACATATCCATGATACATGATACATATCTATGATACATATACATGATACATATCTATGATACATGATGAATATCCATGATACATACCAATGATACATATCCATGATACATACCAATGATACATATCTATGATAAATAACACATATCTATGATACATGATACATATCTATGATACATATCGATGATACATGTCAATGATACATATCAGTGATACATGATACCTTTCATGATACATGATACATATCCATGATACATATGCATGATACATGATACACATCCATGATATATATCCATGATACATGATACATATCCATGATACATGATACATATCTATGATACATATCCATGATAAATGATAAATATATGTTATACATGATACATGATACATATCTATGATACATAACACATATCTCTGATACATGATACATAACTTTACATAATACATGATACATATCTATGATACATTATACATATCTGTGATACATAACCATGATACATGATAAATATCCATGATACATATCCAAGATACAAGATACATATCCATGATAAATGTGACGTATACATGATACATATCCATGATACATATCCATGATACATATCTATGATACATGATACATATCCATGATAGATGATACATATCAATGATGTATATCAATAATACATATCCATGATACATGATGCGTATCGATTATGCCTGATACATATCCATGATACATGATACATATACATGATACATATACATGATACATAATACATATACAGGATACATATCCATGATACATGATAAATATCCATGATACATATCTATGATAGATGATACATATCCATGGAACATATCCATGATACATATCCATGATACATGATCCATATCCATGATGCATGATACATATCGATGATACATATCCATGATACATATCCATGATACACATCCATGATACATATCCATGATACATGATACATATCTATGATACATATCCATGATACATAGTTATGATACATGATACATATCCATGATACATAGTTATGATACATGATACATATCCATGATACATATTCATGATACATATCTATGATACATATACATGATACATATCCATGATACATATCCATGATACATATCCATGATACATGATACATATCCATGATTCATTTCCATGATACATGATACATATCCATGATACATATCCATATCCATGGTACATATCCATGATGCATATCAATGATACATGATACATATCCATAATTCATATCTATGATACATGATACATATCCATGATACATGATACATATTAATGATACATTATACATACCATGATACATATCGATGATACATATCTATGATACATAACATATATCTATGATACATGATACATAGTTATGATGTATATCCATAATACATGATACATATCCATGATACATATCTATGATACATGATACATATCCATGATACATATCCATGATACATGATACATATCATTGATACATATCTATGATACATAACACATATATATGATACATGATATATATCTATGATACATGGTACATGATACATATCGATGATAAATGATACATATCCATGATACATTATACATGTCCATGATACATATCTATGATACATAACACATATCTATGATACATAATACATGATACATATCTATGATACATATCCATGATACATATCTATGGAATCACTGAATATTCTTTTATTTTATTTCATGTTTTTGTGTACATAACACATATCTATGATACATAATACATGATACATATCTATGATACATATCCATGATACATGATACATATCCGTGATACATATCTATGATACATGATACATATCCATGATACATATCTATGATACATAACACATATCTATGATACATGATATATATCTATGATACATGATACATAATACATGATATATATCTATGATACATGATACATATCCATGATCCATTTCCATGATACATATCAATGATACATGATACATATCCATGATACATATCCATGATACATGATATATATCCATGATACATGATACATGATACATATCGATGATAAATGATACATATCCATGATACATTATAAATGTCCATGATACATATCTATGATACATAACACTTATCTATGATACATAATACATGATACATATCTAGCATACATATCCATGATACATATCCATGGAATCACTGAATATTCTTTTATTTTATTTCATGTTTTGTTTTCATCAATATCGATGTTATGTACAAAGTTTTGTTGAGAAGTTGGTGTAAAATAGCTGGATATAATTTCAATTTCTGATTGTTTAATATTAGTTTGCTGATTAACAGAGGATTAAGTGTAGAAGCGTTTATGTTGTTAAATTCTGTACGGGTTTATTATGAGGAATGATTCATTAAGTATTTGGCGAGATTTACTTAAAATGAATTTGATGAGTCTAACTTATTTTGTGTTAAAAGTCTTTTCTTATGTTTGCTTTGAGTTTCACCAACATATATCTGATTGCAATTATTGCATGGGACAGTATAGATCCCTGCATTAGGTGTGAATGTTTAGGAAAAAAGTTTGTTGGCTTAGTGTTTGTATGGTTTGTTGGAATTTCTACTTTAAATTTCTAGTGTTGTAAATTTTTGTATTATTAGCTTAGCTAGGTTAAAGAAGATATATTTTTATAAGAAAAGTTTTCAGTGTCTATGATTTTTGTTTATTGCTTCTGAAAATTTGTAGGGCTTTGTCTTAGTCAATTTGCTATATATTTGAACTCTTCTAGATATTGTGGTCAACAAATTCTGAATACACGTAGCAAGACACGGACAATCAGGCCTGTTTTAATTTAACTATCGGTAGCCGATTTTATTAAAAAATACGACTGTAACAAGAAGAAAGAGGGAAAGAGAGTAATACTACTCCGACGCCTACGACTGCGGTGTGTCATCTACACAACAGGACTCCAGCATTTTTTGTGATGAGTCACAATCTGGATAAATTATTGGAGAATTACTGTTAAAACGTAACACTGCATCATTTTAGCTACAATGTTATTGCTGAGTACCGGCTCCCCGTAGGGTAGGGTAGGGTAGGGTGAAATAATACGTGGACCTTAGTACAGGAGCAGCACTGATTTTCCGGTACCGTTGGTTCTAGAGCCGGATTGGTCGTCATGCCAGATCATTCGATTTTACCACCGATTGTCATGGCAAATTACACCCTACCTGAGAGTTCAACATTCAAACTCCTCGGCCTAACCTTCACAGGTAACATGAATTGGAACGAATACATTGAAGACATTGCCAAGGCTGCTGCAAAGAAGGTGGTGCTAGTAAACTCCTCACACCTGACATTATCATGTATCTATACAAAGCCACCATCCGCCCATGCATGAAGTATTGTTGCCACATCTGCACTGGTGAATCCTCTACTGGTCTCTCCTTCTTAGACAAGGTCCAAAAAAGAGTCGCCAACTTACTAGGTCCCTCACTATCTACCAAGCTCCAGCCCCTGTCCCATCCCCGCAATGTAGCGCCCTTGTGCTTGTTTTACAAATACTTCAATGGACTGTGCTCCGATGAACTGGCTACTCTGATGCCCCCTCGACATAAATTCACTAGACCAACTCGACAATCAGCTAAATCCCATCCATTCACTGTGGAGGTCCCTAAATTCCGGAGAGCCTTCTACTCCAAAAGCTTCTTTTCTCGTTCTGCCAGCCTCTAGAATTCCCTCCTTACTCTCTGTTTCCCCAACTGTACCGACATGCAGATGTTTAAAACTAATGTAAACAGACATCTCGCTACACTGCTCCCAACTTAGCATGACACCCAAAACATACACCCTAATTCTCAGTAACCCTTTTACGTCTACAGTGGCGGCCTGCCTTGGTTGGGATGAAATATGTTAAAATAATAATAATAATATTAATCCATACACAAACGCCTAACCTACTAATTTTACACCTAAACTGTCTCTAAACTACCAGCGATACCAAGATACCAACTCAGACTTTTTACCGGAGTTTACCTCTTTCTTGGTTACCGGTAATTATAGTTGGTTAAAGACTAAAAGTCTACTTGATTACGGCTTCCGGTTTTTAAATCGAAAACTGACAACTGGTGTCTGTCAAATAACAGTTAGCCATTATAATTTAGGTCAGATGCCACTCAAACTTAGGGTTAGTGGTAAAAGAAAAGTTGGTTAACTCTCTTAACGAAATGTTTGAAAACTAGTTAAACTAAAAGTTCCGCCAAAAGCTAAGCGATAGAAAATTATGACGGACTGTTTTTGGATAAACATTGCTTGTCAATTTCCGATTTCCGATTTAAAAACCGGAAGCGGTCATCAAGTAGACTTTTACTCTTTACTTTTATATTTAACACCGCGGCTACCAGTTGTATTTTCCTGTGAAGCCATAAATAGGATTCAATTTAAGCAAAAAAATGATGTAATCTCAAAATAAAAGGAAGTCATCTACCAGCAGGCGCAGTGCAAACAAACTAATTGATAGCCATTTGTTGGTCGCCCAGTAAACAAGTCTGACGACAACGTAATTATCAAGTTTCATCTCCTGGTTTTCTTCCCATTAAAAGAGGTGCCGGATCATTAGCTACCGGAAAAATTGGTGTTGCGGCTATATTATGAAAATAAATGGATATATGTTGTTATTGTACATTGAACTTTATTTTCGTAGGTCTATGCGAAACCGTAGAGCGCATGTTTTCCATATTCCGATGCGGCGGTCAGGAAAGAGGCTGATCAACTTTCGTCCATCATCTGAACCCGAATCTTATTACTTAACTGTTTAAATCATTTTTAATACGGGTTCCTGTACTCTGTGATTTTACGTCTTTATCATGTTTCAAAGATAAATTTCATATTGTTTTATTTTTATTTTGGCACCTACGCCAACACCCTTCTCTGTTAATGCGTTACACGAAAAATGGAATTCTCTTTTTCATCAGACGGAGATTCACGGCGCGTAATATTTATCAATTTTAAGGATTCAACTCGACTTACCTTTTGAAATGAAGCTATTTTCATGGCTATCGCTCCAGACAATGCATGTAGCCGCCTGTTGTAAGAAGCTAAATCGAACGAAAGATAATAAAGTTGAATGATAACAAAAAGAGAGAGGAATATACAACCACTTCAAAGGGTAGTCTTCTAACTAACAGTGATAGATTCATAGGCAAAATAGACGAAACCTAAAGCCAATAGAGCATGGCAGTGACGGGCCCAGTTATTCAAGGCAGTAAATAGCTCCAGGGACACACATGAGTGCACAACATGGCACGAGAATACCCTGACATTTAGTGAGTGTTAATGGAGAAACCTTTGAAGGAGCTACCCTTGAGTTCGCTTTTTTGTACTATTACCATGCAAAGCACATTCTTATTGGTATTCTAAATTCCTCAAATAACTTCATTAAACAAACGTTTGAATAAAATAATTGAACACACACAATGAAGATACTTAATCAGGAACATGTACATCTATTAAATTATGATATAAAAACTGAGTTTATCAACGTTTAATTCCTTAAAACATTTTTTTTATATATAATTTAATCACAAAATACATGCTCAAATATTTCTTAATCTTGGCATGTAGGTTTCTTTAGAAAAAACTTCAATTTTCATCGTTCAAATAGGCTGTAATTTGCAATTAACTCACCAAATCAAAAATCTCTTGATAAGTTTCTATCTATCATTTTCGCTCTCTCTCTCTCTTTCACTGTTTTTGTTCCCTCGATTTTATTTTATACAGTTTCTATCAATATCGCGTCCGTCTCTCTCTCTCTCTCCCTCTCTCTCCCTCTCTCTCTCTCTCTTTCTATATGTGTTTTTTTTAAACTCAACGGTAATAGAGAAAGAGAAGAATAAAAACATTAAAAATGTCTATTATAAACAAAATGGAATATGTTTACAAGTAGTAATACTATTGAATCCGTAGCTCGAGCGAGAAAATGATAGAAATGGAAAGATAAAAAGAGAGAAAGTGAGATGTAGCGAACAGAAAGAGAGTAATTTTGGATCTTAATTTTTTTTATTATTTAACTGACTTTGCAAACTCACTGTTTCTAATTCAATCAATCTAACCCGAGCTCAATAAGTGACTTAACGGCTCATATTTTTTCTAGTAATCTATATAAGCCTATCAATTATTTCAATGGATTTTGTCGGCTGGAATATGTAATGTTGAATACGATTTGCTTTTTTGGTGAGGTGTATTTTGTTCTGTTGTCAATAGATATAGTCATTATTTTTGTTAATAATGCAACCCCTGCTTTTCTTTATAACATTTTATCAAGAATATTTACCTCTCCCTTAGATGTTATCGCCCTTGAGGTGCCTCATGGAGATTACAGGCCTGCAGATCATGCGTCTCATGCTTAATTAGATTTAAAACGCGAAAAGCAAATAGAAGCCATCGTGGTTTCTTTGAAACCCCATTTTTACCTTTTTTATCACTTGCACAATGTGAGGTGTTTTGCTTTTAGGGACAAACCCTTCTAACAAAAACATTGAGGTGTTACGTTCCCGCCTGTAATTTTTCTACATTTTTAATAAAAACATTTCCCATCGGTAAAAAAAAGAATTTTCCAAGCACAATGAGAATCTAACAAAATCTGAAATATGGTTTGTCTAATAAATTATGACAGATATTAGCTGTGCAGGATTTCGTATTTCACCTGACAACCACTTTTAAAGACGTTGATAACCCAAGATCCCATTTTTAATCGAAAAAGATATTGTTTATTCAGTTGAGTTCGTGTTTGCTGTATAACAAATGGGTGGTAGGGAAAGGAGTGCGGAAGGAGTCTTTATTAGAGAGCATAGCTTCGTTCAAACTGATTTTAAGACATCTTCAGACCTGATTTGCATGTGTGTTAGTGAATGAAAACTCCTCCTACTGTTACATTATACAGGCATTAAACGTAACGAAACTCAAAGGGGGGAGAGAGCTCATTTATCACCACAGGCAGAAATCCTTCCGACTGAGGCAGTTCTCCAAAACCACCTCAACAGTTCGCTATCACATCCTCTCCGGCCGAAAATAACGCGAAATGTTCACGAGAGGATTAACAGTGATTTACAATCTTATTTTTCTCTTTCTTTTTCTATTCATTCGGACCACAGTCTTAAATCTTCACGTATCAATTTACGGCCCTTCAGGCCTTTTTAAAACCACAAATCTGTTCACGGCATCTCAGCCTTTTTTAATTACGGCCCTTCTTTAAAACCACGTATCTTAAAGTCTCTAAAAAGTTCTCAAATAAATCTCAAATAAATCTCAAAGTTTACCTTAACTTCTGTTCTCTTCCTTGGCCTGTGATTCGTCTAGTCTTCGCTAGCTGTGTCGTCTTATCTTCTGTTCTCTTCTTTGGCCTGTGATTCGTCTAGTCTTCGCTGGCTGTGTCGTCTTGATCGAAGGAAGAAGTCTGTCTCAGACAGAATGAACACACGAGACACTAATTTTCTTGAAGGGATATTTCACACAAATTTCTTTATTCTCACACAATTTTCTTACTTCCTGGTTCGGTTGCTGTCAGGGGGATTCCGATTTCGACTCTCTCATACTCAGGCTATCTTCTTTCCTTTTGGGATATTTTCTGCCCTCCCAACGGGGCCTTACCGGTTTGCCGGCTACATGCTCGCACCCGGTCTGAACGGTCTCGCTTCTAAGCCCAGACTGATTCTAAAAACTAAGTTATTGTTTTCTGTGGTGACGTAATCATCGTTCCCACGCACGATATGGGGACAAAAACGTCCCACTCTGATCTCTGACTCAAAGGTCACGTCAGGTGTCTAAATTTGTTATGACTACTCCTGGATCAAACACTTCTCTGACTCATTTCTGAGTCCAGAAACAAAACCTATTTTTCGATAACAAAATTAGCTATTTGATACTAGTTAATCTACCCGTTTAAAATACAGGGCCCGTCATAATATAACACTCCTCTCCACCTTATCTTTCAAAATTTCTTCCCTGAAGAAATTTACACAAATATCCAAATCCATCACCAACACTTTTTTTTTTTTTTTTAAATACACACGCACATATTCATCTAATCATCGGTACACGGCCGATTGCTGATCGGGCGTATTGCCGCGATATGAGGGCACAGAAACAGAAACCCCTTTCCTTAACTTGTAAACTTAAATGGTCAGCCTCTCAAAATTACAAAAGGTACCGTTTTCCTACCACTGTCTAATCTGGACCATATGCTTCGAGCATCCCAGTGCCCCGGCGCAAACGTCCGCGAACAATCACCCATGTCTCTAGCTCCCAGCCCTGTTCATTAAACGTGGAGAACCCCATCCCATGGATCTATCTAGTCGATACGGTATTGAGCGAAATGTCACATCGAATCATCCTGCTCCCGGAACACGCCGAATGACCACAAACTAGGCCCAACCTATAATCTTATAATTAAATCCAATTAACACCCGGTACCTCTTTTTTTTTTTAAATCGATCCCCATGGTTCTATCCGCCCCGACGCGCGCACCCGAGTCACACCACACCCCAGCTTAACTCCATCCCCACTGGTGTTGAGCAGACACCAATTCTATGCGTTCCCTTCCCGTGTCCCTATCTATGCGGTAAGAGGGTGGGTATCTTCGCAGCACACTCGTCGGCAAACATCCAAAATCCACAAAAAAAAAATGGGACCACAATTTCAAAGCTTAACATTTTACACAACTTTCACACACTCTATCGGCGCAGTTGGGCACACCTGGGTCACAAAAACAACAATCTCCATAACTGACCACCGTCCTTTTCTCGTGGTCCCACAGAATGACCATATCACCGTCATTCTCCCGTTCGCAATTTTAACGTATGCAGGCTTTACCACAAGCCTCGCCACTAACCCATGGGTACTCTATAAAAGAGAGCATACGAGCAAACGCCGGGAATCCCTCATTGACTTTCCAAGCCTGTACATACTCTGTACACGGGGATTCTTCCCGATAAAATCAACCCAGTCCAAGGGTTTCCGCGATCCGACCCAAACCAACTCCAGCTGCCCGAACCTAATCAACTCAAATCGCCCGGCTGACCCACGTAACATTCAATTTAAGAACTGTTTTTTTTTTTTTTTTTTAATTACATTTTTAAATTTCTCCATCCTCTAAATAGTAAAATATCATTCACTCAAGCATTAGGAACCCGGAATCCTCCATGTAACAAATACATCAAAATACATCAAAAAAAAAAAAAAAAAAAATTCATTCCACCCAACAACAACAAAAAAATCAAACCGAAACCGACAGAACCAATGGAGAACATATCTCCACAACACAATACAATACAATTCAAAAGACAAAGGGAAAAGAGAACAGCGCCCGACACCATAACGGGCCGACATGTCGCCAAACTCCAACCCGGACACCATCAGACCACCCGCCGCCGTCGTCGCTATCTTCCCGCAACACTCTCCAGCGGTTTTCAAGGCCCACGGGCGCCCTCTCTCTCTCTCTCTCTCTCTCTCTGTCCGTTCGCTCTCGCTTCTCCCTTCCTTTCTAACAGGCATATTCTGACCTCGCGCGCACATTTTTTTTAAACAATCTCTTTTAACATTTCAATTCTTCTCTCTCTCTCTCTCTCTCTCTTTTTAAGACGCACACACATTCCAAAAAACAAAAGACCACGGCCACAGGGTGGCACATCAATCCCTCTCTTTCTATACTCTTTCTGTCTCTGTCTCTCTCTTTCTAATACATTCTTTCTTTCTTTTTTCTAAATACGCATATTCCGTCCTCGCGTGCACATGTCATTTCAGCACATCCACCCTTTTTAACATTTCCATTCTTCCACTCTTTCTCTCACTTTTTAACACGCATACCTCCCTCGTTTTTTTTTTTTCTTTTTTCGCCCGTTATTGCTTTCACCTTTGTCCCCCACCAACACAAACCAGAAAAAAATTACAGTAACAAATTCTCAAAACACAACGCAAAAAAAAAAAAAAAAAAACATAATTACGGCAAATCGTCCTTTTTTCCTAACTAGAATGTTCTTTTCCTACAAAGTCTTAACAATTGTTTTTGCGCGTGTGTGTGTGTGCGTGCATTCTTTTCTTTCTTTTTTTAACAAAATGTGTCTTTCTTTTTTTCTTTTCTTTTCGTGAATCTTAACAATTAACAAAATGTGTCTTTTTCTCTTTCTGCGTAACTTAATAATTGTGTGTGCGTTCTTCTTTCTTTTCTTTTTTTAACAAAATGTGTCTTTTTTCTTTTCTTTTTTCTTTTCTTTTTTTTTTGTGTCTTCTAATAATTAACTACATGTGTCTCTCTTTTGTGTATCTCAACAATTTTCCCCGTCCGTGTCTCGTTCTTTTTTTTCCTCCTTTTTCTATTACTTGGACCACACGATGTGTTCGTACTTCATGACAGCACCAGATTGATATCGAACCGTTTCATGTTGGAAACGGCAGGTCACGGCTACCAAATTAATCTTTGTTACATTATACAGGCATTAAACGTAACGAAACTCAAAGGGGGGAGAGAGCTCATTTATCACCACAGGCAGAAATCCTTCTGACTGAGGCAGTTCTCCAAAACCACCTCAACAGTTCGCTATCACATCCTCTCCGGCCGAAAATAACGCGAAATGTTCACGAGAGGATTAACAGTGATTTACAATCTTATTTTTCTCTTTCTTTTTCTATTCATTCGGACCACAGTCTTAAATCTTCACGTATCAATTTACGGCCCTTCAGGCCTTTTTAAAACCACAAATCTGTTCACGGCATCTCAGCCTTTTTTAATTACGGCCCTTCTTTAAAACCACGTATCTTAAAGTCTCTAAAAAGTTCTCAAATAAATCTCAAATAAATCTCAAAGTTTACCTTAACTTCTGTTCTCTTCCTTGGCCTGTGATTCGTCTAGTCTTCGCTGGCTGTGTCGTCTTATCTTCTGTTCTCTTCTTTGGCCTGTGATTCGTCTAGTCTTCGCTGGCTGTGTCGTCTTGATCGAAGGAAGAAGTCTGTCTCAGACAGAATGAACACACGAGACACTAATTTTCTTGAAGGGATATTTCACACAAATTTCTTTATTCTCACACAATTTTCTTACTTCCTGGTTCGGTTGCTGTCAGGGGGATTCCGATTTCGACTCTCTCATACTCAGGCTATCTTCTTTCCTTTTGGGATATTTTCTGCCCTCCCAACGGGGCCTTACCGGTTTGCCGGCTACATGCTCGCACCCGGTCTGAACGGTCTCGCTTCTAAGCCCAGACTGATTCTAAAAACTAAGTTATTGTTTTCTGTGGTGACGTAATCATCGTTCCCACGCACGATATGGGGACAAAAACGTCCCACTCTGATCTCTGACTCAAAGGTCACGTCAGGTGTCTAAATTTGTTATGACTACTCCTGGATCAAACACTTCTCTGACTCATTTCTGAGTCCAGAAACAAAACCTATTTTTCGATAACAAAATTAGCTATTTGATACTAGTTAATCTACCCGTTTAAAATACAGGGCCCGTCATAATATAACACTACCATCATTTAAGTATTACTAAGAAAAATAAATATACCGATCGGGATTTAATAAACAAATATTAATATTTAAACAGACAAGTTGTTAGCGTTAAACAACAGTGAGTAAACTGACTCTACTTATATATTTATATATATATATATATATATATATATATATATATATATATATATATATATATATATATATACATGTATATATATAGTTACATGGTAAACAGCTGATGATCCCCGTGTTAATATTAGACGCTTAAGGTTTCCTGTTTTTGTTTCACTCTTAGATAATTAATCCCCTTTTTTTTTTCTTTTTTTTTTATTTTACTTATATTTTTTCATTTATTAATTTTCCAACGAATGTTAAGTCTGCAATATCTTGGATTTAGTTAGTTTGTCTGGGAATTTAAACTGCATTTTACTTTTTTTAATTTTTTTTTTTTTTTTTAAATGACTCAAAGCTTCTTTAGACTATATATATATATATATATATATATATATATATATATATATATATATATATATATATATATATAATACCTTCAAAAGACCATGTGTTAGATGCAAATATTTTTAAAATTAAAATAATATTTTTGTTTCATTTTGACTTTTTTTCTAATAATTTCGCTCGGTACTACAAGCCTCATCAGAGATTTAAACAAATAAAAAGTTATAACCATTTTTTTGTAAGAATCCTTCTTGGTCTTGTAGAAGTGACGACCAATGTTATGTGGGCTTAACAGTGTAAATGTTTCTTTTAAATTTGAACTTAAATCGAGCGAAATTATTGGAAAAAAAGTCAAGATAAAAAAAATATTATTTTGATTTTAATAAAAAAATATCTGCATTTAACACATAGTTTTTTTAAAGTATTTTGCACCTTTAAGTAATAATTTTAAAGATGCTTCAAAAATGAACTTTTACAAAATGTATACCTACCAGCGATAATGCGCAATTTAAGTTCATATTTAAAAGAGACATTACACCGTTAGGTCCACACAACATCGGGCGCCACTTCAACAAGACCAGGAAGGATTCTTACGAAAAAAAAGTTAATACTTTTTTTTGTTTAAATCTCTGATGAGGCTTGTAATACCGAGCAAAATTATTAGTAATAAAGTCAAGAAGAAAAAACAATGATTTTATTTTTAAAAAATATCTGCATTTAACACATGTTTTTAAAGCATTTTGCCTCTTACTTTGAGTTTAAAAAAGTACCGAGTCAATAGGGGCGGGTTGTATGTTTATATGGTCTTAATCGTGACTAAGTATTCTTTAGACTAATTTAATTGTTCATCATAGATTACGTATGTTACTTTGTTTCAATGATGTATTCATATTAAGGGGTGATTTCATATCAACATATCCCGACGCACTATATATATATATATATATATATATATCAAGAGAGGCGCGAGAGAGCTCTATCCCTTAATAGACCCACGAATGGCCTATGCTGGAAATCTCATTTCTTTGATCAATCTTAACTCAAAAACCGATAGACACAATTAGTTAAAACTTTGCACACAATTTTTATTTGATAGGTTCTATAAGTGTGTAGAATTTCAGCATCATTAGTCAAGGCAACCCAGAGATCCAGAAAGTTCAATCATGAAATCATGTTATCTGTGTGTACGTACGTACGTACGTATGTGTCACTCTGTATCTCATCAACTATTTAATGGATTCAGCTGATTTTTGGCAGAGATAGAGGTTCTAGGGTCTAGTTGATGGCATTTTAATTTCAGTTTACCATATACCTTAGTTTTCCAGAAAATTCCTAATAACCTTTAAAATGACCATTGTATTGAGCCATAGCCTTTACAGAAGTAGTGACATTCCATGACAAATTCCAGTATACTGAAATCATATGCCTTTAATAGGGTTAAGATGTAAATTCATATACACTAAATGTACAAAATCAAGGAAATTCCCAAATTTTTACACTTTTATTGTCATTAAGGGTATGCGAGCACAACAGGGCTATGTATTTTACTGGTAATTTTTTTTCTTCAGCGCACCTCACAGACTTCATCCATTCATGCATTGAGATTTATACTGTAGTGATGTGATAATGAAATGGTTTAGTTGATATGTAGTCATACCCTTAATTAATGACAATAAAAGTGTAAAAATTTGGGAATATATATATATATATATATATATATAATATGAAACTAAAAGCGTACTTTTAGAGGATAGAACAAATAGTGAAATGGTTTAAGCTCAATATACGAGATAGAGCAATTATAAATATAAATGAAGGAAGAGAGATAAAGATGTACAAATGACAAATCTATTTCATCTCCGATTGTTCAATGCATGTAGGAAAGAAAAATAAACATGTTTTATCGAGTACACGTTGCATTGAACAATCGAAGATGAAATAGATGTGTCATTCGTACATCTTTATCTCTCTTCCAACATTCATATTTCTCTCTCTCTCTCTCTCTCTCTATATATATATATATATATATATATATATATATATATATATATATATATATATAGGGTGGCCCAAAGGTAGGTTTACAGTTATTAAACTATTTTTTATATGGTTTTGGGGTGTTGTTAAGAACAAGGTTTATGAGAAGAAACCAAAAACAATAAATGATTTAAAAGATTATATTCATGTCGCATTCACAGAAATTGATGAAGATCGGAATTTGTGTCGTACTGTGTGTCAGAGTGTCCTGGAGAGATTGAAAGAATGTTGCAATGTTGAA
Source organism: Sepiola atlantica (assembly GCA_963556195.1). Classification (NCBI taxonomy): domain Eukaryota; kingdom Metazoa; phylum Mollusca; class Cephalopoda; order Sepiida; family Sepiolidae; genus Sepiola; species Sepiola atlantica. The sequence continues at coordinate 8,211,419 of OY744523.1, forward strand.
GGAGGACATTTTGAGCATCTGAGAAATTAAATTATTTGCTTTTATGTTAACAGGTATAATGAATTTCTTGCTGTTCTGGTGTAGAATTTCAAATAAATATTTAACCTATTTAAAGTTTTTCGAATAACCTAGTTAAAAAACTTCAAATATTAAATGATAACTGTAAAACTACTTTTGGGCCACCCTGTATATATATAGTGCTCCCTTTCTTGGGTAGAGCTTATTTGTAAGGATATCGCCAACAGCCATTAGCTTTAAGGCATAGCTGATTGGGTTAAACTAATTAGATCTTCCGGCACTTGACAATGTTTACATCGATATATCACTTATATTCAGTCAGTGTCGTATGATTGCTATGTAGCGAAAAACGTGTAGGCTACAATAACTTTACAAAATAAATAAATAATAAAATTTTTTAAAAAATTTCGTTGTGACGAATATTCACAAATATACGTATAAATGCTCGGTATCCTATAATCAGGGCTCATTGAGCTTGTTTTTATTGGCCGTGTTCCGGACTTTACTGAATATGCTAACTGAAACATCAAAATCTTATATATATATATATATATATATATATATATATATATATATATATATATATATATATATATATATATATATATAGTCTAAAGAAGCTTTGAATCATTTTAAACAAAGAAAGGAAATGCAGTTTAAATTCCCAGAGAAACTAATTAAATCCAAGATATCGCAAGCTTAGAACTTGCATAAGCCGTGCCACCGTTGGAAAATTCATAAATAAAAAAATGCATTCAAGTATCTAACAGTGTAAAAAAACAGGGGACCTTAACTTAAGCGTCAAATATTAAAACGGGGATCATCAGCTGTTTACTATGTAACTGTTTCGAAGATTTAAAAACAGGTCAGTTTTAAAATTCATGGTTCTCTAGTGGTACTGATCAAACGACCAGTTTCCCAAAAACCAAATATAGAAATAATTCAGCTTTAATTTCACTAATATATACATAAATATATATATATGAGACACAGCAGTCATTTATGGGGCATACATCCAGAAAATTTAACAGGAAATACAAGAAGGATTATCCGAAATATGGAGAAGATCAAAAAAAGATTAATTGAACAAAGACATTCCGTGATATATAATAACGTATATCTAAATGAAAGCATGTGGCCTAAATACACACACACACACAATACACAATATATATATATATATATATATATATATATATATATATATATATATATATATATATATATACAAAAAAGAAGATGAAAGGTAATTACCGAATTTATCAGTTTTTAGTACATTTGATAAGTTTTATGTACTGATTCCAAAAGTGATCAATACCATACGTAAGGCAGATATAATAAAATGGCATTGTATATTGTTCACATTAACATGCCTAAGATTCAATCGTACCATCTCCCCTCCCTTATTCGATACCTCACGTCACTTCCGCTAAGTTATCGTTCCTATTCCTGGCGATTGTCTCAAAGGGTTAACCGTCTGAACCCTGCAGGCCGTACATCCTGTTTACGTAATAAAATCTATTTGCGAACCTAATTCGCGAATGATTACGAAATGACGTACCTTCCAAGTTTTAATAATCCGTTTCTTTATTTGGTCGTATAACGTGAAACAACAAATATCCATTTCTAATTTTGTTTGAAAACTGACAGCTAAAGATAAGATTCCAAATGAAATAAGGTATATTCATAACTTTCAGCAATCCAGAGTGTATATAAAACTAAATGTTAGCGTGACCCGTTGGATCACAATCGCTACGAGTATTTATTATAGTTTGATTTCATTAGAAAATCTGTAAATTGTGATATTTCTATCTATTAATACGATAGCGTGTGTGTTCGTGTGTCACGCTCACATCAAAAACTCTGCGCATGCGTGCCGCACCTAGATTTGGAAAAACATTCAAGTCACCTAATTTTTGTTATATTTTCAAGTATTTCCTATTGGCGCAACGGTTAGCGATGTAGTGTTTTGATGTCGGTTTTTGACGTCGGACTGACTGGTTTATAGTTCGATCCTGACGTCATCCGCTATCGTCGAAATCCAATTTTATCAAATTGTTTTGGTGTTGCGGACTTCAGGTTAAAACGGTAATTAGATAAATTATGTTTACCTGTTATGAAAAATGCATAATAGGTAAGCATTCAAACTTCAATTAACATCTGATCTCGTATGTTCATATGAATGCATTACTTTCTAAATTAAATGCTTACGTATATGAAACCATTCTTCAAACGTGTAATATACTTTTCGATAAAAATGGAGGGTGAAATTTTTCTAGAACGAAGGATCTTATATATCTTGTTTCCGAATTCTAAACTTCCTAAGGGTGAAATAAAGAAATAAGAAAATACCAGGTGAAGGATAGTTAAAATACGCAACTTTAATTGAAAAAATAGAAACAATACAATTAAACAGTAGAAGCATTAATAGCTTTTTTTTTCAAAATGGCTACTATTACTACACAAATCGTACAATGTTACAAACTTAGATCCTTGCATGCAATTAAAATGCAGTCTTTCTTAGCTGACATGATAAGTAAAATCAAGAATTTTCAAATCAAGAAAAATGTCTGTTTCATGATTTTTATTAGAAAATGAAACTGTTTATGCTTATTTTGCAGTCAAATAATGAAATGGCATGTACAAATGAAGATTTGTTTTAGAAATGAATGAAAAATTAACTTTTTAATGTTTGCATGCAAATACTGTAAGAAATTTGCATTTATTCTTGAAAATGTATAGGCCCCACCTTTTCTTCTTCTCAGCACCCGCTCTCTCAAAGACGTGATGTTACTAGTCTCAGTCTTTTCTATAAATACTAATATGACATGTGTTCTTCAGAATTGTGTGATCTATTCCCTGCTTCTTTTTGTCAAGCTCGTTTAACTCGATAGTCTAATAGTCTCCATCAATTCACTGCGTTCATACACCATTGTAATACAACTTCCTATTCCAGTGGCTTATTTCCAAGAACTGCTGACTTGTGAAACTCTCTTCCTGCTGACTGTTTTTCTATGGGCTTGGTATTCTCAAGACGAAGGCTATATGTTTCTCGTATCTTTGCAATAATCATATTGCGTTCTTGTTAGCTCTATACATAAAGTGTGTTCATGCCTTATCTGAAGCGATTTCCATAAAATAATTAATTAAATAAAAATAATTTTTCCTTTATTTTATTTTCATCTCGGCATGCGTTGATGAGCGTTTCCTCGTGATATCGAACTTTGAACATGAGACTGTTAACAACAAGACACGAATTTACTACAAAGTTACTAAAAATGTCTATTGCTTCTTAAGAAGACGTATTACGTCGAAACAATTCAAGTGTTTAAATATTTTTGTTTTAGATATTTTTTTAAATAACGCATTGTTTGGGATATAACGATTCGAAATATATATAATTCCAATATCTGCTTTCTTAATTCTTACTTTAAATCTAAATAACATATCAATGAATGAAATAGTTTTATATTTTAAAAAATATAAATTTATAAAATTTTATAGAAAAACGTAAAATAGTAAATGTTTTGTGGTCGCTGTTGTTTAGCGATTACAGTTTGAAAAATGCGTATGATCGTTAAATTTCAAAACTTTCCGTTTACGACGGCTAAGTTTTAAGATCCTCTAACCATGCGTTTTAAAGACTGACACATTATTAACCAAATGTTTCTATAACCAATAAATAACTCATTAAAGCCTACGAGTTATTTTGTAAACTTGTAATGAATCACAAAAATTCTAAATCAAAAACATTATTCTTGTTATTTCTGTTTTTATTATGTTCAAAATTTCAGTTTTCATATTCGCATTTGCTTTCGCAACGGTAGATATCATATGAATAAATATATGGATAGAGAAAAACATAGTGTGATCTCTCTCGCTCTCTCTCTCTCTCTCTCTCTCTCTCTCTCTCTCTCTCTCTCTCTCTCTCTCTCTATCTCTCTCTATCTTTGTCTAAATATATATAGAGAGAATAAGACAGAGGAACAGTTTGATTTCTCCCGCTCTCTTTCTCTGTAATATATATATATATATATATATATATATATATATATATATTGAAACTTAACACCTGTGCTTTCATCAGAGAATGCGTGCCGAAGCATTACCGAGAAAAACAATGCAAACAGCACAGGTTCCATCACACAACCCTGCTTAGTGACCAACGGTACGAAGCAGGGTTGTGTGGTGGCACCTGTGCTGTTTGCATTGTTCTTCTCGGTGATGCTTCGGCACGCATTCTCTGATGAATGCACAGGTGTTAAGTTTCAATTCCGAACCACAGGTGGGCTATTTAACCATCAGCGTTTTACAGCCAAAACCTTGGTTCGAGAGGCCATCATTCGGGACCTTCTCTTTGCAGATGATGCTGCCCTGGTCGCGACTTCTTTTGAAGAAGCTCAGAATCTTTTGACAAAATTTTCAGGTGCATGTAGGGCTTTTGGTTTAACAATCAGTTTAAAGAAGACTGAGGTGGTCCATCAACCATGCCCTACCCCTAAACAAGTTCAAGGAGTGAAAAAAAATCAGCCTGTCCATGAATTTCCATTAGGAAAACTCAAAGGGGATGGCAGACCACTGAACTATGTCAAAAATTTACCTACCTAGGTAGCAAAGTTAATTCTGCTGCTTCACTTGATGATAAAATCGTAAACCGAATTGCAAAAGCGGCAAATGCCTTCGGCAAGCTGAAACATCGTCTTCGGAGTAGCAGAGGTATTAAGTTGGAGACAGAAATAATGTGTATAGGGCTGTAATATTGACAGGTCTCCTCTATGGATGTGAGGCGTGGACGCCTTACCGGCATCACATTCGCCAATTGGATGTGTTACACAGGAGCTGCCTTAGGACCATATGCGGACTTAGTTTGAAGGAAAAAGTCGCTAACACCGATCTTTACAACAGATGCAATATTGGTGGAATTGAAAGTTTCCTGTTGCAGTCTCAATATCGATGGGCTGGTCATGTAGCAAGAATGGACGAAGGGAGAATACCTAAAGCACTAATGTACAGTCAGTTAGCTTGTGGTGACAGAAATGTTGGTCAGCCCTTGCTGAGGTACAAAGATAAATTGAAAAATGCGCTGACGGCAATTGGAGTACCTCACAAAAACTTTGAAGACTGTACAAAAGACAGGAAGACATGGTAAGCAGCTTGTTGCATTGGACTGGAAAGATTCAACGAAACATGTGTGGATAATATGAGAACTGCCAGAGTGAGGCGAAAAGCTAGAGAGAGTGCTCCACACCTGGCATCCGATTACTCACACTCTTGCACTGTCTGCGGCTTTCCTTGCAGGTCTCTTGCCGGACTCAGGTGTCATGAACGATCTAGACACAAATGAAAGCTGTTGGGTCCTCATACGTCGTAATCGACGGGAGAGTCCATCATATATATATATATATATATATATATATATATATAGAGAGAGAGAGAGAGAGAGAGAGAACGAGAGAGAGAGAGGATATAACCTATAGTGAAATAGTTTAATCCCAACATAAGAGATAGAGCAATTATAAAGATAAATGAAAGAAGAGTGATAAATATGTACGAATAAAAATAATTTTAACTTCGATTGTTCAATGCAAGGTGTACTCGATAAAAACATGTTTATTATTCTTTCCTTAAGCTAAGGCTTTTCAAAGATAAGATTCTTATCATGAGAGGAATTATATAGATAGATAAGTTGGCAGTGGAAAAGCCAAAATTCAAAATTTTAGTTTAGGAGAGTGTGCGTGTAAAAATATAAGGTCTGTGAATGTCCGTAGATAAGGTGTCCGGTGATAGGAGATTTAAAGATGGAAAAAAGGGTTTCGTGAAGGCAGCGTTGAAAAAGTAAATCCAATGTACGATTGAACTAAACATCTTTCTATTGGATTTACTTCATCGAAGTTGAAATAGATTTGTCATTCGTACATATTTATCTCTCTTCTTTCATTTATCTTTATATATATATATATATATATATATATATATATATATATATAAAATATTTGTTATTGTTTATTATCTATGTACGTATACGTTTCGTCACTTTTCAATCGAGATTCATCAGCATAGAGATATGAGTTTTCACTACCGGTCGCACGATTCGAAACCCTGGATTACAAGTATTTTTCAACTCAAATCCAACGTCGCTAACCGTGCGGCCAATATTGGAATAGCCGATAAACAATGATAATTTAACATATTTCAAAGCGACTTGATGTCCAGGCATTCAACTTCTATTAAAAAAGGAATGGTGCATTATGTATATATATAAATATATATATAAATATATATATATATGTATGTATATATATAAATAGATATAAATATATATATATATATGTATGTACATGTATGTATATATATAAATATGTATATATATGTATATATATGTATGTATATATATAAATATATATGAATATATATATATATGAATATATATATATATATTTATATATATATATATATATATATATATAGAGAGAGAGAGAGGGGGGGGAATCTATAGATAGATAGATTGAAAATGGGTTAGGTATTTACAGGTTATTTATAAGATTCGTGTCCCTTATAATTTGTCACCGGTCTTTTGATCACGAGTCATATATGGAATTTTGATTTTTTTTATATTAAGCAGGCTAAGGTTTCAAATGTAAAAATATATTTGCAAACATGTGTGTGTGTTTGTATGAGAAAGTAGGAAGAATAGAACGGTATTCCTGTCGAGTTTCGGATGAGTTCATTCCTTTATATATGCAGACTGGGAAATATACTTGTGCGTCTACGCACGATTATTACGGTCTATTATTGAATGAGTAATCGTCATAAAAAAAACAGAGATTTGGATTTCATCCCTGGATGAGCTTCATTTATTCGGCGTGACCTATTATTTGATAACAAAACGAAGAAGAGCGAACCCAACGTCGCGATTCGATTCGCGGGTCTCGTTGGGCCGTGCATTGCCGGTGACAGCAGACATCTTTGTTTTCGTCGTCGCCATTTTACTAAATTTAGCTTAGTACGCGAGATGACTGTAATTGTCGGATATTCAGATAAGATGTAATGGACTGCACGGGCATTGGTATGTGACTAACAGCTTACAACACGATCAGGCTAACTAGGCCCATCATTGTACGACAATAAGCAATCGCAAAACTGTTTATAAACTTCTGAGAAAGTTTGTTATTGAGAAGGATGCGTAGAATAATTAGTTGAATACGAAAAAGAAATAGAAAAAGACAAACCTGTTTTAAGAATGTATTCGTGTAAATAAGAAAAAAGGCAACTTTAATATTAAGGAACAACCGAACGGTGTTTATAAAACGTTAGAATTAACAGACAAAGAGACGCTATTGTAAAAAAAAAAAGTAAAAATTTTAAAAAGGAAAAACAAGGTTATGTTAATAAGTTACTTTCGCATATTAAGGATCTCTAAAATATGAAAATAATATTTTTAAAGAAAGAATTATCACTTACAAACAACATTTCTAGTGGCAACACGCCTAGTGCCCAACGCTAGAGTTTCGCATGCGCATTTGATAAAAGTTATTTTCTTTTTATTGAATAGAAACTATTATATTATTTATTAAAAAATAGAGCAACGTATTATTTTTGACTATTGTCGAATCACATTTTTATTTTGTATTTCATATTTCAACTCACTCAGAGAACAAACATAGCGTCCATTTGTTTAAGAGTCGTAGTGGTAGTATTTATCTGTATGGTAATGTTATCTTTCTGATTTTTTTTTTTTAGATTATTTGCATTATTTAGCTTATTCGACCTACAGTTACTATCTTGAGTGTTATTCTCCAGACTGTTGAACTTGCGAATCTTTCTGTCGAACTCGGGAATCTGAACGGAATTTTGAACGGAGGTAGCTTGCTCTCCTTCAGTCGGCCATGACGGGGTAGAAGTCTCAAGTAATTCGAAATTGTATTCTTAATATCTCACGCACTGAGGATTGAACCTTCACTTAAAACTGAACCGTTACGTTAAGGGTCTTTATGGTCAATTCTAGTATGAATTTTGGGACCCTTAAACCTATTCTTGTTGTTAGATGTGCAGTTTTGCTACCTATCAGTATAGATCACTAATTGTTAATATATATATATATATATATATATATATATATATATATATATATATATATGTATATATATATGTAAATATATATATAAAAATATACATATATATATACATATATATATAAATATATATATATAGAGAGAGAGACAATATGAATATATATAAATATATACATATATATATATATACATATATATATATATATGTGTATATATATATATATATATATATATATATATATATATATATATATATATATATACAGTTATTTCCACAAGAAACAAACCGGAAGTCCTAGACTCGAGTTTCGCCCCCCGTTGGGCTAATCAGTAGAACACATCCGAACCCCGAGTCACTTGCAGCCAAGCCAGTACTCTGCCACTGAGCTACCTCGCAACATACAAGAATGTCTATTAATTTACACAGATTAAGAAAACCACGGCGAAGGCCGACTGTGAAATGTACTTACTCTTCTCAACAAGGGGTTTAGTCATCCAACTACTTAGAACCCAGGTCGAAAAAAATCTAATATTTATTTTGCTCGCTTTGTTAGCTTGTTCGGTTACATCATCCTAACGAGTATAAAATCCTACTTGTGAGACATTGGCCTGGGTTCTAAGTAATTGGATGACTATTAAATTATATAGTAGGTATGCTCAGTAAGTCATTGTCGCCCAATATATGCGCTGCTTCTTTGAGTCGTCTAACTCTCCACCGTTCTTCTCTGTCTATAATTTTTAATTCGTCCCATAAGAGTAGATGGTTTCCCTTTTCCCTCATATGTTCTCAACCATCTCCGACTTTTCAATATCTCTACGTATTACGGCTTCCTAGTGTTTTTCGAACCTTACTTTGTATATGTTTACACACTTACATGGAATCGCATACACACAGTTCCTAGTTATGATTTTTTCCGTAAAGGGCTTGACCGTGACCTTCGTAAAGAGAAGGGCATTTCATTGAGTCTCGTGTTTCTGATGACGTCGTAATGGTCGGTGCTAAGAAGATAAACAAGACACTTCGAAGAGAACGGTTACAAACTACATGTAGACATATGACGGTAGTCATTTCTCTCTTAATTTATTTCATCCTTGATCTAGTAATTATTTGGTGTTAAAATAAGAATACTGATGGTTTTGTTCATGTCTTTTTCAAGGTGGAAGTTTAATAGTTATTTCAAGATAAAACTACACAATAATTCGTTTTGACTAAGATTCAAGATTGATAACAAACTTGCCTTGATAGGAAAATATAAAAAACAACTACTTCCTTTTTTCCCCTGAACTTTCAAATATTTTCACACAATAGCAAGTCTGCATAACTTAAAATGTGTTCTTTGTCTTGGTGAAACATTTTAATTTCATTTTGAACTTATATAAATTGAAATTCTATGTCCACATGTCGACGCCATTTTTTGTGTTACAATTTGTTACCAATAAGATATTATCGACTACAAATTTCGTTAAAACTTAATTCTTTCTGTGTAAGAAGAATGTTGAAGGTTTATTTTTTGTGCCAAAATGTTATTTGTCTGAATTCTAAAACAGTTCAAATATTTTTGGTGCTAGAATAAAAAACAATTATGACAAAATTAACTTTAAGATTTTGAACGCTTTAAAAATAATTTTACATTTTGAACGCTTTAAAAATAATTTTACAGTTAGAACGCTTTAAAAATAATTTTACATTTTGAACGCTTTAAAAATAATTTTACAGTTTGAACGCTTTAAAAATAATTTTACATTTTGAACGCTTTAAAAATAATTTTACATGTTGAACGCTTTAAAAATAATTTTACATTTTGAACGCTTTAAAAATAATTGTACATGTTGAACGCTTTAAAAATAATTTTACATTTTGAAGGCTTTAAAACTAATTTTACATGTTGAACGCTTTAAAAATAATCTTAAATTTTGAACGCTTTAAAAATAATTTTAGTTCAGGACAAGAAATACAATTCACACAAAGCGAAATAATCAATAAAATAACTTTGTTAATATATTATTTCCAAATAGATTTTCACTTTTATAACACTTACAATATTCGTTATTTATTCATTTATCGTTTTCCTTTTGTAAATTATTCATCGTTTGTCCTTAATTTGTTTATTTAATTACTGTTTTTTTTCTAAATTAATAATTACAGTTATGTGGCTTTTTAAATTTAAATTTCATTTTTATTTATTTTTTGCAAATGAATAATTCAAAGTCTAGTATCTGTTCTGATACTATAATTCATCTTTTCTGTCCTCAGTCAGTTAACGAGAAATCCTTTTTGACAGAGACAATTTTAATTTTTGTCCCAATCTAGAAGCACCCTTTTGGAGAACTGGGGTTTCCCCACATTAAAAACCGACCTTGTGTCTAACTCTGCCCTCATAAAAAAGCAAGTAAATAGGAACACGTAATTACATCGTAACCAACAATATTTTCTACAAAACAACTATGTTGGTATTGTAACTTTAAAAAAGTAAAATCGCCTTTGCTTGACTTTGCATATTTTAATTTCAATAGCTTTTGTAAAGAGAACTGGTTTCAGATTTTTCACAATCAAAATAATAAAACGAATCTTTGTCTCTAAAATCCATGAAAGTCCGTAATGTGTATTTACTTTAATGCAACAACAACACACAACTTATCTTTTTGAATCATTGTTTTTTTTATAATTATATTGAATAAATTTCAGTTTCAGTATAAATCGAATCGTGTTCCTTTCTTTACTTTTTTAAATGCAATTGTTAATGTTTTCTAATGTTTTTTTGTAAAGCTCTCCTTCATTATCTACAGTCTGACTGTTCGACAGATCTCGCATTCTACTTACTTAGTTAACAGTTAACAGGCCGAAATTTACTTTTACAAAGGTGACGGCTTGATTCATACAAGATGTTTTCAGAGTATTGTCGCTCCTGAATATTGTTCTGATATCATATAAATTACATATGCTCTGATTTTTTTCGACAATCCCATCATATATGGTATACAAACTATGGTGAGTTTTCGAGTGGTGTACTTTGGTGTTTTGTCCAGATTTCTTGGAGCTGATACCATGCTCTCTGGATAGTTGTTTTGGTGGGGTTTTATTCTTAAATTGTCCATCTCATCTTTATATGTATTGCTGTTACTACATATTGTCTTTTCTCGATATTTTTTAATGGAAGTCGCTCCAGACAAGGCATGAATCCACTTAATGTAAGGAGCTAAAAAGAATACTTCAAAATCTAGCAAACGATAAGTGTTAGATGGATAGATTCCGACGAAAAAAAACAGCAATTCTTCCTCCTTTGTCAGAAACATCGATCGTGAAATTAGGACTAAAGCACAAAATAAGAGAAGCGAGAGTTACAAGGCTGCTGAAAGTAAACCCACCAGTCACTTTCTACTCTCCTATCGTAGCCAAATTTGAACATTTTACAGGTGAGGCCAGTGTATGACTGCGTCAACCACACATTGTAGCCACATTGTTGGCTTTAATGGTCTTGATCTTAACGCTATTTTCTCAAAGTATTACACGTATACATTGGCCAGTACTGAGGGCAATGGTGATCCCATAGCTAGACCTTCTTATTGCCGATATATATATCAGATCCCATCACGAAGTATATGGTTTCTACACAGAAAGTCAACATCTTTATTAGATTATCAATTTGGATGCAAGTGCGGTCCTCCAGTGAAGTGTCTGAAGTCAACTTATCATGTACCAGAGTTAGAGTATCGCGAACAGTAGGTACTTTCGTGAACAGACTCATTACATCTAGACTCACCATCTAGTTGCAATAAATAGGAGAATTGTTTAAATGTTCTACAAGTGAGCTGAATTCTTGACATACGATAGAGATTTGCCTATGATTGGGGTGATTATATCTACCATGAATCAGCTCAATGTATGGCATTATGGATCTTAGGAAGGCCGTATAGTTGTGGTAGCTTGCTGTAATGTTGAACTAGCTGTCTGTATGTTGCAAGTGGTATTAAGTTCTTTATTACTAAGGATCTGTGACAGCTTCCTCTCTGTTTTCAAAGTCGGATTCTTTTTTACTTTACAGTAGCCACCAGATTTTATTAGATCTGCCAATTTCTTGAAATATTTCGCTCTATCCATTAACACTGTAGCATTGCCTTTTACTGTTTGTAGTATTATAATATCATTATCACTGCGTAGTGACTTGATAGCCAATACTTCCTCTTTTCAGACGTTAGGTTTTGGAGGTTTTTAATTCTCGAGTGCTTGTCTCACCTTCCACCTTAGCTCATCTCCTTGTGTCCTGGGTTTATTCAAGGCTGTCTCTTCTATTGGAGCTATCATGTCTACGTATGGAATTCTCTTGATGGTCGTGGCAAAGTTGAGAACTTTTGGTAAGCACTGATTCCTCAGAGGAAGTCAGCTGACGCTTACATTTGTTGAAAATGGCTCTTATGGGGTTCAGATTTCCCAATTTCTTTATTTCCGAATTGCTGAATGGAGCAGGAACACGCTACCTTCGTGGAGTAAATAAATGGTATTGTTCGAAATTTCGTACTGATTCCCGAGTTCGACAGAAAGATTCCCGAGTTCGACAAGATACTCTTGAAGAAAGTCGGAGGTTATATCGGCCGAAATGTTGTGAGAACGATACTCAAGATGAGAACAGTAGTCCAAATAATCAAAATAGTACATGGTAATATTACTTCCTATTTGTATGAATGCAAAGAAATCGAAAGTCGTCCTGGATATAATTATTCTTTACAATAGAATGAATTAGAAATGAATTTTTATTTTTAAATATTGTCGGATATAAATTAGCTGTCTGTGGAGTAAGACCGTTTTTAGTCTCTACTCGATTTGAGATTATATGGATCGCCTACAGATCCACGCGTTGGCTGTGTTGACTTTGAATATGAGATTTTATCAATAACGTTTATTCACACATTAACAATAACGTTTATTCACACATTATCAATAACGTTTATTCACACATTAACAATAACGGTTATTCACACATTATCAATAACGTTTATTCACACAGTAACAATAACGGTTTAATCAACAGCATCTCTTGATACGTCAAGTTTAAAGATGATAGTTTTGTTCTTAAATAAAACACTAAGAAAGTAGCCTAGCTTTCATATTTCGCATGTTGTGTTCCAGCGGTGTGTGAACGGGGAATATAGCGACAAGGAAAAACTATTCGTAACCATTTTGACAGGGAACTGCTATTAAGAACTGAAATATCATGTGTCAGACACAACTATTTATAAAAGGGGGGATTGTAGGCGTCTCATAATGTTTCTTCATCCAGAACTTACGATACGCATCACTCAATTGTGCCAATGCGATATCAAATTACGCTCTATCTATAGATTGAAAATAACAACTTGTGTTCAATCAACCGTTTCAATAGATGTTGTGTTCCGGCGTTAAATTAACCCAAAATGGTTCGTATAAAGTAAAATATAGGCCTCCGCCCATCTCGAAAGACAAAAGATAACCTTTGCAAGAGTGGCTGTACAGCAAAGGTTGCGCAATCACAACCACACCTCTCTTGTATCGGCACTGATTGATTTCAATGTCAAGAAGTTCAGGGCGACTGGAAACAATGCCGAGATCAGTCCTTTTATTGCTTAATGTCTCAATTAAAACGTATTGGATAAATAGCTTTTTCCATATACATATATATATATATATATATATATATATATATATATATATATTAGGGTAGGTCGATTTTACACTTTTTTTTAAATATTAAAAAAAGGCACGTACCGAAAGTTGTATATAGACCTATTAAATACTCATGCAAAAAATTAGATCAAAAACTTCAGCGGTTTTTTGAGCGTTTGGTATCAAACATCATTTTCAGTATCTGCTTTTGTAAACTACCTTTTAACGTTATGAATTAAACAGTAATATTTGAATACCTAAAAAAAATGATTTTTTTCTGTTATAAGTGAAAATATAACAAGCAAAGAAATAAGGAAAAACCTAACACTATTTTAATGGAGCTTAATATTGAGTCAAATTGCTCCATATAAGACCCCTTAGACAAAAATGCTGGTCTCAATTTCTGACTCAAAACTTTGGCTGTAATGTGTTGATGCCTTGCTTCAAAACCATATACAGTTTGTGAAGCTTCTGTTATTAACTTAACTGCCCGTTCCACGCCCTGAGAATGCCAAAAATGCAGCATAATTTTAAATCTATTAATTGTGTCCAATGTGTGGCATTAAAATTAATAGGTGGTATTCTTTTTAATCTTTTTCTGGTTGACTCCTCACTCCTGAAAGAACACATTAATTAATTGAATTATTAAAAAATTCCAATCTGTACTGCTTTAATAATTATGGTGAAATTAGATAAAATCTTTAAAAATCATTCTATAAATTGGAATAAATAATTGAGTCAGAAATATATGAATAAATATTACTTACCTAATGGCCAAAATTCTTTTTAAAGCTTCTTCTCTTACTTCAATCTCTTCAGATTTAACCATGGAATATAGAAAGTTTTCAGGCAGTAAACAAAATGTATTACCTTGTATATTTCTAAATGTGATATCTTGGATTTCCTGAGGCTGCTCCTTAATCCTCTGGGTCATATTAAAAATGTGCACTTGCTGATTGTGGAATTTACTATTTCTTTTAATTTTAAACCAAGAAGTGGCATACACATTTACAATAAAATTGACTACATAGTGTAGTTTTGTCGTGTGCCTTTGTTGGTATGCACCACGAGTCCATAAACACATGAGCCTGATGGCCAAAGTTAACCATCTTGCTTGGTTTAAAGGACCAATTTTCCAGGAGGTATATCTAGAGTCAACCTTACCTCTAGAAATACCTACTGTGTATTCATAAAGGAGTCTTTGGTCAGAACTAAGATCATGTATTTCATCAATTTTAAAAATTGACTCTAGAGGATTGCTAATAGTGGAAAATGATATTTGGGGTAAATCATGGCAATCATTTGAGCATAATTTCCCCAGAGGACCACTGAATGTTGTAGGGCCCTTTGCGCAACCATCTATGTTTTTAAAAAGGGCTCCGAAAGGTAGTTCATTATGATGCAAAGAGCAACCAATTGTGTGAAGATTTTTAAAGTTTTTTTTCTAAAATTGCAACCATTCCACCTTCGCAACCTGTGTTGGTATTAGTGTTGTCAACAAGTATAGCCTTGATACTGTTCTCACTGTGGAATTCATGCAAAACATCCACCACTTGATCTGCATGAACAGCACCTGTTGCACCACTATTAGGAAGAACTCTGTGTCAGATATTTACTTTCACATGGTGTTTCTTTTGTAAAAGTTAAATGGTGTTCTGGTCCCTTAGTTTTTTTCATAATTCTCTGTCTATTTTCATCCACAATTTCCTTATACATCAATGTGTCCTTATCCATTCTCCCATCAACTCCAATACATATAATATTTTAGGTGGGATAAAAACCCCTGGCTGAAATAGTTTTATTTGTCTACCTCCAACAAGGTAAGATGTGACACAAGGTCATGAAAGTGGGATTAGATAAGCCTGCGCTATAGAGGTGAGCACTCTGGCCATTAAAAAATTGACTGGGCAGCTCCGTCGGCATTCCCCTGTAGGGGCGTCTCAGACAGTTAGCAATAAACTTACTCCTCCCCAAAGAGGGAAGGCAAAGCCTGGGAGGGTGCAACTCCTAGAATTGCACAGGACGGACAAGCCCCAATAGACCGGCGTAAATCCAGACCCAAAGGCCCGGACGATACCGATTTATTTGGCGGGGTAAAATCCCCTGGCTGAACTAGATTTTATTTATCTATCTCCAACAAGGTAAGATTGACACAGGAAAGTGGGATGAGAAAGCCAGTGCTCGAGAGGTGAGCACTCTGGCCATTTAAAAATTGCCTGGGCAGCTCCGTCGGCATTCCCCGGTAGGGCCGCCTCAGACAGTAAGCAATAAACTTACTCCTCCCCAAAGAGGGAAGGCAAAACCTGGGAGGTGCACCTCCTAGAACTGCACAGGACGGACAGACGGGCGTGAATCCAGACCCAAAGACCCGGACGATACCGGTTTATTTGGTGGGTTAAAAAACCCTGGCTGAACTAGTTTTTATTTATCTAACTCCCACAAGGTAAGGTGTGACAAAAGGTCGGGGAAGTGGGATTAAATAAGCCAGCGCTCGACAATTCAATATATATTTGTGATAATTACATTTGTAAACACAAAATCAACACGTGAATTCAAATTCGCTCGTTGAATTTTCAACCGGTGAATACCATATAAAATATCCAATAAATAAAACGCCTATGTAAATAAATAATTATTTATATATAACATTAAATATTATAGTGTTTTATTCCTTTTTAATTTGAATATGTACATTTAATTCCTTAAGAAAAGGAATAATAAACTTTAAAATATTTATTATTAAGTAATGTATTACTTTTTTTTGTTAAAACCCGGGTTTAATTTAAGGCGACACATCTGCCGGTGAAATCTAGGCTGTGAGAAAAAATCTCGATTTATTTGATCTTAAAGTTGCAATGCTCAAATAAATACAAAGTTTTGAAGAAAAATATTTCTTGTGGTAACTTTTGACATTATTTGGCAACTTTCTTCGAGTGCGATAATTTACAGTTTCAAAATCGACCTCCCCTAATATATATATATATATAGAGAGAGAGAGATAGAAGAAAAAAGAGTGATAAATATGCGACGATTGTCCAAATTTATTTCAAATTTCAAATTGTTCAATGCAAGGTTGTCAGTAATAAACTAGTTACTGACAACCTTGCATTGAACAATTTGAAATTTGAAATAAATTTGGACAATCGTCGCATATTTATCACTCTTTTTTCTTCTATCTCTACTATTGCTCTATCTCGTATATTGAGCTAATCCTTTTCACAATAGGTTCCATCTACTAAAAGTTTTCACTTTGGTTTATTTTGATCCTATATATATATATATATATATATATATATATATATATATATATATATATATATTGTTGTTGTTGTTGTTTTCCCATAACGTCCGGTGACGTCTTCAGAAAGTCAAGCAGATACTCTATCCGTCCTAACTTTTCTGTGGGCATGATAGAACCTGGTAGTGGCCATATCCTCCCCGGGCCACATATAGCACTTGGTGTTCCCAAATGGGCACCCATTTAATACTGGCCAGGCTCAACGTTGCTTGACTTCGGTGTATCAATGTGGTTAGGCCGTTATACACACACACACACACACACACACATATATATATATATATATATATATATATATGTGTGTGTGTGTGTGTGTGTGTGTGTGTATGTGTGTGTGATACTTATACCGAGAATAATCGGACTAATAATAACACGATGAATTTAAAATTCATATAACTTACAAAATATTGAGAATTTAATTAAAAGATATTGTCAAACTCATGTAAGCAAATATAAAAGGGACAGTTCAACAACTAAGAAAAAGCTGCCTTGTTTTGGACGGCTAATTAAACCAAACAGTGAAAGGTCAGTTTGTAAACGCTCTTGTGGTAATCTGAGCCATGTTGTACGCATTTATCCTGAACGATTGACACACACATTCTCATAAAGCTTAACGGCTTAGTATTTTTGTAAATATTAATATTTATTGAAACCAAATGAAGCGTGACCAACCGATTGACTAGATAAACACCGCAAAACATATCCCGCTTATTTCAACATATTGAATCGGTCAGTTTCTTTATATCTACGCATTGGGGTGGGCCATCTTGAATAGTTAAGTGATGCATGGGGGAAGGTCACGCACGTTAAAAATAAAGATTTTATCAATCGTGTTTAATATGTGCATTGCAAATATTTCGCGCTGGCAGCATAGTTTCTTTTTTATATAGAAGACTAGCAAGCACAGTCGACGTTACCTGGGAATGAATAAGAATTCCTGTTTACTTCTGAAATAAAATGTTTTCCCCAAAGAGAACGAACAAAACTCGACATTGTTGTATAGAACTATAATACACAATGAATACAGTTAAAACTCCCAGTCTATGAACTCTCTCAGCTATGAACAAAATGAAATATGCACTTCCTACGCTGTGAACTAATCTTAGCAATAAAACTGGCAAATTATAAAGTTAATTGATATATTTTTTTATAAATTAATATATTTAAAGACATTCTTGTCGATATACTAACGAGGATACGCTCTTTTTAAAGTCACAGAACAACAGACAGAATCAATTCCACCATTCTTGGAAGGGAAAAGTTGCTTTAATAACAACGATATAGAAATGGTTCGTGCTCTACAAAGAAAATGGAACTGAACAACAAAGGATACACATTTTAGTAAAACATTCAACGGAAATGATTTTGAAAATAATGAGGATATTCAATAATTTTAGTGGAGTGATATACATTTATTAACAATTTTTTTTAAATATGTAGACATTTAATGTCTATTCGCGTTGATCAATAATTATTTTCCTAATTTAAACGCCGTGTTGTTCGCGAGAAAAATTTTCACTGTATTTTGTTATAATATTCTATACCATAAAAAGTACTCTGCGTTTTTCGGGAGTCAGTGATCAATATCTTAGATAGAGCAAGGGAGTGCAATAATACAGTAGTATATTTCCTATGTTGTATACTCGATGGGCAGCGTTGCCCAAGAATACACAAAAATAAATACGTGCTTCATTATATTATTAAGGTGTAGAGAAAGATAAGAAACTTGATGTTTCCAAAGAATTAATTAAAACAGATATAGATTTCATTCTATTTTTTGATGAGGGAGTTGGGGGAAGAAACTCGGTGTTGCCCAGGAGCAATACATTTAAAATTAAAAGCTCTGGTGGATGACTTACATTATTATTATTTTCAATGCATAAAAAACGAGAGGGATAGGGTGGGTGGAGGTAAAAGAGGAGTGCGTTAATTTAAATACATATACCGCATTACTAGAAACTAGTAATGTTGTATATGTATTTAAATGCCCAATGGGAGTATGTGTCTCCAAAATAATACATATATTGGTATGACTAGGACTAGTATCTCTTGTCGCCTTACATGTCACCTCTCCTCCCCTCATAGCTCTATTTACCAACACTTAGTATAAAACGACACCCAAAAAAAGGATTCAGGGACATATTAGTGAAAAACACTGCCATCCTCGCTGTCTCAAATTGCAACCTGCGCCTCCTCATAATTGAAGCCTTACTCATTCGAGCAAACAAACCTACCATCAATCAAGATCGATATGAGGGGGGAGAAGGTACACTGAAATGCCTTTAATATAATATTTTTACAAGTTTGTAAATTTTTTTTTTAATGTTAATCGAATTTATTAAGAAATTCAATTAACCAGTTTTAGTTTGCATAACTTCTCACGTTAGCAGTTTTGGCGAGTGCCTGTTCACACTCGAACAGAACATTAGATCACTAGTCCGTCACCATGATAAGAGGGAACAAAAAAGAAACAAACAAAAATTGTTCCTGTTGTTTAATCAAGCATGCATTAATGAAGAAATGCTGCCTAAGTATATATATATATATATATATATATATATATATATATATATATATATATATATATATATTGTTGGTGATTTTATTATTCCATTAATTGCGACAAAATATATGCTGTTTCATTAGCGCCCACAATGAACGCCAACTTTTCAAGCGACAATGGAATTCCATTGTCGCTTGAAAAGTTGGCGTTCATTGTGGGCGCTAATTAAACAGCATATATTTTGTCGCAATTAATGGAATAATAAAATCACCAACAAAAAAATATTTTGCTCTGAACTTTCATTGAGCACTCTCATAAACCCGGTTTCAACTTCCTTCGGAGTTATACCTCCTGCATATTTGTAACAAGTTAATTATATATATATATATATATATATATATATATATATATATATATATATATATATATATATATATATATATAGGGGTTACATACCATGTTGCAGAGTAAAAGGTGACTTTGTGACTGGGTTCAAATCATTCGACTGGCGGTAATTATCATCTCCAACACTGACGATTGCGGAAGCATAAAACACATGTGTCTGCATGTAAAAATAAAACATATTTGAAATAAAATATTGTTATAGCACCGGGCTTCTAAGAGAATTAATAATAACCTATCAATCTTAGCGTTTGGTCTTTTAGCTTTGATCAAATTGTAGTATATGTTTCGATAGATACTACACCCTATAAAGGAAAGATATGTAAATATGCATAGAGTCAAATATAAATACATTAAACAATCTATCTTTAACTCTAAACATATTTACATATCTACCCTCTCTACATGAACCCTACCACTATATATATTTCTCATAATTTATAGACTATCTCGTCTTTTGTCATTTTTTGCATTTTTTCGTTTGCTCTTGACAAAGCCCATATAACATTAGGGCGAAACGTTGAGCTTTTTAGGTCTTCCGCTCATTCCATTTTAATTTAACATATATATATATATATATATATATATATATATATATATATATATATGATAACAACGATCAAAACACACTATATAATATCGACTCTCTTAAGAATCAAAAATTCATTCAAAACTATTGTGATGATAACTTGAAACTTAATTAAATGCTGACAAGTCTGTTGTTTTAATCAAATTTTCCAAATGTTTTGTCGAAACTATTTTGTTCCGCGCAATAATTAACCGTTCGTTCACAGAAGATCCCATAGAATACATTAATTAAAATCTTCTCGTCAGATCAAAGGTTCCAATGGCGTTTGATTTATTTGACAACACGTTTAAATAGCTCTTGTCTTGGAAAAGCGTTTTTAAAAGACAACATACAAGATTTTAATTCGTTTACCTCTGGCAATCTTTCGCGAAGAAGCCAAACAAAATATTAACATTTCTACACTCAAATATCATCGCCTCAATTAGGCAATAAACAAGCGAGAATTTGAAATAATTTTTATAAAAGTTTCTCTAAAGAAGATTGTATGTGCACTTGTGATTACGCAAGGGAAATTACAGGTTCGCGTGTCTAGAGGAGACGTTGTTTTGTCTTTACTGCATCATCTTGCGTATGGAAAGCTGGACGGAAAGTTTGCGGCTGAGAAATTATCCGAATAGACGTTTAGAAATAGACGAATAAACATTGTTTCCACATCGAATAGATTAATAAATATATGTAGAAAGAACAAGAGAGAATGTGTGTTCAATTTTGAGTGTAAAACAATCGTAACATTATCTAATATATAATATTAAGTCGGTTGGATTTTCTAAGTTAGACCTTAATAGCAATTTATCTGACAAATCGATATTTGATTCTGAATAACCAATGAAAAACGAAGACTTTCAGCATGTGTTCGTTAGATAAAAAACATCGATTTTAAATGATTGCATATTCTATCCGACACAATAATTCTTGCAGTAATAGAAAGTTATAGAGATTCCCTGTTATTTCTCATTGGATGATCTACCGATATGCGTATCCATATTTATTTTACTTCATTCACATTATGATTTTATTAATTAAATACTTGTTATATATAAGCTTGTTTACAATTTTCATTATTATTCTATGCTAGAAATAGTAAAAATGTACACCCTATTATAATACCTGTGGATTTACCACGTGCTATTTTTTCTGTTTATTCTGTTTATAATTTGAAATACGTTTTCCTATTTACATTGTGTCTTGTTTTAATTTGTGGCGCTTGCATTTCGAAGACTACGTTTATCGCTTCGAAATGAAGGTTGAATACTAATTTACTGTCATTTACACACACGCGATATATCATAACATTTTTTAAAAATCTGACATTTATTACTTGTAAGTCCGCCGTGACTGAAAAAATTGGAAAACATGCCTCCAAAATGCTTTTGATGCCTTTAAAAATTACATATCCAATACTTTTATATACATAGATTCCAACTGCATAATATTTACATAATAGTTTTAACTTTCATTATGCCTTGGTATGAATTCTAACATCGTTTTATACCGTATTTTATTTGATAAAATACATTTTCAAGAAAACATTAATTTTAATACTACTGCTATTAAGCATAAAGGTTCAGCTTCATTTAATTTTAAAAACTCCTTGGCCTTTTGGCTAGGATGAAAGTGTAGTAGCTGATCCGATGGATACTGCACCCCATAGACTGGTATTGTCTTGGCCTTCGGGTCTTGATTTACGCCGGTCAATGGGTCTGTCCTGTGTAGTTCTAGGAGGTCCACCCTCCTAGGCTTTCCCCCCCCCCTTTTTTGGGGAGGAGTAAGTTTATTGCTTACTGCCTGAGGCGCCCCTACCGGGGAATGCCGACGGGGCTGCCCAGGCATTTTTTAATGGCCAGAGTGCTCACCTCTCGGGCGCTGGCTTTTCAAACCCCACTTTTCCGACCCGACCTTGGGTCACATCTTACTTGTGGGAGTAAGATAAAACTGGCCTTGTGCCTAACTCCTGGAGAAGAGTAAATCAATATTCACTGTGGATGTGAAAGTCCCCAAATGCCGGAGAGCCTTTTACTCGAATAGCTTCTTTCCTCGTGCTGCCGGCTTTTGGAACTCTCTCCCTGGCCTTTTGGCTAAGATCAAAGTGTAGTATCTGTTCTGATGGATACTACACCCTATAGACCTGTATCGTCTTGGCCTTCGGGTTCTGATTCCGCCTGTCTGTGGGTTTGTCATGTGCAGTTCTAGGAGATCCACCCTCCCAGGCTTTGCCTCCCCTCTTTGGGGTGGAGTAAGTTTATTGCTTACTGCCTAAGACGCCCCTACCGGGGAATGCCGACGGGTCTGCTCAGGCATTTTTGTAGGCCACAGGGCTCATCTTCTTTTCTGGCTCTTCAAATCCCACTTGTGTCGCATCTTACCGCTGTGGGAGGAAGATCAATAAAAAGAAAACTCTACGTGGACGCTATATAGTTTCTAATTATTCGTTCGCCCTAACCCTAACTGTAACCCTATCTCAAACATTCAGAGGAAAATAGAAAGCTTAACTAAACGAGCAACAAATCGAATAAGGTACCATTGCTTTTCCATTCATCCTAAATATTTTTAGAGAGAGAGAGAGGGAGATGGAGAGAGAGAGAGAGAAGTAATAATATATTCATTTCAAGCATTATATTTTCCTTATCTCTAATAGCCCCTCTGTAGCATATCTGATGTCCTTAAAACCCATAACTCCCATCAATCCCCCGAACCCCAACTGTTCATGCAAAAGAGATGAAATTTACCCCAATGGAAGGAGGATGTACAATCAGATTTGTTGTTTACGAAGTCAAAGTTACATGAGGCACAAACTCCAAGAAAGATGGGATCCACATTGGAATAGAGCATGGTAATGATACCTAAAGGTCACCTTCCTAGTAACACTCATATTAAATCGCAAAAATTCCAGCACGCCCTACGAAATTAAATGGTGAATATTTAAAAGGCAAACACTCTACAACCTTATAAGCAAGAGATACATACTATGAACCACAGAAAAACTCTTCTAGAAGCAATTCATAACCATCCATAAATTGCATTAACGTGAAATCTGAGGTTTTTAGAATGCCCCACACAGTAAAGAAAATCTCATGCCAAATGGTCCAATAAAAGAAACAAGTTACAGACAGAAAACCCTTAATCACCTCCTAAAACCACCACAAATAAAACCACAACACACTTCAATATATGGAAAGTACAAGACATATCCACCAACAAAAAGAATCCCATCTTCCAAATGATTTATATGGCTTTAATAATTATAATAAAATATTAAAATAAAATATATGATATACCTATTTCATACCTTATTCCATATCCATTATCATATACACAACCATCAAATAAACTTTACATCCCACTCCCATACAATTCCAAACCGAACATATGTATAAAAAAAACTCATACATATATCTAACAAAAAACATATAAACATATTTAATGGGAAGATACATAACTAGGAATGTAATTTAAAAATTATATATAAACTCCATAAAAAGATATATCTAAAAAATAATAACTAATCATGAAAACAAAATTCAGTCAATATAAATATATATATATATATATATATATATATATATATATATATATATATATATTTCAATTTACCAACATCTACAAAAACATAACCGCACTCTCTCTGATCTAAGACAAATTCTAGTTAACAACACTTACATTACACATTCCGAAACCAATTTTGAAAAAATTTAAAACTATTTGAAGATATCTACATAAAAACACAACCTAAAATTAACATCACATATGAAATCAGTGCTAACATTCTAAAATGCTGTACGTAATGCGATTTTCTTCTGTGATTCCATTCCAGCGTCGCTGAATTTAAATCGTCAACGACTTTCCTGGAACAACGTGCAAAACGTTCCTCTGCCGCCTTTTTAAGAATTCTCTTCTTTCTCCAGCTTTTCTGTTCATTTGCTTTTGACACCTGAGGATGATTTGACGAAGAATCGAAAACGTTCGTGAAACCTATAGAACATTTATTATTATTTTTTATTATTTTAATACAAAAAAAGACCATCAGAAAAATTGAAAAATGTTAAAGAATATAATTAAACAGACAGATTATGTTATTGTTAACAATGTTTGCATAAATACATATATATATATATATATATATATTAAATGGAGAGATAATAAAGATAACATTTTATCTTTAAATTAATCCTGTCTTGAAAAGTCAGTGCTCAATATATGAGGTAGAGCAATAATAAAATGAAATTAGTGATGAGAATAACATTTTTTAAAATACCAATATTTATTAAATAATCAAGTAGTTTGAACAAGGAATATATCTATATAAATACAGGGTGACCCCCCAAAAAACAGGCCCCAAATCTAATTAGGCCTTGTTTCTTAGTGTTTCGTCCGAATGAAATAAATTTTAGGAACATAACTAGTTTATTATATTCACAACATCATATCAAAACACTAGGGTATTTGGCCTTTTTTTCTACGTTCTACAGCATGTGTTCTAGATGAACTCCTTTTAGCTCCGTGCATTTCTTGAGATGCAGAACGAAGTTGTCCATGACGTTCTTACAGACTGAATTGGGAATGGCTCTCATCTCCTCTCTGATGGTTTCCTTGAGTTCCGTGATGGTTCTGGGTTTCCTTGCGTACATTCTGTCCTTAAGATAGCCCCAAAGGAAATAATCTGGGGGTCTTAGGACTGGGCTATGGGGTGGCCACTCAGAATTAGTCTTGAGACTGATCACTCGGCCTCCGAAGTTCTCTTTCAGCCAATCTCAGGACAGATTTATAGTGTGAGAACTTGCTCTGTCTTGCTGGAACCAGAACTTTGTTTATGAGCGACGGGTAGAATGTCTGGAGCTCACTCTTGAAGGTTTTGAGGACCTCTTCTTGGTGACTGTCACTGCTGCGCCAGATTCTTCGATGAAGATTGGTTCGATGATGCCTCTGACCGAGATTGCAGCCCACACTGTGCAATTAGGAGAGTGCAGGGGCTTGGTGGCTACTTCATTGGGTCTGGAGGACCCCCAGAAGACATTGTTTTGGAGTTAGCCTTACCGTCAAGATGGAAGCGGGCTTCATTTTAGGTCCAAAGGAGGTGAAGGAAACCTGGTGTCTCCTCGATCTTATCGAGCATCTTGACTGCCATAGCGCTCTGCTTCTTGTCTGAGGCTGTAAGGGTCTGCAGCGTCTGTATTCTGTATGGGTAAGCCCTGATATTATTCACCAGCACTCTCCTGCAAGTCTCACGGGAGATACCGAGGGACTGACTTCGCTTACGCACAGAGCGTTTCGGACTCTCCTGGAGAGACTCTCTCACACTTTCGACCAGCTCGGCTGTCCGCTTCTTGGGACGTGCCGAGTGGCTTGGACGGTTCTCACTGGCAGCGTTGAAGTTCTCGACAGTTCTATACTTCTCGAAGTGGTCCACCCAGTTCTGAATTCTGCTTTTGGGTGGAGTCTTTTCACATCCGAACTGATGCATGAAACTGTCCTAGGTTTTCTTAAACGAACCTGTCTTGTAGTAAAATTTAACACAGTGTATTCTTGGTCCCAGCTCCCACTGAGGTCTTGGTGTACTCACGGTCGTTGATTCTGCAATGTCCTGTAAAATAAGGGCAATCGGTGAATAAATAAAGGAGATATCTCATAAAGTGTACACGGGCCCGTTTTTTTTTAGTCACCCTGTATATATAAAAAAGTGTATTTATATTTATATATTCCTTGTTCAACCTACTTGATGATCCAATAAATTTTATTTTTCCAATTTTTATCCTCTTTACTTATTTAATAATATATATATATATATATATATATATATATATATATATATATATATATATATAAACACTGGCCAAACTGAATATATTTTTATCTCAACAAGATAGCATTTTTTCTGTCAAACAGAACAAACATTTTAACTGTCAAATGGAACAGACACTTTTAAATGAAAGAAAAATGAAACGTTTTCTCAAATGAAACACTTTTATCAAATGGAATTTACATCTGAAGAGAGCATAATGGATAAACGATAAATGCTCGAAACGCATTATGAAATTATATTTAAAAAACTTAAAATGTTAAAATGATAAGATAATAAATAATTATTGAAAAAGCTATTTTACTAGCGTTGGTAACCCCAATTCATTAAATATATATATATATATATATATATATATATATATATATATATATATATATATATATATATTTACATATATATATACATGAACGGCGGCACCGGGGGCAGGGGGCACAAGCCCCTTCTCACACACACACACTTTTTGACTTGCCCCCCCCCCCCCGACTTTACGGTCATCAATAATGAAGTTATATATGCATGTGTTTAACCGGGCCCCCTCCTTTTTAGGAGAGACCCCACTTTTATAACTGTCCCGCCAGTCTTGTATATATATATATATATATATATATATATATATATATATATATATATATATATATGTATATACATATATATATATTTATATATATATATATATATATATATATATATATATATTTATATACATATATATATATTTATATATATATATATATACATATATATGTATATATATATATATATATATTTATTTATATATATAAATACATTCATATATATACATATATATGTATATATATATATATATATTTATTTATATATATAAATACATTCATATATATATATATATATATATATATATATATATATATATATATATATATATATATGAAGATGTGTGTACGACACGCACGCTCTCCTTCTACAAATCCTGGTTTCAGTAACAAGCCGAAGCAAGATAACTGAGAGACGATGTAGAGCGCAGGTTTTATATCAAAGTTTCTGTTTCTTCGATAGATGATCGAAAAAGATATACATGTTCTAGTGCACTTTTCTTCCAGTCACTAGAACATGGTCATGCGTTCAAATTTGAACAAGCCAAAATCACTAAATACATCCACAACAAATCTCGGCAAAGATTATTAGAAAACTGCCCTCATCACCGCCTCCACCACCATCAAGCAACGAAATGGTTTCTTTAACCTATCCCCCTTAATAAGCAAGATCATCCTCACAGAACAAAGACTCTTGCCTGATCATAGATAACTTTTATTTTCATCTCTAATCTTTATGACACTCTTTCATTTACTCACACCCTTCCTTTTTCTCCTTGAATCTTCACTTTCTCCTTACTCTTTCCGTTTTCACTCACATTTTTAACACTGCAGTCCAAATAAACTTTCTCATGTTCCAAATATTTCAAATATTCCATACCCACCTTTTCAATTACCGCCCTCCTCAACCCCTCGACTACCTCACTCATTGCTATCATTTTCCAAATATTTCAAATATTTCATACCCTATCACAACAAATCCTCCCTCTCCCCCTCACCCATTCCCCCTCTCAACTATTTTCACCCATACCCTCACTTTTCCATACCCCCTTCTTAAATTCCCTCATTTTCTCAAAACGCTCTCTAAGACCATAACTTTCGCCCATCCACCAAAATCACAGCCCCCCTCCTTCTCTACCCATCCTCCTTTCCCTGCATACACCCCCCCCCCACACAAACATTCCAACTTACTTTTTCCCCTTCAATCTTGACCGCAGCCATCTGGTCAAACACCTCCCTCCTCCCTCTCCTCCACTCCCTCTCTGCCATCCACTTTACCCCTGCTCATCCCCCACCTCTTTCTCTTACCACCAGCCACAGTAGTCCTTGCTCACCCCATCTTTCCATTTTTTTCCCCACTCATTTTCTTCAACATTCATTTTTATTCTCCAACAAGTACGGACGTCCACCCAGTAGTCTTATGAAGTCTTATAAATAAAGACGAAACGTTGATGTACACATAAAAAAACATCAATTTTTTGGTTTTCCTTTTTCATTTTCCCATATATATATATATATATATATATATATATATATATATATATATATATATATATATATATATAAAGACGTCTATGTATATATATAAGCACGTGTTAAAATAAGGTTACCCATTATACTCACACGACAAAGAAACATGGATAAGTCATCCTAAAGAAAACGATACAACCGAATAGGAAATAGGAAGTAAAATCAACCGAAACTTTGATTCGTGAGGAGCCCAAACGATTGGCTAAGAAAACGACAAAGAAACTGATTGGTTAACTTGCTGGACGTACCTATAAAAAACACACGGCAAAACTAACATGCATTTTAGCCTGATGATACCCTCCGGGGATGAAACGCGGAAGCCTCTGTGCAGCTTAATTACCATAAATATATTTTCATAACTTACTACCTAGCTTTACTCACGTATCGAGCACTGTTGAAGTAAATACTGAAAATTGATACATACAAAAGTATATCCACTTATAACATTTTATGTGGATACATGAAATAATATATATATATATATATATATATATATATATATATAAAAGGAGATTGTAGTTTGCTTGAAGCATTGCTGGTAAATGTAAGTGTAAATTAGTCGTCCAAGGCTATAGCAATGCGATGTGGTTGCCGTGAGATGGAAAAGTGAAAAGAAATAAACGCAGGGAGAGAGTGAAACTCAAAACGATTTATTAATAATTTCACGAAAACTGATTAAATACCAAATAGTATTTTTTTTTTTTTGGTAAGTAACAGATCGGCAAAGGGTAATCTTAAATTATTTTTTTTCGAAAGAACAACTTTCATTATCAGAAGACAACAATAGAAGACCGAGAGGGTCGGAAAAACGTGAAAAAACCGGTGTCAGATCATCGTATTACAGGGGAAAACAATTGGCAGTAGGAACGCAGAAAACGTCAAAATTCAATTAAGCAATCATATAACTAAGGTTAAAACATTATAAACATTAGTTTAGTAATATACCAATTTTTTAAATTTTATTATGTTTCATTTTACATGACTCATCAATCTTTATTTATTTATTTATTTTATTTTATTTTTTTTTTCATTTATTCTCTTCAAATCTAAATTTAAATTTACTGTCAAAGGGAGATAACTTATTCTAAATAATATATTCAGACTTTAGAAATGAGATTGGAAACTTGAGAAGGAATTTGAGTTGTGAAGTGGATAATAGCCAAGGATGGGACCTTTTTTTTTTTATTAGCAGGGGAAGGGGGGGAATAAGAAGAGAGAGGATTATAAAAAAAAAAAAAAAAAGGGTAAGGTAAGTAAGTTGTGGGTGGGAGTGTGAGGAGGTGGGAGTGTGAGGATGTAAGAATCAGAGGATGAAGGGAGATGACAACTCGAATCTGTTATTCAAGGCAGGGCGAAATTTAGAGATTAGGATAGCTTCCGAAATTCGAAGCTGGCCTATATTGCGGACACAGTTGAGGATGCGGACACTAATGGAGCGATGTGTGTTGCCACGTGAAATTAAGTGTTAATGGAAGGAGGAAATGTGGGTGTTTAGATGCTCTTTAATACGTTGGTGTAGAGGCCTAACGGTACTACCGATGTAGAACTTTTGGCACTTAGAGCATTGCAGGTTGTATACTGTATATGTGCGGAGGCAGAGGCCAGAGTTGGGGATGGGGCAACTAGCTAGAGAGCAGGGGTCTGGGGTGTAGTGGCTTTTTTTGGATAAATGTTGTCGGAGAGAGGTGCCTGTGTGAGAAAGTTGTATGTTAAGGTTCTCACTACGTATGGCATTGCGGATAGCAGAAGTGATACGGTCGCTAAAGAAGGGGAGTTTAAGGAAGCATGTGTTGGTGAGAGTGTGGTGTCTACGTCTTCTGGTGTTGTTAAGGCTAAATATGGTAGTTAGCGGGAAGCCGTTGGTCAATAGAGTTTGGTGGAAGGCTTCGGTGTGTGTTGTTTTATCGGAAGAAGAAGAGCATTTGTCTTGTATGCGGGTGATTTCGGTTTGTGCGTAACTAATTTTGGATTTGAGGGGTAGTGCGGATTTGTAGTGGATAAAGAGATTCCTGCAGGCGGGTTTTCTATAGAAAGTGGTGTGGAGAGATCCGTCGTCATTAATGCTGAGTTTTAAGTCTAGAAGTGAGAGAGAGCCTGAGGTGTTGGGATGTTCGATGGTGAATTTAATGTGGGGGTCAGAATTATTAAATGTATTAAAGATAGAGATAGCTTCCTCTCGGGATGAAGTGAGGATCAAAATGTCGTCGACGTATCTCGAGAAGAAAATATGGGAATGGCAGGTGCTAAGTGCTTGCTGCTCCAGTCTGTTCATGTAAGAAATGGCGAGGAGGCCGGAGAGACTGGAACCCATGGGTAGGCCAGAGACTTGTTTGTATGTGTCTTGTTGGAACTTAAAGTAGGTGTTATCCACAATGATACGTAGGAGCTGATGGATGTCTGTAGGGGTAAGCCCAAAACAGTCAAGATTGTTAGAGGAGATGTGGTCAGTTATGAGGTCAATGGCGGGGTGTGCGGGAATGGAAGTATAAAGGGAGACTACGTCAAGGCTGAAGATGTAGTTGTTGACGCGGAGCTGTTGGGGTTGGAGCAAGTTGAGTCTATCTATTACCTGGTCAGATCAGCTGCTCTGACCAGGTCTTCTATTGTTGTCTTCTGATAATGAAAGTTGTTCTTTCGAAAATTTAAGATTACCCTTTGCCGATCTGTTACTTACCAAAAAAAAAAAAAAATACTATTTGGTATTTAATCAGTTTTCGTGAAATTATTAATAAATCGTTTTGAGTTTCACTCTCTCCCTGCGTTTATTTCTTTTCACTTTTCCATCTCACGGCAACCACATCGCATTGCTATAGCCTTGGACGACTAATTTACACTTATATATATATATATATATATATATATATATATATATATATATATATATATATATATATATATATATATATATACGCTTCTAAGATTGTCCTAGAGTAGCAATAGAATCAAGCTTCTACTTCTGTCACGGGGTGCGTCTCCAACAGCTTCTGACAACTAAGTCTAGATCGTCGCCCGCCCGAGTGGCTTAGATAAATCCCGGTCGAACTTCTACTACTGATATAAGAAGGGATTTAGGCGGGTTACTGGGCGCCTAAAAACCAGTACTTTTGAAGAAACAAAACTGATTTCCACCTTCTGTTGCCATACGGTAATACTCATTCATAAGAATTGCTTCGCGGGTAAAACCTGAGGTGGACGCATACAGCAACCTTCTTGAAACTCCTTCGACGACATTGGAACCATGTGCACCAGCACGACTACCAAAAAGACCTTTCTAACGGTGT
The DNA here is from genome assembly GCA_963556195.1 of Sepiola atlantica. Taxonomy (NCBI): domain Eukaryota; kingdom Metazoa; phylum Mollusca; class Cephalopoda; order Sepiida; family Sepiolidae; genus Sepiola; species Sepiola atlantica. Next base: position 8,243,119 of record OY744523.1, read on the forward strand.
CGGGAGGAGTTCTGTTTCATGCGTAATGCTTTTCGATCCCCGCTTAATTATCCAAGCTTTCCGATGTTTCGTTTATTCAGAGCGTTCTCAATGCTTCCTCTTTTACAAATACTAACTCACAAGAGAAGAAGTAAATTAGCTGGCGGTAATCAATCAATCTCAGTGTCCTATGAATTCTTTTTAACGGACACTCGTCAGACTACGATCAATTTAGTCAGAAACGAAACCTCACAGTGACATTTCTCTTTCATCTTCGTTTCTGAGTGCGAACATGCAGTACAGGCGACGATAAATTAATTGGCGTTTCTACACACAAAAGCAAAAAGTAGTTAAATCCCGGAGGCGGTGCGAGGGAGGCGTTATTAAATTAAAAACTTTATCAAATGAGATAAAAATGATTTTCAAGTTCGGTGCTTCTTTAGAATGTGTTTAATGACCGGATTGTTATTGAAATTAATGAAAGATGAAAATACAAATTATTAAATTCTATTTTGTTTAGTTTCTTTTCTTTATTGATGTAGGAGTTTTTATTAGTCTAAAACAAGAAAACGATTATTTGCTATAAAATTGAAAAATGCATTATGTAATTATAACGATAAAATAATGATAATGAGGGATGTGAAGAAGGCAAATGGCGATGGTGCTATATATTTAGGTGGCCTTGAGGGGGTGACAACAAGATGTAAGTTGTCAAGAATTAAAAGTTGATGAATGGGAACGAAAAAGACAAAATGGATATACCAATTAGCATAAAGAGAATTCGTTTAGTGACCGAACACAAAGAACCTGTTAAAATGTAACTATTAAAATAGCCAGTAGGGAATTGCCGATGTCTCTCTCTCTCTCTTTCTCTTTCTCTGCCCGATTAATGTACCGGGATAAATAAATAAACATGCATTTTAGGCACAAACGTATGCGTCCATTAAAAATGGGGACTCATAAACAAGCTTATGGAAACAAAGGGGAAGTATCAATTAGCACGCTGGGAGTAAAATTCGTTTAGAAATTATGCAAACGCACGTGTTAAAATCTAATTCTTAAAAAATAGCCAATTGGTAAAATCGACCTCTCAGTCTCTTTCTCGCGCTCTGCGTCTCGGCCCGAATAATGTATCTGAGATAATAAAATAATAATAAAAACATTTATATTGGGGTACATATGTCTAATTAATTACAATTAACAATGATCAGGCTAGATATAGATACGTTATCTAGGGGGAATCATCCACTAGCGACGAATCTCATAACATAGTCCATGACCCGACCAAATAAGTCTTATCGCTTAATCTCTTCATTTTATGGGATTTCATCATTTTTGTATTCAAGTTCTCTGGAAGTTAGTCTGTATGCCATAATAGGTGTCAGTGAATATATTTTCTGAATCTTTTATGCGGGCATATTATCACATGACTAAGATTGAGTGAAAGTAATAGATAACATTAATAAATCTACAAAATGCTAATTACAAGAGTTGATGTATTTATAAACTATCGTAATTCGTATTTCTCACCCATCTTAGAAACCGTATTGCTGGTTTTCGGCCCTTGAACCAAGTCAGAAAAGCAGTAAGCGGCTCATACCTAGATACATTTGGGACGGGGTTGTGTCCTACTAACCACCACACTTAGCATTTTATTTTTCAGCAATCTATGTCTTTTTTAGCACCCCAAACCCCCAACCGATAGCATTTGTACATATATTTTTAGTAAATAAAAAAGTCAAACCATTCGTGATAATGTTAAGTAGGTATTACCCATACAGTGAATGTGGTATTTTGGTGACTGAAACTAGTTTATAGAATAGACCAATATGACGACATCGGAACTCCACCCCACCGCAACCAAATTCTTATATTATATAAAATACTGTGAACTTTTTTTGTAAAATGTTAAACATAAATAAATTGTATTCATTAATTGTATATCTTTATATTTATAAGGCTGTGATTATTTCTTGTACCAACAGTGAGATTAAAACGTTTTATCTAACCTCACACAATAGAAGCAGCCTATCTTTCTGATATTCTCATCATGTTTTTGAGATGAGGATTGATAATTTGGATTATTTGGACTACTGACTTCATCTTGAATGTTATTCTCACAACGTTTCGGTCGATGTAACTTATAAACTTCGTCAGTGTATCTTGTCGAACTCGGGAAGCTATATGTCAAAAGTAACAGTCTTCTGGGGGTTGAATGTTCAACCCTCAGTTCGGGCGATACTAAGAATACAATTGCGAATTATTAAGAATTCTAGCCGGTCATGGCTGACTGAACGAAAGCAAGCTACCCTGTGCATTAAATAAAGGGTTCCGTTCGAAATTTCGTACAGATTCCCGAGTTCGACAAAATACGCTTTACGAAAGTCGTAGATTACATTGACTGAAACATTGTGAGAATAAAATTCGCGCACTAGTCCGAATAATTTAAATAATATAAACCATACTACGATGGGCGTTCAATAAGTAATGCCCCTAACCCACTTCCAGTTGTCTCATCTAGATGAAATTTTGCATGTGTAATGATTTAGATCTGTATGAGGTATGTTGCAAAAACAACTCTGAAGTAATTGTGGTTTCTGATTTACAGGTGTTTGAACTGAGCCAAGTGTGAAATGGAGCCAGTGATCCGTTTTTTGTATTTGAAAAGACGCACACCAAAGTAGACTTTTAATGAAATCAAATAAATTTATGGTGATGATGCCCCATCATATGACCTTGTAAAACGCTGGCATAATGAATTCAAATATGGCCGGAAGTCTGTGGAAACAGCTCCCAGACCTGGTCGTCTCTTTTCTCCCATTGATGAGGAATCTGTCCGTCAAGTTGAGGCTGTCATTTTGGAAGATCGACGCATTAATATTTGCCAAATAGCCCAAAAGGTCAGAATTAGTACAGGGTCTGTGGAAGTCTGAGTCAATTTTTTTTAAAAGTGATATATATATATATATATATATATATATATATATATATATATATATATATATATAGTGTGTGTGTGTGTGTGTGTTGGAGTGAAATAAATTCCAAGAGGAAATCCTAGTATGAGTGCTCAATGTAATTTACAGAGCAAGAAGAAAATAAAGTAAAGTAACACGGAATCACATAACTACCGGTGCAATAATTTATTGTACCCTCCAGCCTGATTCAAGCATCCATGCGAGGCGATTACATTTTTTAATATATATATATATATGTATGTATATATATATATATATATATATATATATATATGTATATATATATATATATATATATATATATATATATATATATATATATATATATATATATATATATATGAGAAGCGTTTAATAAGTAATGACGCTGACCAGCTTTCAGTTTTCTGATCTAGATGAAATTTTGCATGTGTAATGATTATATCTGTATGGGTTATGTTGCAAAAAAAAAGCTCTGAACTAATTGTGGTTTCTGATTTACAGGTGTGTGAACCGAGTCGGGTGTGAAATGGAGCAAGTTGAGTGTCGCGCAGTGATCTGGTTTTTGTATATGAAAGTATGCACACCAAAAGAAAACTTTTGATGAAATGAAAGAAAATTATGGCGGTTGCGATCATATGACCTTGTAAAACGCTGATATCGTGAATACAAACATGACCGGAAGTCAGTGGAAACAGCTCCCATACCTGGTCGTCTGTCTTCTGCCATTGATGAGGCATCTGTCCGTCAAGTTGAGGTTGCCATTTTGGAAGATCGACGCATTCCTATTCGTCAAATAGCCCAAGAGGTCAGGATTAGTAGGGGAGCTATCATTCATGACCATTTGCATATGCATAAAGTGTGTGCCAGATGGATTCCCAGGTAGCTCACACCTTTCCAGAAGCAAGAACGCGTCGAGTGCTCGAGGATGAATTTGGAGATTGCCCAAGAAGATGAGTCAAAGTTTTTCAAAAGACTGATTACACAGGATGAAACTTGGGTGCATCACTATGATCCAGAGACCAACGGCCAGTCAATGCAGTGGAAGCACTTGGACTTACCACCGCCAAAGAAGGCAAGGGTGCAGCCCTCCGTTGGCAAGGTCATGCTCACAGTCTTCTGGGACCAGGGAGGAGTATCCTTCTCCTGCAGGACAACGCTCCAGTCCAGAACTCGCATGTCGCCAGATCAGAAGCAGAGGCGTGTGGCTATGAAATCCTCCCCATCCCCCTTACTCTCCTAGCCTTGCACCCTCTGACTTTCATCTCTTCCCAGCCATGAAGTTGTTTTTGAAAGGAAAGCGTTTCTCAGATGATACAGCCTTGATTTCTGAAGTTACGGCGTGGTTGGAAGACCTACCTGGGGTGTTCTACAAAAACGGTGTCCAAAGTTGCATCGAATGATGGGAGAAAGTCATAACTCTGGGTGGTTCCTATGTAGAGAAAGACTAATAACTGTGCCAAGTTTCATTAATCTACTGCTATGGGAAATGGGGCAGGGCATTACTTATTGAACTCTCCTCATAATTATGTATCTGTGATCGAAGTCGTAAAGTTAACTAATTTGCATATTGATTTGCAAAAACACATTTCATTAATTCATTATTATTTTTGATTGTTTTTGTTTTATTCAATGATTGTTCTGGTTTTAATGTAACACATCGTGTTTTGTTCATGAATATTCTCTTATTGCGTTGATAAATCATTAGAATTTGTGCCCAAAGCTTCCCTCGACTATTTTATTCTGGAAGACTGATTTGAGTTTCAATAAGTTGCGATCGAGTTCTTATTTGTAAATTATAAATAAAGCTCCTCCCCACACACAACAGGTCAACTATTTTGATATGTTGTCAATAATTGAAAAAACACAAAGAATCACTTCGTTCGTGACTGCTCGAAATTTGAAAGTAATTTGAAAGCATGAAATTTGTCGAGAAAAAAAAATCATGTAAATAAATGTTAAAATGTTAGCAAATCCTTATGTATGAAAATATTGGATGTCCCCCACCCAACCTTCAGTAGCCTTTTGTTTTTATATTATTTAAGTTATCCCCACAAATAATGTTAAACCCCTATTTAAAAACTAATTTAATGAGGAAATTAAATAGACCATAATGCATTTCGGTTCATTCGTAAACAAATCAGACATTTTAATCTTTTATTAATAATTGAATAAAGGCAATAATTCCTCTGATGATAAGAGTTTACTCTTTGAAAAGCCTAGGCTTACGGAAAGAATAATAAACATAATTTTATTACCAAGTACACCATGCATTGAATAATCGAAGTTGAAATAAATTTGTCATTCGTACATGTTTATTTCTCTTCTTTCATCTATTTTTTATAATTGCTCTATCTACTAAAAGTATACTTTTAGTTTCATACTTTATTTTATTTTATTTTATTTTATATATATATATATATATATATATATATATATATATATATATATATGCGTGGGTTTAAAAAGTCATGCTTGATATATAAAAGTTTTTATCAAATGTAAGTAGATAGATAGGTGTGTGTGTGTGTGTGTGTGTGTGTGTGTGTGTGTGTGTGTATACGTAGATACGCAAACATTAGACAACCGTATCAAATTTCGAATGTATATGATAGCTTCATAGCACGGTTATCATCGAAAAATGGCCGAAGGTTATTGTTACATACGCGTGACTCTGTCAATTAATATACCTACTTTAGCAATGATATGTTAGCTAGACATATAATACGCCAGAGACCCCCCCTTTTGAACACAAGAACAAGAAAAAATTTACACCGTCGATTAGGTAATATAATCTCACCATTTGATGGATCTAATGCGCACTAGTCTACATTACAAACCCGGCAGCCATTATTTTATACTAATCAATCATTACTTACGAAGGCCAAAAACCACTCGAGAGTCGGAGTAAATAAGATTGTTAGCTGGGTGATTTTTTAAAAATTGAAATCGCTCAAGACGAGGCATGAATCCACTTCATGTAAGGAGCTTGAACAAAATACTACTACAAGGTAAAGAACTAGCCAACGATAAATGAAAACAGCAATTATTACCCCTTTGCCAGAAACATCTCTCATGGAATGTGAGAACTAAAGAACAAAATAAGGGAAGCAAGAGTTACGAAGTTGCCGAAGGTAAACGCTAGATCTACTTCCTACTCTCCTTATATTTAGAACTTATGTTTTAAATGTATGTAGAATATGTATTAGTATTTTGTAACATATGTGAGTGTGTAAATTTAACTGTTTCTTCCTTATTATCTATTTTCCCTTTTTATTCCGAGCTCAAGAATGCACAACATATTTCACATGGCGGCCGTCATGTTGGAAAAAAAAATTCAACACGTGAGTCGCTAAAAACTTTAAATTGAATATCAAATGTACTTATTTTTTCAAGAGTATTTAGGTATTATTAACATGTTAATATATCCCAATGTACAAATATTGAAATCTCATTAGTTGAGTTTATTGATGGAACATAAAAGTATTTGAAGTAAATTTAACGGTTGCAGATCAGAACTCTTCGGTCGAGATGTGTCTGTTTTATTATTTTTTCTAGTCTATTAATACTTATTCACTATTCCATACATTAATCATATATATTATTTATAAACCATGAAGAGCAGTGTAACGACCAAATTACTGTGTGGATACACACATACACACACATACATATATATATATATATATATATATATATATATATATATATATATATATATATATATATATATGGGAAGAGAAGGATGAAGGTAATCCGACGTGATGTTAAAATGAAAAAGGAAAACCAAAAACTGGATGTTTTTTATGTGTACATCAACGTTTCGTCTTTATTTATAAGACTTCATCAGGATGATGATATAGGGAAAAGATATCATGCAAGTACAGATACATGTAGGGTAGACATGTTGGGAAGAAAAATAAAATAAAATGAAAAATAATGGCAGCGTCTTGTTGGACGTCCGTACTTGTTAGAGAATGAAAATGAGTAACGAAAATGAGTGGGAGAAAAGGAGGGGAAGGGTGGAGGGAGCAAGGACTACTGTGGCTGGCGATGAGAGAAAGAGGTGGGGGATGAGCAGGGGTAAAATGGATGGCAGAGAGAGATTGGAGGAAGAGGGGGAGGGGGTGTTTGACCAGATGGCTGTGGTCAAGATTGAAGGGGAAGAGTGAGTTGGAATGTTTGTGTGTGGGGGGTGTATGCAGGGAAAATGTGGATGGGTAGAGAGGGGGGGCTGTGATTTTGGTGGATGGGCGAAAGTTATGGTCTTAGAGAGCGTTTTGAGAAAATGAGGGAATTTAAGAAGAGGTATGGGAGAAAATAGATGAGAGGGGGAAGAGGGAGGATTTTTCTCCCACTCATTTTCGTTACTCATTTTCATTCTCTAACAAGTACGGACGTCCAACAAGACGCTGCCATTATTTTTCATTTTATTTTATTTTTCTTCCCAACATGTCTACCCTACATGTATCTGTACTTGCATGATATCTTTTCCCTATATCATCATCCTGATTAAGTCTTATAAATAAAGACGAAACGTTGATGTACACATAAAAAAAATCCAGTTTTTGGTTTTCCATATATATATATATATATATATATATATATATATATATATATATATATATATATATATAATAAAATGTTTAAAAAGGTTTAAGGCAATGCAAAGTTCCGGATCGCTAGAAGTTGTAAAGAACAAAAACAAAGCAGAATCGAAAATAAGTCGGGTATAGGTCGAAAAAGGTTTGTTTATTTTTCTAGACGAACTTACATAGACAGCAAGATTGTAATTGTCCGGATGATCAGGGATCAATTTGATATATTTCGAGAGTTATATCCTCTCCTTGTCAAAAAATAAATAAAAGAAAAATATCGGAGACCGATATAATGCCACAAGCGCTGGGGGGTTAAACCGGAAGTGTTCAGGATTAAGTCTTCAGAGGTAAATGAAATAGATCGTAATTAGATCTGGATGAGTGTTGTGTAACTGTTAATAGATATTAAATATTATATCCTATATTATTATTATTATTATTATTATTATTATTATTAATTTTTTTTTTATTATTATTATTATTATTATAAATCTCTATATATATATATGTACTTGTTTGTTGTTTTTATTTATTTAATGACTTTTTATGTATTTACTATTATTGTTTTTTTTTGTCCGTATATGAAACTATATATGTTTGTTAACAGGCTGGTACCGGCATTAGATGTTATATATGTTGTATTCATTTGTTTATATTTTTTACTTGTTTATTTACTCATTTGTTTAATGTGTGTTTATTTATTTATTCATATTTTTTAATATCAAGCTATAAAGGTAAAGTCTGATAGTTGGCTAGGTTTGTAGTAATTTATTAAACTAATATCAGATTTCTGTATTCATTTGTTTATATGTTTTACTTGTTTCTTTACTTATTTGTTTAATGTTTGTTCATTTATTTATCCAGATGGGTGAGGGGTTTGAAAAAAAATTGTGTAGATATCAGGCACTAATGTAATGATGGATTGCAGACCAAGATGTAGTCAATTCTTTTGCGATAGGGGTGAAATAGGACATAATAGTTATAAGTTGGACAAATAGTGTTTATTATGGAGGGGAGGCGTGGGTGGGTTATTATCTGGGAGATGGGTTCAAGGGGGAGTAGGTTATATGATGAAGGTAGAACTTAATTCATGTCTATGGTTTAAGGTTGGAGTATGCTTAGAAATGAGGATAGCTTCCATCAATCTTAGGTCGCCTAGGTTCCTGGAGGAACCAAGAATGGAAACGCTTATGTCTTGTTGTGTTGTATTGCATGAGGAAGTATGTTTAAAGATGGAAGATATATTGGTGTTCATGTGTTCTTTAATGCGCTGGTGTAGTTGTCTTGTGGTGTATCCAATATAGGATTGGTTACAAATAGTGCATAATATATTATATACGCAGTTAGTGCGGTGGCATAGTCCCGTGGTAGGAATGGGACAATTGGCTAGGGAGCATGGTTCGTGGGTGTGTGTAGTGTTTTTTTTTGGAAAGGTGTTGACGTAAGGTGGTACCGGTGTGGGTGAGTTGAATATCTAGTTTTTCTTTGTATATTGCACTGCGGATGGCATTAGTGATTCTGTCAGTAAAGAAAGGTAGTTTTAGGAAGCATGTTTTGGAGAGTGTGTTGTGTCTGCGTAGTCTGGTCTTGCTGAGGTGGGTTATTGTAGAAGCGGGGTAGCCGTTGGTGATCACGGTTTGATGGAAATCTTTGGTGTGTTTGGTTTTATTGGCAGTAGATGAGTATTTTTCCTGTATGCGGGTAATTTCATTACGAGCCTAGTTTAGTGTGTCTTTAAGGGGCAAGGCAGACTTAAAATGAACGAATAAGTTTTTACAGGCAGGTTTTCTGTAGAAATTGGTCTGTATAAAACCGTCTTCTGTGATTTTGAGGTTAAAATCGAGAAGAGATAGTGAGCCGGAGTCGTTAGGGGGTTCTATAGTAAATTTAATATGGGAGTCGGTGTTGTTGAAAATGTCGAAAATGTTAATAGCTTCATCACGAGATTAAGTGAGGACAAGGATGTCATCTATGTACCTAGTGAAGAAGATATGGGAGTGGCAGTTGTTAAAGGATTGTTGTTCGAGTCTGTCCATGTAGAATATGGCTAATAGGCCAGACAAGCTAGAACCCATGAGAAGACCAGCAATCTGCTTAAATATGTGGTGTTGGAAGATTAAATATATGTTATTAATGATATTGTACAGGTGTTGGTGTATGTCTTCGGGTGTTATTCCAAAGAGTTCTAAATTATCAGAGGAAGAGATGTGGTCGGAGATGAGGTCAACGGCTGGGTGTGCGGGTATTGATTTATATAGGGAAACAACGTCGAGGCTAAATGTATATTTGTTTGAGCTTAACTGTTGTTGCTGGAGTAGGTGTAGTCTGCTAATGACCTGGTCAGAGCTGCTGACATGTGCGGGGAAGGTAGGGAGTAGTGGTTTAAGGAGTCTAGAAAGTAGCCAGGAGATTTTGTATAATGGTCCTTCGACGCTGGAGACGATGGGTCTAATTTGAGTGTGATTGCTGGTCTTATGGGTTTGATAAGGTGGTAGAGGGTAGGTAGCTTGCTATTTATATATATATATATATATATATATATATATATATATATATATATATATATATATATATATATATATATAAAGATAGATGAAAGAAGAGAGATAAACATGTACGAATGACAAATTTATTTCAACTTCGATTGGCAGTGGAAAAGCCAAAATTCAAAATTTGAAAAAATATTAAGTAATGCCAACTTATCTATCTATGTAATTCCTCTGTTAATAAGATTTTAATCTTTTAAAATCCTTGGCTTAAGGAAAGAATAATAAACATATTTTTTACCGAGTATACCTCATATTGAACAATCGAAGTTGAAATAAATTTGTCATTCGTACATATTTATTCCTATTCTTTCATCTATTTTTATAATTGCTCTATCTCGTACCCTTTCACTATAGGTTATATCTACTAAAAGTATAATTTTAGTTTCATATTATATATATATATATATATATATATATATATATATTGGTACAGTTTTCGGTACAGAAAAATTAGTACAACACACACACATACATATATATATATAGATATATAGATATATATATATATATATATATATATATATATATATAAGGAATTCAAAATAAGAAGGTAATATTCTTATATATTGTAATGTAGAAGTTTAGAAACCGACGGTACCATGTTGTTCTAAACTTCTGTAATACAATATATTATGGTCTTATTTTGAATTGTTTTCGTTACTAATGGAGAAATCTGTCGGATTCCTTCCCACTGATCTTACCAATATATATATATATATATATATATATATATATATATATATATAAGAAAAGAAGGGTGATAGTAATTCGACGTAATAGGAAATGAAAATGGTAAAAACCAAGAGATATATTTCTTATATATTCATCAATGTTTCGTCTTTATTGTAAGACTTCCTCAGGGTGATAATTTAAAGGAAAAATGTCAAGCAAGTACATCGAAATTTTTGGTTGACATGATGGAGAGATAAAGGAAAGTGGTATCCGTGGCTACTGTGAGTGCTGAAGGAGAGTACAGGCTGCGAGAAGTCAGTGGGGGCTTGGACTCTCCTCCAGCGCTCACAGTAGCCACGGCTACTACTTTCCCTGTTAGCCCTGAGAAAAGGGGCCCCATTGTTTTCTGAGATCTTCGACTTAAGTAAAATGCAACATATATATATATATATATATATATATATATATATATATATATATATATATATATATATATATATATATAGTACAGCGACTTATTCTTACTAAATAAAAAAGCAAAATGCTGGAATAGTCGACTCAAACATATAAATAATGTAGAGTATGGCGTTGTTTAAATACTCATATTGGCGTCATAGAGTTGAGGCCCAGTAAACAACGACTTGTTTGTGTCGTTTAATCCTATCGCGTGATTAGTCTCATCAAATGATTTGAATTAATGGTCTTGGCGTTTAGTTGTTCTCAGTCATCTAGTTTTGAGAGCCATTATTTTAATGGTGAAGGTTATTAATAAATATATAATAAAAGTGTTGGCTTTCTGCCTGGATACACGAAGCTGGGAAAACAACGTGATTAGCGTGATGTTTATTTCCGACTGATATCTCTTTTGATATGTGTCCACCAATCTCCATCGGTCGTTCGATATGTTATACTAGTTTGAAACAGTATTTCCGTTGGTTTATCATGCTTTAGTTTGAAATAGCATTTTCATTGGTCTGCCATTCTTTAGTTTGAAATAGCATTTTCATTGGTCTGTCATGCTTTAGTTTGAAATAGCATTTTCATTGGTCTGCCATTCTTTAGTTTGAAATAGCATTTTCATTGGTCTGTCATGCTTTAGTTTGAAATAGCATTTTCATTGGTCTGCCATTCTTTAGTTTGAAATAGCATTTTCATTGGTCTGCCATTCTTTAGTTTGAAATAGCATTTTCATTGGTCTGCCATTCTTTAGTTTGAAATAGCATTTTCATTGGTCTGCCATTCTTTAGTTTGAAATAGCATTTTCATTGGTCTGCCATTCTTTAGTTTGAAATAGCATTTTCATTGGTCTGCCATTCTTTAGTTTGAAATAGCATTTTCATTGGTCTGCCATTCTTTAGTTTGAAATAGCATTTTCATTGGTCTGCCATTCTTTAGTTTGAAATAGCATTTTCATTGGTCTGCCATTCTTTAGTTTGAAATAGCATTTTCATTGGTCTGCCATTCTTTAGTTTGAAATAGCATTTTCATTGGTCTGTCATGCTTTAGTTTGAAATAGCATTTTCATTGGTCTGCCATTCTTTAGTTTGAAATAGCATTTTCATTGGTCTGCCATTCTTTAGTTTGAAATAGCATTTTCATTGGTCTGCCATTCTTTAGTTTGAAATAGCATTTTCATTGGTCTGTCATGCTTTAGTTTGAAATAGCATTTTCATTGGTCTGCCATTCTTTAGTTTGAAATAGCATTTTCATTGGTCTGTCATTCTTTAGTTTGAAATAGCATTTTCATTGGTCTGCCATTCTTTAGTTTGAAATAGCATTTTCATTGGTCTGTCATTCTTTAGTTTGAAATAGCATTTTCATTGGTCTGCCATTCTTTAGTTTGAAATAGCATTTTCATTGGTCTGCCATTCTTTAGTTTGAAATAGCATTTTCATTGGTCTGCCATTCTTTAGTTTGAAATAGCATTTTCATTGGTCTGTCATGCTTTAGTTTGAAATAGCATTTTCATTGGTCTGCCATTCTTTAGTTTGAAATAGCATTTTCATTGGTCTGCCATTCTTTAGTTTGAAATAGCATTTTCATTGGTCTGCCATTCTTTAGTTTGAAATAGCATTTTCATTGGTCTGTCATGCTTTAGTTTGAAATAGCATTTTCATTGGTCTGCCATTCTTTAGTTTGAAATAGCATTTTCATTGGTCTGTCATTCTTTAGTTTGAAATAGCATTTTCTATTGGTCTGCCATTCTTTAGTTTGAAATATATTTGTCGTTAGTCTGACATGCTTTAGTCTGAAATAGAATTCTAGTTTGTGTTCACTCTTCCGTGTAAAATAGTACTTTAGTTTGCCTATTAGGGTTGAGTTTGAAATAGCATTTTCGTTGGTCTGTCATGCTTTCGGTTGAAATAGCATTTTCGTTCGTTTGTCATGCTTTCGTTTGAAATAGCATTTTATTGGTATGTCATGCTTTCGTTTGAAATAGCATTTTATTGGTCTGTCATGCTTTCGTTTGAAATAGCATTTTTATTGGTCTATCATGCTTTACTTTCAAATAGAATTCTCGTTGGTTCCATACTCTTCAGTTTGAAATAGAATTTTCGTTGGTCTGTCATGCTTTAGTTTTAAATACCATTTCCATCAGACAAACGTGCATATTTAATTGACATATGTTTAGAATTGCCTTTCTTGTTTGTAATTCGATTTCGATCAAATTGTAAACATGCTAAAGTTTCGCTGCAATACAAAATACTATCTATAGCTACCCAGCGTTGCCCGGCAGTGTTTTTACTGGAAATATTTGTTCGTGTTTTTCATAACTATGCACTTTTTTTCTTTTCAAATATATTATTTTTTGTAACTCTGTATCGAAGAATCATGATTTATGTTCCCTTTTTAAAGATGGCGTCCGTGTCGAAATAAGCCCGACCCGGTCAAAATATTTTCTCGAAATTAAATCGAATTATATTTTATTGTTTTAACAACATGCCGCAACGATCGGCCAAAAGTACTGACGAACCAGAATCAAATATTAATTTTGTAGAAAGAAAGCTATCGATGACAAAACTTGAAAAAGATAATGACATTAGTTTATACATTAGAAGATGACGCGAAAGAGTCGTTCATCGACGGGGCCCAAATATCGAAATACTTATGGATCTTTGAATGACACGTGATGAGATAAGTCGGGCGTAATTGAGTATGAGTGTTGTTGATCACCAGTTCACTGTGTATGCTAATACCTCTTCCACGCCTAACTCAGAGGAACGGATCATGTGAGGCTTAGTTTTAAATTCATGAACACTAAAAGTAAGCGCGAAAAGAATCGGTCCATTGGACCCAAATACCAAAACAACAGCAGCCTATACAATACGCAAAGAAACAGAAACAATGAATACGCAAAACAATCGGAAGTCAGACCGACAGACACGAGGTAGATATTATATATTGCGTTGTGGTTATACGCATTACATTACAATTTCATATATACATCTATATATACACTTATATTATAAAATATATATTACGTATATATTTTTTCAGTTTTTATTTCAAAAGTACTCGATACATTTATTAGAGCTTAGTTATACTATAAACATATATTCACAGAAATGATCAATACACAAACAAATTATAGAGACAAAGAGACACGGAAGAAATATCGAATATTTTATGGCGTTTATATACGTATATAACACACACACACACACACATATATATATATATATATATATATATATATATATATATATATATATATATACACTCATATTTAAAAATAATTACGCGTATATTTTCCATATTCACTTCAACAGTGCTTGATACGTAGTATGACAATATACGTATGGCAAGTAAGCTATACTGAAATACTTGTGTTTCATTTCCGATGAAATTCAGCAGGTTAATTACATAGATTTACATTTTACGATCGTTATTTTAATTATCTTGTGCCTACTCTAGGATCTAACCATTTAAAGTCGATAATTGTATTGGCCCATAACTGCTTATTTTTTCATTCAGCCAATTGATATAACTCCCTTTGTTTGAAAAAGAGTTTGGCTCACCTCACTTTTAAGTTGGTCAAACAATTGAACAGATGATTTAACCATGATACAGGGAAACTAATGCATTTTGTATGACGCATGTTGAATTATAAACTTTGATTGGGTAGAGTAGAGTAGGCACATATTAACTATAAAAAACAATCCTAAAATGTAAATCTATACAATTGGCCTGATAATTTATCTCAGGAATTAATCACAAACGTTTCTGTGTGGTGTACTTGCTATAAGTATATTCTATGTAGTTTACTTGCAATAAGTATTATCATATACTAATATATTACATTAGATGAGTTCACGCATTTCTTTAAGAAGTTCCGTCCGTAGTTCGGTAGATTAGTCTGTTTGTCTGTCACACATAAGTTTCAAATATCATTTCATGTGTCGACTGAACAGACATCTCAGATATTTCTAAGCATATCTATAAGTGGCTTTGTCCGTTCGTCGGTCTGTCACGCTTCAGTTTGAAATGTTATTTTAATCGATAATCGCGCAGATTGAATAGACGCATCTTAAGGATATCTGTTCTTGTATTAAATTACTTATTACCGTTCATTATCGTTAAGTACTGCTTCGTTTGGCCATTATTTTAATTGGCAGCGTCATTAATAAATGCGTGGCTTTTCTTTTTTTTTTTCCTAGCCTCACCGGAACGTTGGAAATAGGAAGAACAGGATCAGCGGGTGATCCATTTCCGACTCAGCTCAGTTCTTTTTATTATTATTTACACACTAGGAGTTATCACACTGGTCATCGTCAGTGATCGCCCACTGCCAACAACCTGTGGTATTCCCTAGAGTCTGAGTGACAACAAGTCTCCTCAGACTTCCAGTATGCTCCACCTCTTTTCGTTCATCACCGCTGATGACCTTGCGGTATCTCAACAGCCACCCACCACTTTCCTGCTGATAAGGGCCATTGGTACCCTCTGGGGCCCGAGTGGCAACAAGCCTCCCCAAGGTATTATTATTATTATTATTATTATTATTATTATTATTATTATTATTATTATTATTATTATTATTATTATAATTCGTGTTGCATACCCGTCCCGGAATGGGCCGTGGCAGTTCTCGCTTTGTATACCCGTCCCGGAAATGGGTCGTAGCAATTCTCGCTTACCTTGTGTATCAGCTTCGTCCTGGCTGGCCGCACGCTGTTCATAGTACTGGTCGCACGCTGCAGTCATCTTAAAGCACAACACAACCAAATGCCGTTTTTGAGTTTCCAAATATTTATTCAACACAACACAAGTCTTGAGTTGGCTGGCACGGAGTGAGAGAGAATCACCGCAATACGTACTTCTTGGCTCTAATTCATGCCTAACTCCCGCTCCCAACTGGCGTCACAGCCAGAAGTCGCTAGCATGCGTCTACACGCACCAAATTTTGGAAACCAAAAGGTCGGATATCGTCACAACGGAAGTGACAACGAGACTTCCGCTACACTATTAACATGCGCACCACTCCTTCAGCCGTGACGTCACCAGTTCGGCCGTTCCGGGTTCGGTTGGTCACCCGGCACTCTTCGGGAAATGTTGCCGTTCTGATGAAGGTTGCCGATGTTGAAACATCCGGTCCAGTGACTGCAAACTCCCACGTTGTGTTTGTTTAGATCAGTGAGCAATCAACTGGGGTGGGCTAGCAACCTTGTCTTGCTGTGAAGAGAGGGTCATTTCACATAAACAGTTGAAGAAAGGAATGATAAGCCGCAACGAATTGGTTTGCTGGTTTTCTTGGAAGAATAATTATATTAGAAGAAACAAGGTAAAGGCCGTTTGATATTATCAAATTAATTTCGTGTGTTAGTCGGATGACGGTGTTTATAGTCGGGCGTCCCTTGCTTGCTATAACCGTTGTTCTTATTCTAAGTCGTTGTTCTTATTCTAAGTGGTTTGAGAAGTTCTGGTGGGGCGAGGCGTACATGCGCCGACCTCTTCTCTCGACCGCGTCTTCTCCGTCTAAGCTCCGTCTATCTGTTCACTTTGTTGGTAACTCTCCTTCTCTCGACTCTCTCTCTTTCTCTCTCTCTCTCTCTCTCTTTCTCTCTCTCTCTCTCTCTACTCTTTTATTGAGAATGCGCCGACACACACTGGAAGGGGGGATTCTTGTCATCATCATCATCATCATCATCATAACCATCAGTATCATTATTTAACATTCGAGTTTAGACATCATTATCCACGTGTTCTCACGAAAACACAGAAATACATTTTTCCAAGCAATTTTGACCCTCCCCCTCTTTCTCTCACTCTTTCTTTCTTTCTTTCTCCCTCTCTTTCTCTCTCGTGCGCGCACGAGCTGGTGTAACCGTTATTTATAATCGGTGGTGAGTCCCAATTTGTGAGCTATAGGAAATGCGGAGTGACCCCTTAGTAGCCCTTACTCCCAGGTCCACTCTGACTCCGATGTGGTAGGACCAGCTAGAATCTCATTCATGAGTAAAATAGAATTGATCAATTGCAAACTATTTATTTACTTTTTCAAAAGAAAGAAATTTTTATCCCAAGCATATTTGTAGATTTTTTAGGAACTTGAAGCATAAAAACTTAACCAAAATGAATAGATTCGATATTAAATAACGGAAAATGATTGATATGCCGTAAGCAACCAAACCACACCCGTTTTTTTTTTATTGGAGTTCGGCACAAGTGTAAAATACGGAAACACTCATAGATAATAAATCGCCGAAACACGTGGGTATTTAGTGTCCATAAAAAATATTAGGGAATAAAGAACGCAACGTACTGTTATCTCTTTATTCACCCTTTTGTTATCAAACCTTAACTTGAAGACGTCTGGTGACGATGTCGTTAACGATATACGAATTAATTGTCCAAATATAACAAATCTTTTATAAATGTGCGTGAGTGTTTGTAATAACAGACAAGCTATTTTACAGTATGTTTTTATTTCAACGTGTTGCAGCAGATACTATTATTATATAGTCTACAAGTGTTTCAGTATTAAGATATTTTTTATTCGTTATATTTGTACAATTAATTCGTATATCGTTACCGCCCGGATACCCCAGAAAAAGAAAGGGCCGCTCCCCCAAAAACATTCGAGGAAAAAGCTGCTGCCTTAAAGAATGGCTCTCGCAATCTGGGAGCGAATAAAAAAACGTGCCCCCCTAAACACACAGCAAGCCCACGTCCGTTTCCTGTAAAACCAAAACATTGTCCGGCAATTCAACAGACAGTGAAGGCTTCCATTATTCTCACAAATATCCATCCAAACCTAGAGGGAAAAAGGCAGCTCAAAATTTAAAAAAACATGGCATATTGGTGTGTCAGCTCTCTACTTGAACCACCCCCGAAGACTGGCCTGCTCTGTCGGGAACATCAGCAACACTCAACTCGCAGCCGGAACTACTGTCGGCTCCAGTCGACCTACCCAACAAACAGCAGTCGACGATGATAACCTGGACGCATCCATACCACCAGCGCAGTCGCGGGGTAAAGGACCAGCAACAAGAGGACCCCAGCCACAGCCGATACCCGATCAGTACAATGAACTCCTCCGTACAAGGTACGCACAGTATACAGAGGACAACATTATCAAGTCCGTACCTGGTGCGTGAGAGAGCATCAAAAAGAGGACTCTCTCGCTCGTGACGTCAGACATAAAGCTGATAGGGCTGATCGGGGTCCAACAATAGATCATGGCGCAACTCCTCACCGATCTCAACATCCCATGCAGTATCTGTGCCGCAGGGGTAACGCCATGTAGGGCGTTGTGTTCCCTTACACTGAAAGACGCCGAGAAAACGCCCCGGACAGACTAGACTGGAAACACTTGAAGTTCAAGGGAGAGTACCTGAGTAGAAGAAGAACGGCAGTGTCCATACTCGGCGTCTCGTCATACATCCAGGCGGACCAATTGGCGCCGTAATGAGACAATATGGAGACAGCGAGGCGGTCGTTCCGGTCAGTGGTCCCAGGAATGTAATGATGAGGGATTACACCTTGAGCATTAAGATTTACAAAAATGTATTAACTTCGTTACGAGTAACCTACATGTCACCGATAATATTATATTCCTATTGTTTATTTTTTTGCTACTTTTTTATGAAAATCCCTCCCGACAAGGCACGAAGCCACTAGATGTATGGAGCTGACAAATACTACTACTTTAAGGTCAAAAACTAGCCAAAATTAAGTGTTAAGTGGATAGATTCTGACCCCACATAAAAGAGCAATTATTCAGCCTTTGTCAGAAACATCGCTCGTGGAATATGAAGACTAAAGGACAAAAGGATACTAGAGCTCAATGCAACTGTAGCTCAATGCTACTCTAGCTAAATGCTTCTCTAGCTCAATTCTACTGTAGCTCAATTCTACTATAGCGCAATGCTACTCGAGCTCAATTGTACTGTAGCTCAACGCTACTCTAGCTCAATTCTACTCTAGCTAAATTCTACTCTAGCTCAATTCTACTCTAGCTCAATTCTACTCTAGCTCAATTCTACTCTAGCTCAATTCTACTCTAGCTCAATTCTACTCTAGCTCAATGCTACTCTAGCTCAATTCTACTCTAGCTCAATTCTACTCTAGCTCAATTCTACTCTAGCTCAACGCTACTCTAGCTCAATTCTACTCTAGCTCAATTCTACTCTAGCTCAATTCTACTCTAGCTCAACGCTACTCTAGCTCAATTCTACTATAGCTCAATTCTACTATAGCGCAATGCTACTCGAGCTCAATTGTACTGTAGCTAAATTGTACTGTAGCTCAATTCTACTCTAGCTCAATTCTACTCTAGCTCAATTCTACTCTAGCTCAATGCTACTCTAGCTAAATTCTACTCTAGCTCAATTCTACTCTAGCTCAATTCTACTCTAGCTCAACGCTACTCTAGCTCAATTCTACTCTAGCTCAATTCTAATCTAGCTCAATTCTAATCTAGCTCAATGCTACTCTAGCTCAATTCTACTCTAGCTCAATTCTACTCTAGCTCAATTCTACTCTAGCTCAACGCTACTCTAGCTCAATTCTACTCTAGCTCAATTCTACTCTAGCTCAATTCTACTCTAGCTCAACGCTACTCTAGCTCAATTCTACTCTAGCTCAATTCTACTCTAGCTCAATTCTAATCTAGCTCAATGCTACTCTTGCTCAATGCTACTCTTGCTCAATGCTACTCTAGCTCAATTCTACTCTAGCTCAATTCTACTCTAGCTCAATTCTACTCTAGCTCAATTCTACTCTAGCTCAACGCTACTCTAGCTCAATTCTACTCTAGCTCAATTCTACTCTAGCTCAACGCTACTCTAGCTCAATTCTACTCTAGCTCAATTCTACTCTAGCTCAATTCTACTCTAGCTCAACGCTACTCTAGCTCAATTCTACTCTAGCTCAATTCTACTCTAGCTCAATTCTACTCTAGCTCAATTCTACTCTAGCTCAACGCTACTCTAGCTCAATTCTACTCTAGCTCAATTCTACTCTAGCTCAATTCTACTCTAGCTCAATTCTAATCTAGCTCAATGCTACTCTTGCTCAATGCTACTCTTGCTCAATGCTACTCTAGCTGTACGCTACTATAGCTTAACGCTACACTAGCTAAATGTTACTGTGGCTAAATGCTACTCTAGCTCAACACTACGCAGGCTCAATGCTACTGTACATCAGCATATTTTGTCCCAACCAGAGAGATAAAGAGGGAGAAGGACCTATGGATATACTGCTACTCCGGGCGACAAGCTTTATGCTCAAACCATATTAGACAGCATTCCTACTTTCCTATTCGAATTCCATAATTACTTTACGCAAACAAGCAAATATTTGTTAATGTATCTAACTTTTACTTTGTTCTATGCTAACTCAACTTCGAATTCTTTCACTTTAATCAAGTTTTCAACTCAATTAAACGTTATTCCCTAAACAGAAAAGACAGAAAAGGCAAATACAACTTGTAATTATTTAAAAATTACCCTTTTTTTCTTTAGCTTTTCGTAGTCATCAAACGTCTTTTAATCCGTCCGCACAGCTAAATCTATGTCACGTGATGTCCAATTAGAATCGTTACGATAATCCTTGAGGGGGTTTAAACTTTATTAATCAGGATTATTCATTTTTATTTTCATCAAATGAAAGCTTTGTATCCAATAATGAGATATGAAGCAAGTTTATCAGAGACTTGATTAAGTACTCTTAAACGCGGCGAGTCTTCGTTTTCTCTCGTTTCTGTATCGATAACTTAGGTAAAAGATTATAATCTATTAATTCTCTTGTATTAATTAATTACTTTATTGTATCAGTTATTCTCTAAATAATATTCTTATAAACTTCAGTATAAGCTATGTCTATAACATGAAGTAAAGCTAGTCTTTTAGTTGAAATTTTATAATAAATAGCTTTCATCTTACAAAATAAATATTTGCTTTTAATTACTCATTTTCGTATGGTCTTAACAACAATTTTTTTCATTAAAAACAATAATATCACGGCCCCAGAATATGTTGCAAAGTGATATTATTAATAATAACCTACATAAAAGTAGAAGCTATTTGTTCAATTCTAATGAAAAAAGATCAACATATATATATATGATAAGTTGATGAAAAATAATAATTATCTTTCATTAACTTATCATATTTTTGCTCTATCCAGTATATTGAGCTTTCCTCTCCTCACAATAGGTCCAATTCTCTAAAGGTTTACCTTTTAGTTATACATTTTCATATATATATATATATATATATATATATATATATATATATATATAATCGTTCATCTAAATTCCAATGTCCAAAAATCAGTCTTCTCTCATATTATTTACTTTTTGCGATGGTCTTACAACTGTTTCACAGCGTGCAATGTGCTGCAGTTAAACGCAAGTACACGCTAATCTTCAGAAACCACAAAAAGCATATATAAAGATAACAAATCGTGCATAAAGTTCACATAAAAGACAGAAACAAGACAACACTCATGCCTGATCCTCCTCCCTGATAATAGGATGATAGAATTCCGATCAAGACGCCATCGTGTATGTCATTTATATATATATATAACATTTGTTATTGTTTATTATCTATGTACGTATACGTTTCGTCCTTGAACCGGGACTCATCAGCATAGAGATATGACTATTCACTACCCGTCATGCGATTCGAAAACCCGGACTACAAGTATTTTTCAACTCAAATCCGACGTCTTTAACCGCTCGGCCAATTTTAAATAGCGAATAAACGATGATAATGTTAACACTTTATCGGCGGGCTTAACGTCTAAGCATTCTACTTCTTTTAAGGGAAGGAACGATGCAGTATAAAGCAAGTGACGGTATGCTGTGTTAATACTACCAATACAGTGCTCTACTTTTTCGAGGAGCGACAAATATACACTATACTACTATTATATAGTTTGTGGATAACTACATATACACCCTTTTGGGGTTATACTATGGGTAATTCTATCACCAAACTCTATCGTGTAAACAAATTGAGAATTCTCTATAATTAACAGTGTCTATAGAAATTTAGAATTTCCTTACTAATAGCGAGTGACCGATAACTGAATAGATAGTAAAAAATACTTTCGGGCAACGACGGGTAAGGACGTCTTGTCTTAAATTAAACTTTAACTTCAGAAGTTATATACGTGACGCCGGCTCGAATTTCGGTCATTTTTATTGGTCTTCCCTCTTCCGACGATCAATATCCGACGGTCTCTATCCGTTGTATCCATCAACCTCGTGTCATAACACGCAGCAATTAAGTTGCCATAATAAATACGGATACAGTAAAATTCGCAATAGTTATTGACACTTCGTTTGCTAGTTGTTGTTCTTGCGCGCGCATTCGCTGTGATCGTCCAAACCGATTAACTTCCTGTCCTGTAATTAAAGGGTCTCATCTTTTAAAAAGACTAACTCGACACAAATCTGATAGAAGAAATCGAAACATTTATCCGAAGTGATCTTTGTTCTCAATCACTGATTAGTCATATCTTTTCAGCCCATCTCATTAGGCGTCCAACCTCTTGCATGCTTTCAAACGGACTGACTGCTTGCAGACACCGTTTCTCATTGAGCCATGTGACGTCATGACCGTTTTCGAAGCATATTCCGACATGTGAGTTAATTTACACCTTGTAACAGCGAGTTAACCTTTGCTGACCTTTCCGCTGTCACACCTACTGTTATTCTCAGCTAACTAAATTATAGATCTACTCTTGCAAAAATAATGACCACCTTAAGCGCTGGGTTTTAAAAAGTAATTTAAACACAGAACTTCTAGTTTATTTCTGATAAATTTTAACATATATAATAATTAAGGTATTCTTAATAATAACTTGTAACATTTTTCTCAGATAGAAAGTATTTTTGAATCATAGAAGACCCCAATGATGAACTTGCCAAAACATGACATTCGCCTTCTTATGTTGTATGAGTTCAAACTGAGGAAAAATGCCTCCGAAACTTCTGTCAATAACAATAGAACATGGTGATATGCATCCATAAGCGATCAGACAGTACGAAGGTGGTTCCAGAAATTCCGTAGTGGAGATGACAGCCTTGAAGATGAACATTACTGGAATGAACAATTGCACGTTGAACAAAATCCACGTCAAAGTATCACAGCTCTGCTACAGTTTGACGTCAGTACGAAGGTCATTCCAAAACTTCTGTAGTAGAGATAGGAGCTTTGAAGATGAAGGTATAGCACGGCCGTAAATCTTGACAATAAATAATTACAAGCACTTGTTGAGGAAAATCAACAGCAAAGTTTAAAAGAAATATCTCAGACACTTGCTGTCAGCACTTCAGCAGTTTCACGTTATTTACAGAGTATTGGAAAGGTATCAAAATTGTCATGAATAAAAGTATGTTTATTTCAGACACTTGCTGTCAGCACTACAACTATTTCACATCATTTACAGAGTATTGGAAAGGGATAAAAATTGTCATGAATAAATGTATGTTTAAAAAATCGGCCATCATTTTTGTAACGACCAAATATTAGATGATTTATCCATTAAATATATAACATATAGATCTTTCTACGAATGTCTCCTACCCTTTTTAAACTTCTTTTAATATATAAAATTATATCGACAGATTTTAAAAGTTGGACTTAAATAGGATTTAAGATAACAAATCAAACTTTAATTCTCACTAGCCAATTTTTATTTGTTATTTTTGTACAATGTTATTGGCAATAAACTAAACTATTTTGCTACAATTTCTTTTTTAAATATATAATCTGATTGGACAGTTTTATAATATGAAGGCATTCTTGTATAAACACGCACTAAGAAAAATCTGCAAACTTTTTTATATGATAATAAAATGTAATTCTCATTAAACGATGAACTTTTTACTTAATACTCAGCATGATTAGCTGTAGCTCAATGCTACTATAGCTCAATTCTACTCTAGCTTAATGCTACTATAGCTCGATAATAGTATAGCTCAATGATACTCTAGCTCAATACTACTATAGCTCAATGCTACTGTAACTCAGTGCTACTCTATCTCAATGCTACTGGAGATCAATGCTACTGCAGCTCAATGCTACTATAGCTCAATTCTACTCTCACTCAATGCTACTGTAGCTCAATGCTACTCTAGCTCAATTCTACAACAGCTCAATTCTACTCTAGCACAATGCTACTGTAGATCAATGCTACACTCGCTCAATCATACTTTAGCTAAATGCTACTCTGGCTCAATGCTACTATAGCTCAACGCTACGGTAGCTCAATGCTACTGTAGCTCAATGCTACACTCGCTCAATCATACTCTAGCTCAATGCTACTTTGGCTCAATTTTACTCTAGCTACATTCTACTCTAGCTCAATGCTATTCTAACTCAATGCTACTGTAGCGCAATGCTACTCAAGCTCAATGCTACTCTAGCTCAATGCTATTCTAGCTTTATGCTACTGTAGCTCACTGTAACTGTGGCACAATGCTACTCAAGCTCAATGCTACTGTAACCCAATGTTACTGTACTTTAATGCTACTGTAACTCAATGCTACTGTAGCTCTATATTACTGTACCTTAATGCTACTGTAGCTCAATGCTACCGTGGCCTAACGCTACTCTAGCTCAATGCTACTCTAGCTCAATGCTACTCTACATCGAGTCACCACAAAAACATATAATTATGTAGTTTAGGAGGAATAAACACCGACGGCTCAATTAAATTTGTAAGAGCATAAAATATTACCCACAAATATATACTAGAAAGCCTTTCCCAGGCCTGATAAAATTATTTCTCTGAACAGAACAGTATTGCACTACTTTTATGGCCGCTTGCGAAAATTAAAATCAAAATATTATCCTTATTCCAATTTTGATCAAAATACATTACATGATTTTGATTCTAAAGCTTAATCTGAATGAAGACTTAAGAAATTGAAATTTAGGGATTTTTTTTAATTGGTGTCTAATTTTTATAAATCAAATTCAATTCCAATCTTTATATTATGCCCTCCTAAAAAGACTTAAAAAATACTCCAAAAAACTCTAAATCTGAGGAATATTTATTTATTAATTTAGTAAGGGCATTTCTTATTTACTTTTTGGATTAGATACTTAACCTCACAGAAGACGTAGTTATAGCACATAGGAATATGAACAAAGTAAATTTGAACGCAATTGATCCCATGTCGGTACCGCTAGTTCTTTATTAAACATTTCATTGTCTTTGTTTCAATGACCGACTATAAAAAATGTACTTGAAGAAGGTCGGAGATAACAAAGGTTTGAACGTTTTTAAAATGGAATCAGCCTTGATAATGAAAAATGAATCGAAACATCTTAATAATGACAATATTTATGCTATTTTGATCTTTCGATATATTTAAGCTAAAAAGCAATATATATTTTTAAAATATATATTTCTGGTATAAACCCTTTTCGATGGCCGTTCTTAAAATAAAATGTGATTATCAATGAAGATGGGTAAATATGATTCAGATTGATTCTGGATCTATAATGAAATCAAAGATCGATTAGCTCATATCGTTTATTGATCATTAATTATCAAAAACAAGTTTTTACTCGGCTTTAATCCAATCTCGAACCTCGCGATCAAAATGGCCGCTGATACGAATCTGAAATCACTTTTATTACGATCACCGTAACAAACTTTCACGCTCTTTCAACTCTCATTCCCCCCTCTCCCTCTCTCTCTCTTCTCTTTACTTATTTATATTTCTATCTCTATCTTTTTTCTTGCAGTTTTCAATTTTGTTTCATGTTATTACTGCTTTATCTACCTTTATTCCTCACTCTCTGCATCTATCTCTTTATATCTTTCTTTCTTCCTTTCTATCCATTTATTTCTCCCTTCACTTCTCCTTCTTACTTGTGATACTCTGGTTTCCGTTCTTTTTAATTTCCTTTTTTTTCATCATTTCTCTATCTTTGGCCAATGAAAACGTTAACTTAAAAAGAAAAAATCACAACGAATCTGATTGGATAGTTAGCTAGACTAAACACTACTTAGGTATATGGTCAACTGCTCACAAAAATCTTTGCACTTAGCCTGATAATTACCTGCGTGTTTAGCTAACTTGCCATATATATATATATATATATATATATATATATATATATATATATATATATTCATACTACTAAGCTCTACTCCCGCCTTAAGCACTTTTAAAGTAAACACTCAAAATCTATACACACTATATTATATAAATTTATGATATTATATGTAGATATACATAATATAATAATAAAAGTTTTAAAAGGTTGAAGGCAATGCGAAGTTCCGGATCGCTGGAAGCTGTGAAGAACAAAAACAAAACAAAATCGAAATAAGTCGGATATAGATCGAAAAGGTTTGTTTATTTTTCTAGACGAACTTACAAGACAGCAAGAGTGTTAGTTTGTAATATTCCGGATGATCAAGGATCAATTTGATATATTTCGAGAGATTTTTTTCCTCTCCTTGTCAAAGATAAATAAAAGAAAAATCCCGTATTCCGAGAAAATGCCAGGAGCGCTGGGGGGTTAAAAGAGAGAAAGATATAAAGAGATAGATGCAGAGAGTGAGGAATAAATGTAGATAAAGCATTAAACCCCCCAGCGCTCCTGGCAATCTCTCGAAATATATCAAACTGATCCTTGATCATCCGGACTATTACAAACTAACACTGTTGCTGTCTTGTAAGTTCGTCTAGAAAATTAAACAAACCTTTTCGATCTATATCCGACTTATTTCGGGTTTGTTTTGTTTTTGTTCTTCACAGCTTCCAGCGATCCGGAATTTCGCATTGCCTTCAACCTTTTAAAACTTTTATTATTACTCCCAGCAATGCTTCCAGCAAACTACCAATTTCTATTATACATAATATAATATTATATCTATTTATATATGTATATAATTATTTAATGATAAATATTTAATTATTATCTACATACGTATGTGTTTCATCCTTGCTGCATCATTAGTGTAGAGATAATCATTCAAGCCGGTCGCACGATTCGAACACCGGAACGAGAGTGGTTTGCTTATGACTCCAAACCCAATGGTTTATCAGATGAGGCCAGCATGGAAAATAACACAAAATCATGCGAAATAAACTTATTTATGTCAGTTTTATAAGAAACAGTCAGAAATTAGTCTACATAAAAGAACGTTACATTGTAGCCACATTATAATCTCACATTAAACAGCTCAGCCAAACGGGGTCACCAAATATATATATATATATATATATATATATATATATATATATGTATGTATATATATATATATATATATATATATATATATATATGTCCTATCGGAAAATGTGTCTCCGCGAACAACACGTATATTGGCATGACTAGAACCAGTATTTTATGTCGACTAACTTGCCACCTGACCTCCCCTTAAAGCTCCATTTACAAACACTTTACAGCACATAACATCTCCAAAGATAATTTTAGAAACATCTTAACCAGTAGTACATCCATCCTGGCTGTGTCATTTTGCGGTATTCGCCTCCCCATAATGGAAGCATTGTTCATTCAATTAAAAAAGCCTAACATCAACCATGCCCGTTATGAGGGGTGCGAAGGCGTGTTGAAATGCTGTTGAATGTTTTTTATGTTTTTAATCACCTGGAAACGTATTCTTTAAATAAATTCACCAATTTTATTTTGCATTGTTCAACCATCTGCTTGAAGACGACCAATGATGGTCGAAAACGTTTGCGTCAAATATGGGGATTTCCTACACTTTTTTGTTAATAGTACAAGATCTATTGTTCGACGAATAGAAAGATTGGATCACAAAAGGAATAAACAGAAGTTGGCACTTTTGTTCGACCAGATATATATATATATATATATATATATTTATATATATATATATATTTATATATATATATATATATTTTAAACAAAAAGACAAAAAAAAAAAAAGGAAAATGCAGTTTAAATTCCCAGAGAAACTAACTAAATCCAAAATAGTGAAGACTTAACATTTGTTGGAAAATTCATAAATAAATAATATATAATAGTAAGTAAATAAAATAAAAAGAGGGATTAAGTATCTAACAGTGAAACAAAAACAGGAGACCTTAACGTAAGCATCTAATATTAACACGGGGATCTTCAGCTGTTTACCATGTAACTGTTTCGGAGATTTAAAAACAGGACAGTTATATGCATGGCTCTCCAATGGTACAGATAAAACTAACATTTCCCCAATAATCAAGTGTCGAAATAATTCAGATTAAAATGTTACTTATATATACATAAATAAATAATAAACTAATAATAATAATAATAATAATAATAATAATAATAATAATAATAATAATAATAATAATAATATATGTATGTATATATATACATATATATATATATATATATATATATATATATATATATATATATATATATATATAAACATTCCGTCAAGTTCGCAAAAGTTTTCTATATGAGCTCAATAGTTTGTAATGCGACTAGAGCTTTTAATTTAACGTGCTATAAATGCTCGTTCATTTAAAACAGATTTATTCACAAACAATTGTTTCCGCCCATTTTTGTAAATATACACGTTTATGGTATACTAAATATTACCAAATATTCACAAAAGAAATCTTCTTCAAAAAATAGTAATAAAATAGCATGAAAGTTTAAATAGTAAAATAGTAATAATTAGCGGTTTAAAATAAAAACTATAAACGCCAATATGGAATACAAGTAAATAATATTGAGATGAATTAACAAGATCTTATGATTAACCAGATGTTTTAATAAATCGTAGGATCGATACATAATTTCCTTAACTCAATTTGAAATTAATATAAATTGTGCTAGGAATAATTATTATGTGATCGAAATATGAATTGAGAATCATAAATAAAGAATAGTGTAATGTGATTTAATTTATTTATAACCAGATGATAGAAGACATATTAAATTACGTAGTTTGTTTTTAGTATTTTTAAATAATGATGATTATTTATTATAATTATTTTATGGCGTAATATGACATATTTCCAGTTTAAAATAAACATTAGTAACAATTATTAGCGGTGGAGTTATGTAGAATTACACCGGCTGTGACTCATAATAAAATGAATGGTGATATGATACATTTTTACTTCTGGCGAGAATAATAAAACTGCGTATAAGGAGTGAAAATGTGAAAATAAGAACGGTTTGTGTGAATTAAATAATTGTTCTCTTTTCTGTGAATATTGCCAGGTGTGTTTTGTAAGCTTCATATGACCATTCTAACGAAAATGAATAAACAGATGTTGTCGATGTAATATTTTATTAATTTTTAAATGCAAATAAAAACAGAGTTTTAGCAACGTTTGGTTGGAGTGATCAAATAAAATTAAAGAATATATAAAATTAAATAAATTTGTATTAATTAAATGAATATTAGACGCATTTTGTTTTTATCCGGACTGTGGTGTGTTATGCACTGATAAGGTTTTTTGTGAATGTTTGGTCAATTTTGTATATTAACAAAATTGGGCAGAAATAATTCTTTGTAAATAAAACGTTTTATTAATGAACTAGGATTTATATAATATATATATATATATATGATAATTTTTATTTACACAGACATGTACAAAATCTGCGACACTGGCATGTCGATGTTATCGATCAACAGTTACTATAAACTGAGATCTCATCAGGCAGAGTTAGAATCCGATCTCAACCTCATGTCTGTGTAAATAAAAATGATCATATATAAAGCTCTATTTTGATATTGAGCACTTTTCATAAACCCGGTTAAAATTCTCTGGATTACCACCCTGTGGATATTTTTTACCTGGATTATTACCATTATATATATATATATATATATATATATATATATATATATATTCTTATCATAGTTGCATTTCAAATGATCATAAGAACAATCAATGTTTACACTTGTCACTTATTTATCTTCATATATCGTTGAAAAACCACAACTTTCATCTGTGCTTTAACTTTTTTTTATCTTCGTATATCGGAAAATATCTGCAATTTTTTGTTGTCTTAGCAAACATTTTTCATTAGAAATGTTTGTGTTCAAGTGGACCACCTAAAGAAACTGCAGAAAAATCTTTTAACGAGAAATTAAAATGTCAGCAGAATTCCAAACAGTTTATGACAGCAAAGCTTCTAAAAGCCATGTACAATCAAATCACAAAGGCTTCCATTCCACAGCCCATCAATGATATCCTTTAAATCTAAATGTGGTTCTACCATTTTCAACGATGCTAGAAAGCATCATAAAACGATAGACAGATTATTTTAGGGACTTATTTGATAATCCATCTGAAATCGATTAACTGGTTATTGATAGTCTCCGTCAAAAGGAGATCGTCGATGAGATGAAGATTGATGAGACAAAAAGCACCATAAAAGAAATTTACACGGGAAAAGTGTTATGGTGGCGTACCTATATGACGAGCAGTTGGACTCGTCCATTTCTAATAAAATACTGGAAATATTTAGGCTTCTCGTAATTGGATTGAACTCCCGTCAACACTGGCATCAATAGCTTCTTTTGTTTTCTGTACATATCTGTTTTTCAATATATATTGTTCACCTAATACCGTGTTCCGTGTCTTCATTTCGGCTCTTAAACAGGGTCACAAAAAAGGAAACAGGACTAGATAGGGGTGCCTGTCTAATTAGTATTATTTCAAGGTGATAACGTTGCCAACGCAATCTGTGTTTGCTGTTTAGCATCGTAATGCTGCCCCTCCAGATTGGATCGATGCAATAATGAATCTGCTTTATAAAGGAAAAAGTTCAAAATCTGAGTGTGCTGACTATAGAGACATTAGCTTGTTTGTCAAAGATTCTTATAAATCGTTTGATGATATCGATTTGTCCCTCTATCATCCCAGAGAGTCAATGCTGGTTCAGACCTATCTGCGGCGCAATGCACATAATATCTTCTGCTTGCCAGCTAAAGGGAAAATGTATTGAACACTATGTACCATTATACGAGGTCTTTATCGATCTGACAAAAGCCTTCAATCGAAGTGCGCTTTAGAAGATTCTTAGAAACATAGACTTATGTGCAAGTTTTGTGGAGATGCTTCTGCAGTTACACCATAACATGAACACCCGAGTGAACTTTAATACTTCACAGTTTGATTCAAAATCGGTTAATAACAGTGTGAAACAAGGTGATATCCTTGTTCCCATGTTATTTTTCATATATTTTGTTGTTGTTTTGGTACATGCTTTTAAGGGTTTCGATGCTGGGCTGAACATTCGGTTTTGTACATCATGCAAACTTCTGAACTTCAGACGTCTGAACACAAAGTCAAAAACTTTTCAGAGCCTTGTTCTTAGACTACTATATGCAGATGATGCGGATATCGTTTAACATACAGAGGATGGAATACAACTGATTGTGGAAAATCCATGTGAAGATTTTGGACTTAGCCTCAGTCTCAAGAAACCCTATGTTATGTATTCCCTTCCTATTTGAGCGCTATATGTTGAACTAAACATCTTGGTTGGTTGCAAGAGATTAAAGGTTACAGAAATCTTTGTATATCTTTGTAGTAGGTTATATAGAGACTGCACACTTGATCATGAATTAAATCACAGAATAGTCAAAGCCAATCGTGCTTTTGGCAAACTAGAGAAACGTCTATTGTCAGATCGGCGAATTGCATCACAGACAAAGAATAGTGTTTATGAAGCATGCGTTATTACTACTCTGCTATATGAGTCAAAAACCTGAACAACATATAGAAGGCAGATCAGAATTTCAACAAAGTTGTATTCGAAGAATACTTAGCATCAACCGGAAGAATGTTACACCTGTCACTGTAGTCCATGAACGATCAAATAGCACCAGTATGTAAATCATTCAAATAGCACCAGTATGTAAATCATTCAAATAGCACCAGTATGTAAATCATTCAAATAGCACCAGTATGTCAATCATTCAAATAGCACCAGTATGTAAATCATTCAAATAGCACCAGTATGTCAATCATTCAAATAGCACCAGTATGTAAATCATTCAAATAGCACCAGTATGTAAATCATTCAAATAGCACCAGTATGTAAATCATTCAAATAGCACCAGTATGTAAATCATTCAAATAGCACCAGTATGTAAATCATTCAAATAGCACCAGTATGTAAATCATTCAAATAGCACCAGTATGTCAATCATTCAAATAGCACCAGTATGTAAATCATTCAAATAGCACCAGTATGTAAATCATTCAAATAGCACCAGTATGTAAATCATTCAAATAGCACCAGTATGTAAATCATTCAAATAGCACCAGTATGTAAATCATTCAAATAGCACCAGTATGTCAATCATTCAAATAGCACCAGTATGTAAATCATTCAAATAGCACCAGTATGTAAATCATTCAAATAGCACCAGTATGTAAATCATTCAAATAGCACCAGTATGTAAATCATTCAAATAGCACCAGTATGTAAATCATTCAAATAGCACCAGTATGTAAATCATTCAAATAGCACCAGTATGTAAATCATTCAAATAGAACCAGTATGTAAATCATTCAAATAGCACCAGTATGTCAATCATTCAAATAGCACCAGTATGTCAATCATTCAAATAGCACCAGTATGTCAATCATTCAAATAGCACCAGTATGTAAATCATTCAAATAGCACCAGTATGTCAATCATTCAAATAGCACCAGTATGTCAATCATTCAAATAGCACCAGTGTGTAAATCATTCAAATAGCACCAGTATGTCAATCATTCAAATAGCACCAGTATGTAAATCATTCAAAATAGCACCAGTATGTAAATCATTCAAAATAGCACCAGTATGTCAATCATTCAAGTAGCACCAGTATGTAAATCATTCGAATAGCACCAGTATGTAAATCATTCAAAATAGCACCAGTATGTAAATCATTCAAATAGCACCAGTATGTAAATCATTCAAAATAGTACCAGTATGTCAATCATTCAAATAGCACCAGTATGTAAATCATTCAAATAGCACCAGTATGTAAATCATTCAAATAGCACCAGTATGTAAATCATTCAAATAGCACCAGTATGTAAATCATTCCAATAGCACCAGTATGTAAATCATTCAAATAGCACCAGTATGTAAATCATTCAAATAGCACCAGTATGTAAATCATTCAAAATAGCACCAGTATGTCAATCATTCAAATAGCACCAGTATGTAAATCATTCAAAATAGCACCAGTATGTCAATCATTCAAATAGCGCCAGTATGTAAATCATTCAAATAGCACCAGTATGTAAATCATTCAAATAGCACCAGTATGTAAATCATTCAAAATAGCACCAGTATGTAAATCATTCAAAATAGCACCAGTATGTAAATCATTCAAATAGCACCAGTATGTCAATCATTCAAATAGCACCAGTATGTCAATCATTCAAATAGCACCAGTATGTCAATCATTCAAATAGCACCAGTATGTCAATCATTCAAATAGCACCAGTATGTCAATCATTCAAATAGCACCAGTATGTAAATCATTCAAATAGCACCAGTATGTAAATCATTCAAATAGCACCAGTATGTAAATCATTCAAATAGCACCAGTATGTAAATCATTCAAAATAGCACCAGTATGTAAATCATTCAAAATAGCACCAGTATGTCAATCATTCAAATAGCACCAGTATGTCAATCATTCAAATAGCACCAGTATGTCAATCATTCAAATAGCACCAGTATGTCAATCATTCAAATAGCACCAGTATGTCAATCATTCAAATAGCACCAGTATGTAAATCATTCAAATAGCGCCAGTATGTAAATCATTCAAATAGCACCAGTATGTAAATCATTCAAATAGCGCCAGTATGTAAATCATTCAAATAGCGCCAGTATGTAAATCATTCAAATAGCGCCAGTATGTCAATCATTCAAATAGCACCAGTATGTAAATCATTCAAATAGCACCAGTATGTCAATCATTCAAATAGCACCAGTATGTAAATCATTCAAATAGCACCAGTATGTAAATCATTCAAATAGCACCAGTATGTAAATCATTCAAATAGCACCAGTATGTAAATCATTCAAATAGCACCAGTATGTAAATCATTCAAATAGCACCAGTATGTAAATCATTCAAATAGCACCAGTATGTAAATCATTCAAATAGCACCAGTATGTAAATCATTCAAAATCAGATGCGCTGGACTGAACACCTGATTAAGATGAAGGGCGAAATACTTCCTAAATAGATGTTTTATGGCGAGATAGATAGAGGGGAAGACATAACACAAAACAAGAAAGAAGGTTTAATGAGTCCGTGGTAAACAACTTGAAATTACTTGAGATGGATGTAGATAATTGGGAAACACAATCGTAAAACTGATTACTATGGAGGAAAACATCGGGGAAAGATGTAAGGATTTTGAAGAGTAATGTGCAGATGACGTTGTATTTAGGTCCGTTTTAAGAAATCAAAATGTCAGCGTACATACAACAGGAACTAAAGTGCACTCTTTGTGATTGGTTTCTTCTGCCAAAAGCTGAACTTGTGAACCTTCTTAAATCACACAACCAATGACAGGACCAACAGTTTCATAAGAAAGTTATACTAGGCTATCTTCAGTGTTAAGTTGCCATATTCGTGGTTTACTCTGCAAATCTAAAGGTGACCTGACATTCGAAGATTCATAATGAAGCTAGAGTTTGAATTACCTACTAGACACCATTCTCGACTGCACACAACCGTTTCTCGAGAACATATATTTTTCCATGTGATTTTTTAAAATTTAAATATCCTATATTATTCATATATATATATATATATATATATATATATATATATATATATATATATATCCTTGTTTTGTACAACTTAACTTTTATTTTCATCCTGTCACTTACCTATATAAATTCTTTTTCTCGTATTTTGAGAATACAATTTTTTCATGATAAGTTATATTTTAAAGATATACATTATCCCTTTATATTTGTATTCCTTATATATATCTATCTATATATATATATATATATGTAAATATATAAATATATACATAAAAATATATACACATATATAAATATATATATATATATATATAAATATATACATATATACATAATTGTATATATATATAATATTTATATATATGTAGTTTTAAATCATTTAATATTTGTTTCTGAATATTATTATATATATTTGTAAATATTATTATATATATTTGTAAATATTATTATATATATTTGTAAATATTAGTATATATATTTGTAAATAGTATTATATATTTGTAAATATTTATATATATATATATATATATAATGTGTGACAAAAAGCCACAAAGTGCACGTTCTCAAGTTCTACAAGAGCTAATAAATATTAATTATTTTATTTAAACAGCATGCATTACTGTTTCATTTATCTGGTCATTCCAGATTCATGAAAAAATCCAACTTTTTTTCCCAGAAAGAATCGTCGGTCCCGTTAGATCTTTAATGGGACTAAAGAATATTTGGAAAATGATAAACCTTTCCTGAATCCTTGGTTACC
This sequence comes from Sepiola atlantica, assembly GCA_963556195.1. Classification (NCBI taxonomy): domain Eukaryota; kingdom Metazoa; phylum Mollusca; class Cephalopoda; order Sepiida; family Sepiolidae; genus Sepiola; species Sepiola atlantica. The sequence goes on from OY744523.1 coordinate 8,278,852, forward strand.
AGATAGATAAAACCCAGGTATAGTATTTAAATAAATAGTTCACACAGACACGCACAGACACACACACACACACACACAGACACACACATACAAAAATATTGTTTTCAAAACCAAATTCTGCACAGAAAACTGTTATTGGTGTAAGTTCTTCCCGGTAATTCTTTTATATCGAAACTATGCAAGCAGAAAAAAATGCTTTCACGAAAGAAAAATAAATCGATTTCATTTGATGAGTTATTTTGAATTTCACTTAAACGCGAATTATTAAGATGAGATTGGCCTCAATATGACATCATGTTTAATATCATACGTGACTTCATTTCCCCAATATAAATAAATTAGAAATCGCTAGCCACGTTGAGATATGGTGAAAAGAAGACATAATTTAATATGAAAAAGAAGATATGTGTGTTTACATAATCACCGCACAGAATGAATGGAGTCTACCCCTTGTTGTTAATAGTGTATGTCTGAGCGATAAAAGTTTTCGGGGAATGGAGACTTTTTGCTTAAGGCATCGCATGTATAGGCATTCTTTGAAAAAATGATATGCATAATTTTGTGAAGCGGAAGGTGTTTTCCCCCTAAAACTTTTCAATCTGTGGAAGACATCACTGGGAGACTGCTATTTTGAAAACATGGTTGTCTTCAAGTTAGATGTTAACAAATACTTTTATATAATCAATTTTTGTCCATTAATCGTTTTCAATCTTTTCATCATCCACTTAACCTTTATCCTAGTAGGTGTTTTGGTCTGGATAAGTAATGATTCCGTTGTATGAAAAGAATTAAGACGCTGCGAAAAAAGTAGTAAATCATTGAATTTTCTTTGCGTTAGACTTGGCTGATACAAATGTCGAACATTTTATAGGAGATCAAAATTGGATTCAGCTGCCTTGCAGAATAGACAGCTAATTTCAAGATGGCTAAAACGCTCGAAGATAACATCACAAATGAGCATTAATACACCATTGTAACGTATTTATATTTATAATATTTTACATGTTTCTAATTCAATCCCAGAAGCCAAAAAACGACAATGAAATGGGAATAAGAAATGAAAAGCACTCAAACCAGAAACTGCTTTAGAAGACGACTTCAGTGTCATTAATGAAGAAACGTGCGATGTTAACCTCTACCTTTACGGGTTTAGAAGTCATTAGCGATATACGGGAAAGTTCTCTGATGATGAAAGATAACGAATGGAGAAATAAATTAAGACCTTTACTATAACGAAGATGTGTTTTGTTGGAATCAATAAATGAATGTTGTTTGAAAATTTTGAAAGCAATATTGACAGGGGGGTTGATGTAGTAAACTGAATACCGTCGTGAACTGACAACCTGGATGTGCCACGTTCGAATCCTGTCTTTTATTGTGGCATCACTTTCACTATCAACGTTGGCAACCATTCATATGGTCCTTCCTGTAAATATCTGATTCTAAAAACACTGGAGAAAATCGATGCTAACAAGAGAATGGCTCCAGTGAAATACCATATCATGCTGATTCAGATGAGAAAGAAGAAAATATAGACTCAATGCTGGCGTCTTTCGTTGAAGAGAGGGGATTCGAAATAACGGCACTCTTGTAGCTGACGCACTGTTTCCGTGATTTCGGGAAGGTTACGGAAGCGCCCGAGAGTTGACGAGGCGAAAACTATCAAACGCTAAATTGAAGACTGGCAGTCGATAAATTATGACGAAGAAAATTCAACTAATATACAAATATGCAAATAAAGAACGAACAAACCATAGCTAAACAACTGTTAGTAATTAGATGTTAATGTTTGTTCTTTTTTATCAAAGGAACCATTGTTAATCAAATAGTTTTAAATATTTTTTTTGTTTGTGCACCGGAAAGTTTCAAATGATGATTTTGTTTGATTTGTTAAGTAAATGTTATTGTCTTTTTAATTTTTTTAAATTTTTTTTTTAAATATTTTTTGGGAATGATTTTCTTGTTAATATAAACACCGCAACAACTGTTTTTAAGCAACCTATTTTTTTTTTGTTTTCTGATTTTAACGAAAACAAACTTTCTTGGTTAATAGTTTTGTCAACTCTCGGGCGCTTCCGAGACCTGCCTGAACGTTGACGACGTGAAGTCACGGGAACATGATGCGTCAGCTATAAGAGTACGGAAATAATAAAGTTCCAAAACACCAAGAAGGCCATCGCGATTATTTTTTATAAAAGAATGAATTATTTTCAAGAGTTAAGTCACAAGACATCAAAGAAACGAGCGTCTATTGATGTTTTCGCTGTTTGGGGTTTCACACGAAACGAGATGTCAGATTAAAAATGGCGAGAAAGCAGCAGATCGTTTAGCGCGGATGAAAGGGAGATTACTATGGCGACGAAATTGACAAAGCGATTTAAGCAGAGTTACCTGACCCTGACAAAGATCTAAAGCCTGAGATAATGAAGACGCGTGTATGTCTTTGTTGTGCGTTAAACCCGTGAAATCCTCACACGAAAGCAAGGCAAAATCAAAGAGAATTATCTTTACCATTTCTTCTTACAAGTGAAACGAGCTCGGACGAAGGAAACGCGAAGATGGGTCATGTGAGATCACGCAATGAATAATGGTTAATCTACTTGATAAAAGTGAGCGTACGGGTGTACGGCTTGCTTAAAAAATAACGTATAAAAACTTATTTTTATGAGCAAAGAAGAAGGGGCTTAATTTTAATAACTGATAATAAAAAATAAAAGGAAAGAATTTATTTAACTTTTAACAAAAAATATTCTCTTGTTCTTCCTATTTCTGTGATTAAAATAAGTAGCAACATACGGGTACACAGATGTTTTATTTACAGATTCATAAAATAGAGGGAGCGTATTAGTTTATTTTTTTAAGAAAAACTTATCTCGCGTTTTTTTAAAACTTTACTCATGTATTTGGTCTTTAAGTAAGATTTAACTAATTTGTTTTATTCGTTTTTTATTTGCTTTAACCCGCTTCGTTTTTCAGGTTTTTACAGTAAAATTTATCTAAGGTGTGCAACTGTAGCAGTTACCTCCTCCTTTCAAAACATAACTACACCGGTTGGCCGTTAGGTGTCGCTTTATCACCAACAGGTGGCGCTGGAAAGCGACACCAGAGTTATCTGACCTTCGGACTATAAAACCAGGTGCAAACGGAAATTCCCTCTCTTCTCTTGTTAACAAGCCTCGACAGAACGACACTGGCGCTCCGTCTCTCTCTTCTCTTCTTCACCAACCAGCCTCGGCAGAACAACGCTGGCACCAGCGATCCGTTTTACTCGCTTTTTCCTACTCATTTGGCCTCGACAGAACGACGCTGACACTAGCGTTCCGTTTCACTCTTTTCTTTTCAACTGGCCTCGGCAAAACAACTACCAACACACGTTTCTTCCGTCAGCACGTGGTCAAACAACGGTAAGAGTTCTCAACTTTGTGCGGCTTTCAAAGACTTTTCCCACGCCGGTTTCATTTCTTTCTCGTACCTATTCAAGAACTGTTTTTCCATCGATACACATGCATACATCACACACTTCATCATTCTACGTACACACACCTTCAATAAACCTTATTTGAACTACCTCATTTTGTTTATTAATTATTACTTTGTCTTTGCATGCAACATTGCTTGATTATACGAACACTTTCATAATCGGGGGGACACGACCCTCGATCCTAACAATTGGTGACCCGAACGTGCAAGCTTTGTTGTATGTGGCGGAGTAATTAATTTCGTACTAGAACAAAAAAATATATATATCATTTCTCGGTTTTTCTTTCGTGGTGAAACGAATTACGCACCCATCTTTTTCCTTTTTTTTCTGCCCACGTGGTAGAAATATACAAACAAACAAAAGAAAAGAGGCCGCCATTTTTTCCTGGCCACGTGGAAATACCCAAACAAAGAAAAACAAAAACATTTCTCGGCTCTCTCCGAGTATAAAACAAATTACAATTTCATTTTTTCTTCTTCTCTTTCTCCACCTACGTGTCGGCAAAATATATACAAAGAAAAAGACAAACTTTTCCCAATCCTTTTTTTTTCTTTTTCGATGAACAAAAGGACCTTACAAGACGCCATTTCCTTTGTTTTGAACACGTGGAGATAAAAAGAAAACAAACGCTCACACGCTGCCCATCCTTTTCATGACCACGTGTTGATAAAAAAATTCAAAAATGCCGGCATCTTTTTCCGGACCACGTGTTGATAGAAAAATTCAAAAAATGCCGCCATTTTTTCTGACCACGTGGAAATGAAAATTAAAACAAAAGAAAAGAAAATACGAATTTATTTTCTCTGTCTCAACAACAAGCAAAAAAAGGAAGCTGCCATTTTTTTCTTCTGACCGCGTGGAAATGAAAATTCAAACAACAAAAAAAGAAAATACGAATTTATTTTTTCTTTTCGACAACAAAGAAAAAAAAAAGGAAAGAGAAGCCGTCATTCTTTCTCTACGCGGAAATTAACATTCAAAACAACTAAAACTAAAAACCGTCATTCCTCGTTTTTTTTAACATGTGTGAGACAAATTACGACTCTATTTTTTTTTCTTTTTCCCTTCTACCCACGTGTTTAAAATATATATAGAAAAGAAAACTACAAAACAGACAACACACGATGCCAAACACGAACAATATCACCAAGCCCCAAGACTCTTCTTCACCAACCAGCCTCGGCAGAACAACGCTGGCACCAGCGCTCTGTTTCACTCGCTTTTTCCTACTCAATTGGCCTCGACAGAACGACGCTGACACTAGCGTCTCGTTTCACTCTTTTCTTTTCAACTGGCCTCAGCAAAACAACTACCAACACACGTTTCTTCCGTCAGCACGTGGTCAAACAACGGTAAGAGTTCTCAACTCATTTTCTTTGTGTGCGGCTTTCAAAGACTTTTCCCACGCCGGTTTCATTTCTTTCTCGTACCTATTCAAGAACTGTTTTTCCATCGACACACATGCATACATCACACACTTCATCATTCTACGTACACACACCTTCAATAAACCTTATTTGAACTACCTCATTTTGTTTATTAATTATTACTCTGTCTTTGCATGCAACATTGCTTGATTTACCGAACACGTGTATAATCGGGGGAATACGACCCTCGATTCTAACAATTAGAGTTCAAGAGAAAAGCGTGAGACGAAACGCTAGTGTCAGCGTCGTTCTGTCGAGGCCAATTGAGTAGGAAAAAGCGAGTGAAACAGAGCGCTGGTGCCAGCGTTGTTCTGCCGAGGCTGGTTGGTGAAGAAGTGAAGAGAGAGAGAGACGGAGCGCCAGTGTCGTTCTGTCGAGGCTTGTTGACAAGAGAAGAGAGGGAATTTCCGTTTGCACCTGGTTTTATAGTCCGAAGTGCAGATAACTCTGGTGTCGCTTTCCAGCGCCACCTGTTGGTGATAAAGCGACACCTAACGGCCAACTGTTGTAGTTATGTTTTGAAAGGAGGAGGTAACTGCTACACAACAGTAGGAAATCAATTTTTATTTATTAAAAGTTAATTACTTACTACTCTCGCGGGCAACAGGGAGCAGGGAGGGAGTTGCAAATGTTGCCAGCACGAGGAAATACGCTATTGGAGTAGAAGGTTATTCGACATCTGGGGACCTCCAGTAGTGTAATAATAATTATGTTTTAAGAGTAAAAAAACGTTTATTTCTCAGGTTGGCAATATTGGATAGAAATGATCTTAACAATCTTGACATTTTTAACAGAGTTCACCCCAAACAAGGCAGGTCGCCACTGTTGACGTAAGGGGCTACTGAGAAATAGGGTGTAGGTTTTGGGGGTTATCTTAAGTTGGGAGCTGTGCAGCGATATATCTGTTTACATTAGTTTTAAATGTCTGCATGTCAGTACAGTGGGGGCAACAGGGAGAAGGGAGGGAGTTCCAGAGGCCGGCAGCACGAGGAAAGAAGCTTTTGGAGTAGACGGCTCTCCCGCATCTGGAGACCTCCACAGTAAATAGATGGGATTTGGCTGATTGTCGGGTTAGTCGGGTGAATTTACGTCGGATGGGCACTAGTGCGGCAAGTTCATCAAAGCATAATACATTGAAGTACTCGTAAAACAAGCACAAGGATGCAACATTGCGGCGATGGGACAGGGGTCTGAGCTTGGTAGATAGTGAGGGACCTATTAAGTTGGCGACTCTTTTTTTGGACTTTGCCTAAGATGGAGAGACTATTGAATTATGCACCAGGCCAGAAGTGATAACAGTACTCCATGCATGGGCGAATTGTGGCTTTGTAGAGATATCGGATAATGTCAAGTGTGATAAGTTTACTAGCACGGTAGAAGAAGCCCACCTTCTTTGCAGCAGCCTTGGCAATGTTTTCAATGTATTAATTACAATTCATGTTACCTGTGAATGATAGGCTGAAGAGTTTTAATGTTGAACTCTCAGGTAGGGTGTTATTTGCCATGGCAATCGGTGGTTGAAGATTTTTCTTGTAGTTATTACAGGAAAGGAGCTTTGTCTTAGCGGCATTAAAAGCTACCATCCATTTATGACCCAACCAACTACACCCTGGAGGCTATTTTCTAAAGATTCAGCCATTTCTTCGGATATATGCGCATCCGTTTTGCCCACATGACGAGAGTAGAGCATAGTGTTGTCAGCAAATATACCTATCTCAGTCTCAATGACATCAGGGAGGTCGTTTATGAAAATCAGGAACAGTAAAGGTCAAAGGATGGAATACTAGGTTACACCAGCATTTATGTCATGTTGCTTTTATGAACGTCAATCGGGAACAACCTGGAAATTTCTTTTTGTTAGGAAGGATCTAATTATATTAAATATTTGTCCAGTAATATCATATGAATTATTTTTTTAGGAGAAGGCTTGGAATATATCAAGCACTACCGCCCTAGCTTCACCTGCCTTGTCCAGTGTATGGTATATGCGTTCAGAGATGACCGTTAGGATATCTGCGGTAGGACGTGCTTGTCTGAATCCGTATTGATGATCAGAAATAAGTTTAGCATTAACTAGGTGTCAGACTATCGCTAGATTGATTAAGGATTCAAAGATTTTAGCAAAGAGCGGGAGTAGACTGATTAAGCGGTAGTTATAAGGATCAGTTCTATCTCCAGAATTCTTGTAAACTGGTACCACAGAGGCAATTTTCCAGCTATCGGGGAAGCAAGATTGAGCGAGGTATTTGTTGTAGAGGACAGGGGTCAGTTCTGAAGAGCATTTATTTATTACTATTACAGTTATAAGATCAGACCCACAAGCTTTGGAGGTGTCAAGGGATTTTTATGATGTATCTGATCTGAGATAGGGTAATAACCAGGTTTTCACGCGTAGCTTCAGTCCGCAATGGGAGTTTAATGAAGGGGTGGTTTGCTGAGTCCAAAGTAGAGTTTAGTAGTTTAGATTTATTGTGGTTTGATAGCGGGAGAATTGTTGCTTGTCCATTGTTCACCACACTATTGTAGATTTTCCAGAAATCGCGAGTACCTGGTTTCTGTGACTGAATGCGTTTTTGGTTATCTCACATGTCACTATATTACAATCATTTCTTGACTCGAGAAATTACTGTTGACTTATGGCGGCCGAATTTTCGGAATGCTTGCTGCCCTTTAGCAATAGCAGCTGCACATTTCCAAGTGAACCATTTAGGAGAGTGGGGGTTGCCGAATAATTTTTGCATGATGACATGCTTTAACCCATTTGGTAAACTCATTTGCACACTGATGAGAAGGGAGTGAGAATGTCGCTGATGTTATCTCTTAGAGATTCAAGATCAGCTTGTTCGTAGTTTTTCTGGCTGTTTTGAGCAACGGCTTATCAGCTTCGGGACCAGTTTTTAAGGTGATATAAATCATTACCACAATGTGATCAGACTTTCCGAGCGGGCTATGGGCATTCGACACACATACCTCAGGTAGTGAGGTTAAGAACAGGTCAAGAAGTGAGGCTTGCTGGTCCGCACGATCATGGAGGCGGGTTGGGAAAGTGATAGTCTGCTGGATGGAGTGAGATGCGGAGAAATTAAACGTATAGTTACCAGCTGAATCAGTAAAGCTGGAGAATTCAAGCGAGTAACGGTGATGTTCATTAAAATCTCCAAATACATGCATTTGGGCATTCGAGTTGAGTGAGAGTGCTCTATCTATGCTTTCAGAGACAACGTCAAGCAGGATACAGTGCTGGGTCGAAGATGAACGGTATAAGAAATAAAAGTGACTAACGCTGTGATATAAGGTCAATCTGAAGCACATGTTGGTTTGGTCATCTGATTCTAACCTATGTTCTCTAGTCAAGGGGAGGGTGTTCCGAACATAAACACCTAGCCCGTGCATATGTTTGTCATAATCTTTACGGTAGAGTGGGAGGGTATCCGGGAAGTTTGTCAGGAGAAAGGTTTCACATCGTTAATGTTGGTTCTAAGTCCCCGGATATTTGTGAATTTAAGACTCAACGGCGGAGGCAAATCTGTTTTTGTTGGGTGTTTGGTTTAGGTTTGATTTTTTTACTTTGTAAGTTCATGTTTCTTTTGATGTAGAGTGGGGTGGGCAATGTGGGTGCTTGTTGGTGTCAATAAGCTCACACAACCAGTCCATAAGTCGTGACTTTGTTCATAAGGGTTGTGGCCACTGAGAAGCCCACGATATTATGCAACTGTTGATGGAACAGCCGTTCTTAGCGCTACCTAAGATTCTGGGCTCCTGTACTGACAGTCGGAAACAGCAGCCAGACAAGCTGTCTAACGTGTACCCTCAACCTGTCGGAACAAGAGAGACCCAGAATAGTCATGTAGGATTTAGTGACGAAAATAATTTCCTCAAGTTGCCTAGATAGAGAGAAAGAGAGACGGCGTTAATTGTCCTAGTCCGTAAACAAGGCCAGGCACTAGGTGTACTAGTCGGGTATTTCCGAGCTCCCGCAGGTAAAAAAAATCTTCCATCTCTCTCTCTCTCTCTCTCTCTCTCTCTCTCTCTATATATATATATATATATATATATATATATATATATATATATATATATATATATATGCGGGTATGTGTGTGTAAGTAGAATAAGTCTAGACGCCGCCTTCCAGATATAGATAAGGGACCGAAGATGGGTTGCCCTCCTGCTGTCCCATAAGCAATTCATAAAAATACCAGTCATATTTAAAGCATACAAAGAAAAGAAAAACTTTATACAGACATTGAAGCATAAACTGGCATGTCGATGTAATCGGTCAACATCTGTTCAAAACTGAGATCTCATAAGATCATATTTGGAAAGAATGAAGTGGAAAACAAATGAAAAGAAATGAAAAAAAAGAAAAAAGTTCATATTATGTTATTTTAAAGTTTAATTTTAACTTTTTTTTATTTTAAGTTTAATTTTTAATTTTGAATCACGTTCCCTTTCCTTTATTTTCTACTTGAATCGTTCCAAATATGAGGGAAAGATATGATTTTCTTTCTGCCTTATGATATCTCAGTTTCTAACAGCTGTTGATCGATAACATCGACATTCCAGTGTCGCAGCTTATGTACATGTGTGTATAAATAAAACATAATATATATATATATATATATATGGGGTAAGGTACACGATAATTCATGAAAATCAAGTGTCGTGATTGAGAAAATGTGTGAAAAGATGACAAACGGAAAACAAGTCAAAGTTCAGGAGAAAAACAAAGACAAGAGATGTTTTGACCGGTTTCGTTCGTGGAAACGTCTTCAGAAAATGAAAATACAGAGATAATTTTATTTTGAAGGCACACACATGGGATGATGGAAAAATGATCTGATTAGATCATATGAGAAGACATTAAGTGATGTTGGGATATGATAAGTATTTGACACATATTTCTAAGGCGGTGGGGGAGGGGGAAAGGCGGCAGAGAACCTAACTACGGTGAACAAAAGGGGTGGGCATGAAATTGATACACTGGAAGTTAGCACCTAAAGATTAATAAGATATAAAGAGGGATGGGTCAGCTAATTTATAAACAATAGGTTTTAAAGAGCAATTCATAAAAAATGAAAAGCCGAGGTGGACAAAATGTGTGAAAAAAAAGAAAACAAACGGGAAAGACAGGTTAACGGTTAGGAGAGAAACAAAAATATAAATGGCTTTTAAAAATAGAAAAATAAGGCTTAAGTTAGAGAGAGATGTATTAAAATGGTTTGATTATCAATGAGAGCTTACTATTAGCACAAATATATATGAAAAATATACACACACACACACGCATATGTGTATACTATTATATGTATGTTTACATACCCTTAATGTTTAAAAATAGACCTGATAGTAGGGATTTACGTTAGATGTTTGGATTCTGAGTTTACGTTTGTGATTCGTGTTATGACTTATATTGGGTTTGAAATAAGTTTCAATAAGGGTTTATTTGTTTCAAGTAACCTAAAACACCATTGAAATTTCATTTCGATTCCATCTGGTGTCATTAAGGGCAATTATCGGTTTGGTCCATAAAATAACTCAAATATATGAGAAAGTTTAGAAATAAAATTAATTATTTCAAAATAGATTCTCTTCGTTCCATAAAACAAAAAATAATTTACAAGAAACATCTCAGCGAACACTGTATGTAAAATTGTTCAAACATTTAAATAATTATTTTTATTGGTATTTTTTTTAATTGGGAATAATTAAATAAAAACGAATGCGTTTCGATTCGTTTAAAGCATTTGTGGTTTTAAAGCTTTTTGTAAGAAACAGAGCGTCAACAAGTAGATTTTTTTAAGAAAACATCACCGCGCTAACAGTTTTATTTTATTAGTTATCCTCCTATTGAAAATATTATTTGTAACTTTTTCTTTCAAGGCCAAAATTGTAAACATGACTATATTTTAAATTATTTCGCGATCAGCAATTTATCTCCAACCGGGCAACGCCGAGTGAATTTTGCAAGTATCTAAATAAATGACATAGGACGTTTGTTTGTGTGTGTATGTGTGTGTGGGGGGTGCACCCACCACTTTCTCATCTGAGCAGTTACGGATTTGAAATTTGGTTTACAATTGCACCTCGATAAGGTGTATAAAGTGATGCAGGGAACTAGAAGAAACCTTTTCAACCACCGATTGTCATGACAAATAACACTGAGAGTCCAACGTAGTTCATCTCCATCGGGGAACTTAATAATTGCTATTTTTTCATTAAGACAAATACAGCAGGTGGGGTTGTGTAGTGTAAAAGTTGAAGCTTTTTTCAAGGCGCTCTATTTCAGTGTACGTACCTTATTGTTTTCCTCTAGAGACCATATGTATTTGGATAATGAAGTGAAACTTTTTTTATTCAGCTGATTGAAAGAAAATTTATGTTTTTTATATCAATAATTAAAATAATTACTTCTTCCTCCTTATGTAAAATTTTACCAGACGTGGATTATCTTTTGGAAATACAGTTTCTAAATAAACTATAATCTAGATTAAACATTTTTCTTGTAGCGGACATTCATTTTTATCTCTACAGTTACATTCATTATTGCTGTTATTACTATCTTGTTTATTGTTGATTCTGTTATGATTATTAAAATTTAAGAACTGTCTATTATGGCATTTAATTATATTTTTCTAAATTATTTGTACAGCAATAGCTAAGTTTAACAGTATTTTTATTAAACATTTGGCTTAGAGAGTAATTTGAAGGAGAATTCTGACTTAAAAGATCAAGAAATATGTTAAATTTTGGATTTTACTGACAGTTTAAACGGGGAGTATACCAACAAATTTTCAGGGTTCTATTTTTCCTTCTAATGCTCCTGATATTTCTGCCATTATATTTAATCCGCGTGTTAACATAACCACTGTTTTTTAAAGAGTTGTTGTTATAAAATGTTTCAGCAGTAGAAGTATTATTGCTAATTCTATGGCTAATCGATATTAAGATATATTTAATGATAGAAAAGGGTGATGTGACTTGGGATAACATATATTAGTGTCATAATTATATTTCATATATGTTTTATATGTTCAAGGTGAGGGTAAATGTAACATCTAAGAAGTTGATATCTTAATTTCCGCTATGATCTAAACTTTAAGTCTTTAACTTTTTCATAGTTTTGTATATAATTTTATCAATTCTTTCAGCTTTGGAATTAGTAGCCTTTCTAACTATAGCTAGGCCATCATCCCTACATAATATTCATCCTATGTTAGTATTTAATATACGGTGATATATATATATATATATATATATATATATATATATATATATATTAAATTCCCGAAACAGTTTTTCATGGTAAACAACTGATGATCCCTTAAAATAGTGTTAGAAACAAACTAATATAATAACTGTAAAAAATAAATTGACTTACATGAGTGATTTTCCACTGAAAGACTTGGGACTATAAGTTTTTTGTTTTTTTTAATATAGTTTTAATGGTTGAGAAACTTCCGAGACTATATATATATATATATATATATATATATATATATATATATATATATATATAAATATATATATATATTTATATTATGCGGGTTGTTGTTTCAAACATGTGTCGCCGACGGAGGTGTTTATGTTAATGTTAATCTTAGTTGTGCCTGCTGGTTAACGTGTTTGTTTGTGTGTACGTCCTGTCTGTGCGTATGTATGTATTAGATGTAAGAAATGATTTTGCGTATTATGACTCGTATGTGTGTATATAGATTCTGTTCATGCATGTATGTGTTCGACCCCCATGATTCTATAATGTGTCAATTATTTTGTTTTCGCTAGTCGGTGATTATAATAAATAACCCGCTTAAAAAGGATTTACCCTCACCCCGATAGCTACAACATTGTGAAGAAGTCAGTTTTGCTAGCCCAGATTTCCATTTTTTATTTTTCCATTTCTTTCGGACAGTTTAATATTTAGTTGATAGACAGCCCAGTGGACGTGCGCTAGCATAGAAACGCGAATTAATTTGCGTAGGCTGTTCTAATGAATAAATGCGAAGGTGTTTTCATCTATCTTAACTACAGGAGGATCAACATCGGTCATGGTTATTTAATTCTAAAAACAAAAGCTTATCTTGAAATACGGTGTATATAGTCATTTCCAAACTCGCTCAAACAAATCTCAATATTGCTCATTTGTATATTTCTTTCTTTTTAAGTTTCTAATAAATTAATATTCTGTAATATACATTTATAATTTGTATTGCCAAATTATCTTCAATATACGCAATCGTTCTATCGATAGTACTATAATTATAATAATAATGTATAGAGATTTTATAAAAAAAAGCGTTTTAAACATATTTTTGGAATAACATTTTCAAGAGAGATAATTTACTTCTGGTAGTAGGAATATGCAAGATAATCGATGTCGAAAGCAGATGCTACGCTTTGATCTTAGCCAAAAGACCAAAAAACACTAAAAAACGCAATGTTTTTGTGACTAGGGATCTATAAATGAACGAAAAAATTCGATTCCATCGGAATATCTTTATTGCGGTGGGTAGTGTAGTATCGGTTCTTTTGTCATAAGACCGTCTTCCCAGGAATTACCTCTGCCGTAAGAGCTCAATATTTCCTGAAAAAATATAAATAAGCATGGTCTTAAAATTAAAACCAATAAAATTTTATTTTTTGTTTAAATTGTAAATTTTTTGTTTAAATTTTCTTTTACTTCTTAATAAATCCTGTAATACACATTTATTGCTCCCTCGCTAATAAACAAACAATTAAAAAAACAGCTATGATGCCCTTTCTTCTTTGATTTTCGTTTAATTCACGCGACTGAAGTAGGGCTTAATTACGATTTCAGTTACGTAAATTATTTAGAGTGAAATTATTCATAAACAACTCATCTTTTTTTTTAACTTTAATCATGTTTTAGTAAAAAAAAAACTTACGGTTTTTAATGTTTTAATGCCAAGTTTCACCTTACACGTACAACACCGAAATAAAAATTAGGTTGAAAAAAAAAAAGTGGCCATCTAAACAAGTCGAGAAAGAGGCTAGTTAAGGAAGAACGATAACCCGAGTTTATAAACATGTCTTTTTTAACTAGAAAATTATGAAAAGAAGTAATCGTTCTTCTTTAGCTAGCATATTTACCTTTTTTATAAAAAATCTCGGCTGTATTTTTCGTCCAATTTTCATTGCGGCGTTACACGTGTTACACGTAGACAATGAAACTTACCATTTTCTATTTTAGATTATCGAAATATATATAGAGAGAGTTTTGATCTATCCATTTCACCTGCTCAGCTGTACACTAAACATCTTCGTCATTTATATAAAAATATTTAATAATAAAAGTTTTTAAAATGTTGAAGGCAGAGTTCCGGATCGCTGGAAGTTGTGAAGAACAAAAACAAAACAAATCATAATAATATTTATATATATATATATATATATATATATATATATATATATTATAATATAAAATGAAGTAATAAAATAAGGTGTCAATCAAATTTTACTAGAATTCAAAGTTCAAACAAAGTATCCTTAAGTCCTTAGCTCATGAGTTTTCAGAGGACCATTACCGCAGTTATACTACTACAGGTAATAAAATTACGCTTTGAAAATATATAAATTTATATACACAAATACACAAAAATACATAACATCAAATATATCAACCCAAAAACATACTTTTTGTTGAATACATACAATCTATCCAGGTCATGCAAATTGAGAAACATAATCAGGAAAGACATTACTCCAAGTTATAAACAGCAGTCCATATACGTGAAATTGAAGGAGCTGACAAAGTTATCCAGTCGCGAAATGTGTCAATATTCAATGTTAATGATAAATAAATCAAATAATATAGAAAGTTCAATTAAAATTCTAAAATTCCGATATGGGCAACCCAAACTAAATCAAAGTTCGTTGTTCAATTAGAAAAGCCGTTAAATCCAAATTGAGCAAAACAAGACTGAATCCCGGTCGCATCTATTATCATTAGTTATATATATATATATATATATATATATATATATATATATATATATATATATATATATATTCCGAGATTAAGATTTTAATCCGGAAAATTGAAGGGATCAACACTAAAATAGCCAGACAAAAATTGTCGGTTATTTTTAATAATATATATATATATATATATATATATATATATATATATATATATATATATATATATATATATATATATATATATATATATATATATATATATATATATATATATATATATATATATATATATATATATATATATATATATATATATATATATATATATATATATAACTATATATATATATACACTCGTGTATGTAGGTCAACGGAGTGACTACATATATACCACTTCGTTTTCATCACTCTTAGTGGCGGTTTTTGTTGGCGTAGGGGGTTAAGTACGTGAGCTGTTTGGTCGCAGTCATATGTGACCAGTCGTTCCGGTTTCGAATCTTGGCGTTAAATAGCGCGTTTACGCATTTTTATGCAAATGGTTTTTCACTTTCTAAAGTCAAAAGCTACTAGGGAATAAGGCTAGTGATATCTTCGGTTGGATGTTGAAACTGTGCTGTAAAAAGACTGAGAACTATGATTAATTCAAAGATATTTGTTGTCATTGGACTTGAAAACGGGCATGTTTTCGTCTGCGAGAAATTCTTGGAAAGAAACTCTGTTCATGGAAGTTTTCTTTGTAGTATTACAAGCAAGACGAGTTTTTTTTTTGTAAAGTAAGGTATACGGAGGTGAGCTGAAGCTCAGTCGAGCACTTAATATTGAAATACCGATGGAGTAGAAAAAGACTAGCAACGCTCTTCTGTGAGAAATGGGCTGCAGGGAAAAGAAGAGATCATCTCCCACTGCGAAGTCAATTTTGTACTTTCTCAAGGCTCGTAAGATTGCCATTAGCGGCATTTCCCCACAGGTGGCAGTAGTACTTCATCTTGTGTCGAATCTGATTCTTATACAGATATATGGTTTGCATCAAGAGTCAGGTAGCTTCTTGAGCGGTAAGAAGGATCTAATCATTTTTCCAACGACTTTAGCAACATTTTAAGTTTCGGGTTAAATAAGTCCTATGGGCATATCAAAAGAAAGAGACTTCCTTAAGACGAGATACATTTATTTCAACTGAGGCAAAAGTAGGATTCGATCGTTGGGAGTGAAATGTAACAATCCACTTTTTCTGCCATTGCGGCACTTGTCCCACATCAGAAAAAAACATATCGGCAATATGTTGATCACCAACGCTCTTCGAAGTGCTGCCATAGACAGTTGTGTCGTCAGCATAGATGTCAACAAATTATCTCAGAATATGATTTGGAAGATCATTTGTGAAGATCAGTAAAAGGGTTGCGTCCAAAATCGATCCTTGAGTCATGTCAGCATTGATTTTATCTGCTTCAGAGTTAAGTCCATCAACAACCACTTTCATAGACCTATCAGAGAAAAACGATTTGATAGTTTAGACGATATTTCCTAATTATCCATAGCTAGAGAGCTTGTGAATCAAACCTTTATGCTAGACCCTATCAAAGGCCTTCGATACATCAAGGGCTATCAAAGGCCTTCGATACATCAAGGGCTATCAAAGGCCTTCGATACATCAAGGGCTATCAAAGGCCTTCGATACATCAAGGGCTATCAAAGGCCTTCGATACATCAAGGGCTATCAAAGGCCTTCGATACATCAACGGCTATCAAAGGCCTTCGATACATCAAGGGCTATCAAAGGCCTTCCATACATCAAGGGCTATCAAAGGCCTTCGATACATCAACGGCTATCAAAGGCCTTCGATACATCAAGGGCTATCAAAGGCCTTCGATACATCAAGGGCTATCAAAGGCCTTCGATACATCAACGGCTATCAAAGGCCTTCGATACATCAACGGCTATCAAAGGCCTTCGATACATCAACGGCTATCAAAGGCCTTCGATACATCAACGGCTATCAAAGGCCTTCGATACATCAAGGGCTATCAAAGGCCTTCGATACATCAACGGCTATCAAAGGCCTTCGATACATCAAGGGCTATCAAAGGCCTTCGATACATCAACGGCTATCAAAGGCCTTCGATACATCAAGGGCTATCAAAGGCCTTCGATACATCAACGGTTATCAAAGGCCTTCGATACATCAACGGCTATCAAAGGCATTCGATACATCAAGGGCTATCAAAGGCCTTCGATACATCAAGGGCTATCAAAGGCCTTCGATACATCAACGGCTATCAAAGGCCTTCGATACATCAAGGGCTATCAAAGGCCTTCGATACATCAAGGGCTATCAAAGGCCTTCGATACATCAAGGGCTATCAAAGGCCTTCGATACATCAACGGCTATCAAAGGCCTTCGATACATCAACGGCTATCAAAGGCCTTCGATACATCAACGGCTATCAAAGGCCTTCGATACATCAACGGCTATCAAAGGCCTTCGATACATCAAAGGCTATCAAAGGCCTTCGATACATCAACGGCTATCAAAGGCCTTCGATACATCAACGGCTATCAAAGGCCTTCGATACATCAACGGCTATCAAAGGCCTTCGATACATCAACGGCTATCAAAGGCCTTCGATACATCAAGGGCTATCAAAGGCCTTCGATACATCAACGGCTATCAAAGGCCTTCGATACATCAACGGCTATCAAAGGCCTTCGATACATCAAGGGCTATCAAAGGCCTTCGATACATCAACGGCTATCAAAGGCCGTCGATACATCAACGGCTATCAAAGGCCTTCGATACATCAAGGGCTATCAAAGGCCTTCGATACATCAAGGGCTATCAAAGGCCTTCGATACATCAAGGGCTATCAAAGGCCTTCGAAACATCAACGGCTATCAAAGGCCTTCGATACATCAACGGCTATCAAAGGCCTTCGATACATCAAGGGCTATCAAAGGCCTTCGATACATCAAAGGCTATCAAAGGCCTTCGATACATCAACGGCTATCAAAGGCCTTCGATACATCAACGGCTATCAAAGGCCTTCGATACTTCAAGGGTTATCAAAGGCCTTCGATACATCAAAGGCTATCAAAGGCCTTCGATACATCAACGGCTATCAAAGGCCTTCGATACATCAACGGCTATCAAAGGCCTTCGATACATCAAGGGCTATCAAAGGCCTTCGATACATCAAAGGCTATCAAAGGCCTTCGATACATCAACGGCTATCAAAGGCCTTCGATACATCAACGGCTATCAAAGGTCTTCGATACATCAAGGGCTATCAAAGGCCTTCGATACATCAAGGGCTATCAAAGGCCCGTTCAATAGATTAACAGATTTTAGGTGATATTATAACAGCTATTGATCTTGCCGGATGAAATCCATGTTTCTTGTCACTCAGCATATTAGCTTTCCTGAAGTGATTCACAACTTCTTAGTTTATCACAGATGCAAACAACGCCATCATCGCGCATAGGCGACTGATCGGTCGGTACTGAGATGCAGAAGATCGAACTCCAGTATTTTTAAAAGCTGGTAAGACTAACGAAACATTTCTCCTTCAGGCTACAATTGAACAACTTTATGGGATTACATCTAGCCACACTGATGAGCTAAAGGTGACGAAACATTTGTCTGTAAGTAGCTACATATATAATAGTTATGGAATTAATTATCCAACACAATGAAAAAGGAAAATCGAAAATTGCTCATGTGTCCATCGACGTTTCGTCTTTATTCTTCAAAGACTCTTTCGGGATGGCTGATGTGAAGTAAAACATAGTAATTAAGATTTGAAATACGCATAGACTCACCACACATTTCCAACGTACGAGTTTATGTTTGCTGTTTACTTTTAATAGAAATGTGTTCCGCCATAGACGCACCATCTATTTTTTTTTCTTCCACATAAACACGAAACGTCGATGACATGTAAACAATGATTTCAGCGATTCGACACAGTTTAAAAATCAAGTTCAAAAATAAAGCATGCACTAAAATATTATGCTTGTATACACCTGTTTAAAAACGAAGTTTATTGTAAGTCATACGATTAATCATTAAATTATAAATGCTGATTCTAACCAGAAACAAACAACATATTATATGTAGATATGTGCCACCATAGTTGAATTTAGCGGTAATTTCACATCACTCAACATTTTGCATGCTTTACTCCAAATTATTTAGTTCATATATATATATATATATATATATATATATATATATATATATATAGAGAGAGAGAGAGAGAGAGAGAGAGAGAGAGAGAGAGAGAGACGCGAGAAGTATATTCCTCTACCTTAGAACAAAATCGTAGGATAAATTTCAAAGGAAAGATATTTTAATCAATGAAACGGGCGGGTGGAAAAAAAGAAAATTGCTAAAAAATTTGTTACGGCCTCATCGTCTGACCCTCTAAGAGGAAAGCTCAGAATGATAAATTTAAATTTAAAAATCGAATAAGATATGAGGGGAAAAATTGTTTAACTTGGAGAAAACGATTGAGAGAGAAAGAAAAAGTAAATCTCTCAACGTTATGGTGGATTTGAATCATTAAAGATCTCCAACTGATGCTTCAAAATCTTTTGTCTACACAGTCTAGGTCGAGAATTGTTAATAACTAACGCCTCAATAATATTGAAATGGTAGTTCGACCCGGCACTGTGTAAAATAGAAAACCACCCATTGGAATACTTGCCAGAACAACTATTTGTACTAACCAGGTGATTACCGATAACTGATTCCTGTGCCTGGAAGTTCCCGGATGATCTTGAAACCTTGTGTAAACGAATATCACGTGGTATGTGTGAAGATATTCACATTTCTAATCTTTGGGAGGTCTTGCCAACGTAGTCAGCTCTACACTGACACAATAATTTATAAACAACAGAATTCTGACAAAACACTCTTACAAAAAGAAGAGAAAAAGTTTTGAGTCGTGTAAACTACTCTCAGCATGATTGCTGGAAAACAACGTTGAGTAGAAGATGAAATTCTTTTGACAATGTAAAGGCCGTCAGAACCTAACCACGGAAGTTACAAATAAATAAGGCAACATGACTGGCCAATAAATTTACCACCATAAAATATAGCAACTTTGCGTGCAATGGTGCTTTTTATGATGTTGATGGGATATCCATTAGCAAGAAAAATATTAGTAATTCGTGTTGGTTAACAAATCATATGCTCGATGATTAAAAGTACCAATAAGATTTATTTTTCTTTGTTTATATTATTTTTTTTGTCATCAGGAGTCGTGGTACACTGGATGACCAGCCACTGTCATCGGTGCTGCCAGCTCCTGTGACAAATAGCTGGATTCTCTATTACTTGATACAACATGCTTCTACATTTCAAATTAATCCAGCAAAGTAAATTTTATGCACATTCGTATATTTTTTATGTTCTTTTTTAATTAAAAAACATCACACTATTTTTATCATGTTTTCAAAGTAATAAGACCGACTAGACTTACAAAATGATAACATTGGGTTTTCCAGTCGCTAGTATTCGTCTGCAGATTATTAAAGCGCACATTGGTCATGCTTTGATTCAAATTCACACAACGAATCACAATCAATTAAGACTCATATCACACTTTGTAAATTCTGAAATCTTGTCACGGTCTCTTTTGTTGAGGATAGCACATTATCAAAAGAAAGAAATAAAAGTCTATCCATACAAAATAATTATTTTTTATTGACAACTTGTTAAAACAACCAGAAATAAAGAGTTGGTAGAATACAAAAGTTCAGTAAAGATAAATTGTTTAGTGTGTAAGAAATTGAGTAGTCATGTTTGTTACAGCTGGGACGGAGGAAAACTAATTTAGATAAAGGCCTGTACACGTTGGTTGTCTATACACAGAGTTTTCAAACGATAAACCAGCTTTAGACATTAAAACATCTAGGAATTGCATGGAACCACAATCCTCGACCTCCATAGTGAATTACAACGATGGATGCAAGTCAAAAAGAAAACGAATAAACTGTTCAGCATCACTCCGTGAGGGAAAACAAGAAAAAGTGTCATCAAAGTAACGTGTGTAAAAAGCCGGCTTGGTCACTTTGGAAAATAATTGGTTTTCCAAAAATCAAACGAAAATGTTGGCTAACGATGGCCCAAGAGGGCTACCCATCGATATACTACCAATTTGCCGATACATTATTTTATTGAAACTGAAGGAAACTGATTAAGTAGCAAGTTCTATCAGTTCAACAAAAATTCGTTCAGGGAATTGTGGAGATTTTAAGGGGCCACGGTAAAGATAATCTGCACATATACCAATGGTTTCATCCAATGGTACATTGGTAAACAGACTACTAATGTCAAGAACTCGTGAGGTGAGTCAATGAAAAATTGTTAGACCTGTAAATGGAAACAGATCAATATCTTCAGTTATTCAGAACAAGGAGAATTTAGTAAATAAAAATATTTCTTCTTCTTCTCTTTCAATTGTATTCCTTAAGCACGGCTTTTCAAAGATTAAAATCTTATCATCAGAGGAAGTAGTGATTGATAAGTTGACAGATAAGAACAGTCAATATTCAAAATTTTCCTCATCTCACAATAGGTCTAATTCTCTAAAAGTTATCTTTTAGTTATAAACCTTCATATATATATATATATATATATATTCTCGCGTCTGTTAACTGGTTTCTCACATTTTCAAATATATATTTTAACGGCGCTTTCAATGCCTTACTAACACTCATATTATTCTAACCCATGCTTACTAGCGCATTCACTACAAGCACCTGACGTATATACAAACACTCCAATAACATCGTAGAGTACTGTCAGTCTTCGGCGGTGCCATTAAGCTTTCACCATGAAAAGAATATATATATATATATATATATATATATATATATATATATATATATATTGTCTTTTTCCATTGTTATATAATGGGACGCATGTGATGATGGACGTACAGAGAGATCGCTTAACTTGCACGATTTGTAACGGAGTCATCTCGTGCAACTTTGGTGCGATGTTTTCTCACGATTCGCGGTGACAGATGACGAGACCTCGGGTCGCACCTGTGCGTTGATCACGAGATTTTGTGACGTCACAGTTTTCCCGGTGATAAAACTGCAGTGATTGTTTAGTTCTTGACGGGAAGCCGACGAGTCAAGTCGCCTTAGCCATGTAGCGATTAAATAAGATAGGGCAATTCGGATCTCCAAAAATGAGAGCCAGACGATGTCCCCCTCTTCCTTCCCTTGCAAGTGATTAAGAAATTAGTTAATTAACTAGCGTAAGCTTCTCTCTTTCTGCTTCAACGAACTTGCTCTGGTGTCGACAAGCTAATAAGTGAAAATAAATGGCTCGGAACTAAAATAGAAGGCTTGTTATATTTTGCTATGTGTAGATTGATTTCACTTACAGAAAGAAACCGCCAGCACGAAATGGTGACAACGACAAAGCGTCGGCAGAGAGTGGTGACGGCGACGGGTCAGCTATGGTGCAGACATTGAAAAGCAGAAAGAGAAGAGACAGCAAAGAAGAAAGGGAAATATAATAATTCCCGAATTTGGTTTACTGCTGTGTCAGCCGAAAGGGAGAGATTGAAAGCCAGGACCGACTGACAAGACCACTCGACGTCGTCCGGATCGAGAAACGACATATCGTCCCGTTATCAAGCGATGATGTTCGCTGGATCAACAAAGGAGCTGTTGTACTACGCCAGATTCCGACATACAAGTTATTATTATTATATAAACGAAATATTCAACACCATAGTTAAGGTTTGTTAAACCGAAAATTCAGATTTATAAAATATATTTTTTAAAAATGATTAATAAATTTTCATTTATTGATATAAATTCTAGCGTCTGTTAACTGGTTTCTCAAATTTTCAAATATATCTTTTAACGACGCTTTCAATGCGGTAGTAACACTCATATATATATATATATATATATATATATATATATATAATTATTAATCACAATATATGTATTAGCATATACTAGCAGCGCCCATTTACTTTGCAGTCTCCTTAAAAGATTCAGCTCGATGATTATCAATTAGTAACAACACAGCAAATATATCAGGTTCAATTTATATTTCAATAACCATGTTTGTATTTTTTTTCATGTTTAGGTAACTATAAACAATCTTCGTTGTAAGGGGCAAACTCCACCATTAGTTTCGCATTAAATAGAAACTTACTACTTAAGTAGAGAAATCTGGGCATTAAACGATTTATAAATAAATAGTAAAAATCTTTCACCAAAACACCGAAGTATAACAATCGTAATAGTTGCTTGAATTGATGGTTGAATGTATATAGCTAGCTATTAACTGATGAACTTAAAACAGATCAGCTTTGAAGTTAGCTTCGTACCCAAATGACCGTAATAGGCATTTGAAGGCTATGTCGATGTAACTTTAGGACAGTAAAAGTTACTCTCAAGTGAATACGAATTTTTTAAAATAAAGATCGAATTTATTAACTATTTTAAGAAATATTACTGAATTAAAATTTATGTCTGCACAACTTTTTGGATGTACTAGCTCTGAACTGAAAATTTCAAAATGGCGTACTAGTGAGTTTCCCCACATGTGAGTTTGCTCTTTTCTTTGTTTTGTTTGGTTTTCGCCCAAAAATGAACCACTGTATAGTGTAGGTTTTATTCAAGACATTTTAATCCAAGAACTTTTTATTCTTTGTGGATTTTTCTGATGATTTTGTAGTGTTGCAGAGACGATATTGACATGAAAATGTAATTTGGCTCACGGCAAATGAATAGGACCGTAAAACATACATAAACAGAAATGTTATGTTTTTGAAAATGTGAAAAAATAATAATATAAAAACATGGCTATTGGAATATAAATTGAACCTGACACACACACACATATATATATATATATATATATATATATATATATATATATGTGTGTGTGTGTGTGTGTGGGTGTGTGTGTGCGTGTGCGTGTGTCTGTGTGAGTGTGTGTATATGTGTGCAAGGTTAGTGAAATAGAACCCCAACAGCCAAATGTCTATTATAAAAAAAATAACAAAATAAAGGCGTAATATTTATTTATATATGTATTACAGAATATCAGAGCAGCATTGGTACCGTCGGTTCCAAAAACAAAAAAAGGAGACCTATAGTTTGTATAAACAGACATAAACAGAGGCTGAAGAGAGTTCGGCACAGTAGACGAACTATAGGTTCCCTTTTGTTTGAATTTGAAACAGACGGTACCAATGTTTTTCTGATCTTTTGTAATACATATATAAATGTGTGTGTTGTGTGTGCGTGCGTGTGTGTGAATGGTCATTTTCCAAAGCGTTCAATATTTCTATTATATGGTGCATAACAATAAGTAACGAAACGTGTTTTATTGTGTCTACCTATTACTTCCGTTTCATGCTCGTGCAATCTGTTGGCAAGATTACATTTTTAGTCGCATACTGAGAAAGATAAACCATTTCTCTCGATGGCAAAATAGCAATAATATAATTGAAGAAAAGCAAAATAAACTATTGAACAAGAAAGCTTATTTGCTCTCCAACTGTCCGCGTGGAAATAAACACATATTCACAGTTTATGAAAAGCATTGATTAGACATAAAGATTAAAATAGACGGTGAAAAATTAATGGAATAACGAATTTCACCAAAAAAAACAAGAAAAATGAATGAATTTCCATCGTCAATTTGCATGAGGCATAAAACGTAGTTAACAGGTGAAGACAATAAATTACATTTATTTATTCGTTGTAATATATATATATATATATATATATATATATATATATATATATATATATATATATAGCATTAGATAAAATGAAAGAATAAAATTAGGTGCGAATCAAATTTTATTACAATTCAGAGTTCAAGCAAAGTAATTGAAAGTCGATACAATTTGTGTGGCATATAGTGATCTTTATTATTAATTTTGTTTATTGTTATATTTGTATATTTTTTTTTCAAAGTAAAGTTTTATTTAGTCGCTGTAATTCCACTGCGGTAATGATCCTCTGACGAGAAGAATTTCTTTGAAAACCCAAGGGTTAAGGACTTTCAATTACTTTGCTTGAGCTCTGAATTGTAATAAAATTTGATTCGCACCTATTTAATTCTTTCATTTTATCTAATGCTATTAATGCTCTATCCAGTATATTGAGCTTCATTTTTATCCGGATGTTAACTAATTAAAGATATTAGCTGCCTCTTATATATTTTGTTGTATTTACCTTATATATATATATATATATATATATATATATATATATATATATATATATATATATATATATAAAACTTAATATAAACATCAAAACAGTCAAAAAACAAATTAATTTATTTTCTTATAATCCTGTAATGAAATTAAAGGAACTCCAACGAACACCGCCAAATGTCGACTCGATGTTCTCTCGCAGCAAAACTTCAACTGCTGATTTCTATTTAAGCCATTCTATTTACCTCAGCTGACCCCCATATATGCTTATAAGTTGGAACTACAAAAGTCTACATCTACGAAGAGAAGCCAGCCCCCCCCCCACAGACCCCTCACTGGACAGTTACGCTATACGAAGCATCGTATTTTCTTCTCAGTCGGTAGGTGTTGCTCATTATTGGCATATTATGTTTTTTGTGTCCAAGCGCGCATCGCCGGGACACAAAACAATACTTATTGTTTTCAGTCCCGACTATGTGCACTTGACTACAGAAAGGTAATTTAATTTGTGCAGACTGTTTTATTTTAATGTTTATACTAAGTTTATTTATTAAGCTCTACCTTGTAATGAGCAATTTTGAAAACTATATTTGTCTTAGGTTCATATATAGTTAAACTTGATTAATTTATTTATATATATATATATATATATATATATATATATATATATATATATATATATATATTATGGAAGTCGTTCCAGACAAGGCATAGGGCCACTTGATGCAAGGACCTAAAAATATTACCACTTCAAGGTCAAAAACTAGATTCTAACCCGGAAAACAGCAATTCTTCCCTCTTTGTCAGAAACATGTCTCATGAAATGTGAAGTTTTAAGGACAGAATAATGGAAGCGAGAGTTACGATGAGTAAACCCATGGTCAAGTTTCTACTCTCCTAATATATATATATATATATATATATATATATATATATATATATTTACATATATATATAATAAAAGATGTTGTCAATTTCCTTATTTAAAAAGCGCCAATCTGCACATCATCGACGAACTATACTTATTTTAACGTCTTTTTAGAACTTGACGTGCCTTTCTGCTTCTATCGTGATTTGACCCGTTGGGGTTAATACCATAAAAATGAGGAAGAAGAAAAGAAAAGAAAACTATAAGACAGTCTCGCCTGACAAAGTTGTTTT
The DNA here is from genome assembly GCA_963556195.1 of Sepiola atlantica. Taxonomy (NCBI): domain Eukaryota; kingdom Metazoa; phylum Mollusca; class Cephalopoda; order Sepiida; family Sepiolidae; genus Sepiola; species Sepiola atlantica. The sequence continues at coordinate 8,305,069 of OY744523.1, forward strand.
ACAACGAAAGCTTTCAAAAAAAATTAAATAATTGAATTTTACATTTAAATTGCACGTTGTATTAATTTTCAAAATATTTCACTTAAATTTATTTTATTCGTGCCTCAAATATGTTGTCAATTTCCTTATATATATATATATATATATATATATATATATATATATATATATATATATATATATATATGTGTTAATATTTAATATATTCAGTGTAATTTTAAATATTCAAACTTACGTTCCGGAAATAAATATACTAACAGGCTGTCTCTAAGTACGCATGTTTCCGAAAATCCAACTTTATTCTGTATCAAATTAAATATTTTTCAAAGTTTATGTTAAATAAAAAATTATCTGCTCATGATGTTCGAATTTTATTTACGTTATAGAGCAAATCATCCAAATTAAAAAATTACTGTGAAAACTTACAAATAAATTGTCAATAAAAGATTAAGTTTCGAAATTTTTTAGATGTGGGTTGATAATTCGTAGAATTTGGTATATTTGGACTACTGTTCTCAAGGACCCGTAGCGCAGTGGATATTATACTAAGTTTGATTCAGTTGTAAGTGACCGTCATCTGAAATTTAAAAGGTACAATCAGGCGATACGAAGAATTGCGAATTACTGAAGACTTCTTCCCAGTCATGGCATATGGGACAGGAACATGCTATCCCGTGGATTTTATAAAGGGTTTCGTTCGAAATTCCGTCCAAATTCCTGAGTTCGACAAACAGATTCCCGAGTTCGACTAAGTACACCTGAAGATAGTCGGAGGTTACATCGGCCGAAACGTTGTGATAAAACACCCAAGATAAGAACAGTAGTCCGAATATACCAAATTCTTCGAAGAAAGTTCTAAATTTATCATTCTTAATAACAGAGTTCAGATATTATCATTCTAAATAACAACGTTCGCCCTTCATCATTCTTAATAACAGAGTTCGAAAGTTATCATTCTTGATAACAATGTTCGAAATTTATCATTCTTAATAACAAAGTTCGAAATTTATGATACTTAATAACAAAGTTCGAAATTTATCATTCTAAATAACAAAGTTCGAAATTTATCATTCTTAATAACAAAGTTCGAAATTTATCATTCTAAATAACAACGTTCGCCCTTCATCATTCTTAATAACAAAGTTCGAAATTTATCATTCTTGATAACCAAGTTCGAAATTTATCATTCTTAATAACAAAGTTCGAAATTTATCATTCTTGATAACAAAGTTCGAAAGTTATCATTCTTAATAACAATGTTCGAAATTTATCATTCTTGATAACCAAGTTCGAAATTTATCATTCTTAATAACAAAGTTCGAAATTTATCATTCTAAATAACAAAGTTCGAAATTGATCATTTTTATAACAAAGTGCGAAATTTATAATTCTTAATAACAAAGTTCGAAATGTATCATTCTTTATAACAAAGTTCTTAATTGATCATTTTTAATGACAAAGTTCGAAATTCATCATTCTTAATAACAAAGTTCGAAATTTATCATTCTTAATAACAATATCGTCAATAAATTCGATACCATATCTATCCATATCTATGCAAAATGGTACCAGCTATATTTACGTCTAACAGGCAAAAGAAAAATAAATTTGATCATAATAATTATTTTAAACAAGCCTAAACCTTTGTTCAGATGAAATCAGACTATTTGTTTAGACATTAAATTGTATTGAAAATAATTCAAAGTAAAAAACAGTAATTGGTCATTTCTATTATATAACAGATAAATCAATAAGTCCCGAGTCTGACATATAGATGGCGCCACTTATTTTAAAACTCCATATGATGTCTATGAAGTACGAAGGTTTTAGTTGTGTCCAAATTTGAGCCTAATCGGCTTACTAGTTTACAAATGTAAATGAAGCTACAGTTGCAGTTTTGCAAAACAATGGAAAATCTTAATTTTCCGTGTTCATAGAGCATTGCTTGATGATAGGAAAAATGCTGGTCAATCAAAGCTGTGGCTTTACACGTGATATTTGGACTCTGCTCCTTCGGAAAAAAACATTAAACGGTGAGATGTTGACTTTAAACGCGGTCGTACAGATACAAATGATCCTGAAAGCTTAGGTCGCCCACATTCTTTTTAAAATTATCAACAATAGCTTAGTAATTAGTAAACTAATTATCCAATTATGCTCAAATTTTGACACGTGCCATTTGAAAGGTTGTACTTTTTAAAATTCGCACCGATGTTCTTATTAGATAAATCGATGTTATTTGCTCGTACATAAGAGAAAATATAACTTATTTGAAACTAAACCACGTTTAGCTCCCCAAAACAATGAAATCGATTTAATTCGCTTGTAAAAAACAAACTTTATAATATTCAGACTACTGTTCTCACCTTGGATGTTATTCTTACAATATTTCGACATTCTACAGACACATCTTGTAATCTCCTACATTCTTCAGGTACATCTTGTAATCTCCTATATTCTTCAAGTACATCTTGTAACCTCCTACATTCTTCACGTACATCTTGTAACCTCTAACCTTCTTCACGTACATCTTGTAACCTCTTACATTATTCAGGATCATCTTGTAACCTCCTACATTCTTTAGGTACATCTTTTAACCTCCTACATTCTTCAGGTACATCTTGTAACCTCCTACATTCTTCAGGTACATCTTGTAACCTCCTACATTCTTTAGGTACATCTTGTAACCTCCTACATTCTTCAGGTACATCTTGTAACCTCCTACATTCTTTAGGTACATCTTGTAACCTCCTACATTCTTTAGGTACATCTTGTAATCTCCTATATTCTTCAGGTAAATCTTGTAACCTCCTACATTCTTCAGGTACATCTTGTAACCTCCTACATTCTTTAGGTACATCTTGTAACCTCCTACATTCTTCAGGTACATCTTGTAACCTCCTACATTCTTTAGGTAGATATTGTAACCTCCTACATTCTTCAGGTACATCTTGTAACCTCCTACATTCTTTAGGTACATCTTGTGACCTCCTACATTCTTCAGGTATATCTTGTAATCTCCTATATTCTTTAGGTAAATCTTGTAACCTCCTACATTCTTTAGGTACATCTTGTAACCTCCTACATTCTTCAAGTACATCTTGTAATCTCCTATATTCTTAAGGTAAATCTTGTAACCTTCTACATTCTTCAGGTACATCTTGTAACCTCCTACATTCTTCAGGTACATCTTGTAACCTCCTACATTCTTCAGGTACATCTTGTAACCTCCTACATTTTTTAGGTACATTTTGTAACCTCCTAAATTCTTTAGGTAGATATTGTAACCTCCTACATTCTTTAGGTACATCTTGTTACCTCCTACATTCTTCAGGTACATCTTGTAACCTCCTACATTCTTTTAGGTACATCTTGTGACCTCCTACATTCTTTAGGTACATCTTGTAATCTCCTATATTCTTCAGGTACATCTTGTAACCTCCTACATTCTTCAGGTACATCTTGTAACCTCCTACATTCTTCAGGTACATCTTGTAACCTCCTACATTCTTCAGTTATGTCATGTAACCTCCTACATTCTTTAGGTATATCTTGTAACCTCATACATTCTTCAGGTACATCTTGTAACCTCCTACATTCTTTAGGTACATCTTGTAACCTCCTACATTCTTCAGGTACATCTTGTAATCTCGTATATTCTTCAGGTAAATCTTGTAACCTCCTACATTCTTCAGGTACATCTTGTAACCTCCTACATTCTTCAGTTACATGTTGTAACTTCCTACATTCTTTAGGTACATCTTGTAACCTCCTACATTCTTCAGGTACATCTTGTAACCTCTTACATTCTTTAGGTACATCTTGTCACCTTCTACATTCTTTAGGTACATCTTGTAATCTCCTATATTCTTCAGGTAAATCTTGTAACCTCCTACATTCTTCAGGTACATCTTGTAACCTCCTACATTCTTTAGGTACATCTCGTAACCTCCTACATTCTTCAGGTACATCTTGTAACCTCCTACATTCTTTAGGTACATCTTTTAACCTCCTACATTCTTCAGGTACATCTTGTAACCTCCTACATTCTTTAGGTACATCTTGTGACCTCCTACATTCTTCAGGTACATCTTGTAATCTCCTATATTCTTTAGGTAAATCTTGTAACCTCCTACATTCTTTAGGTACATCTTGTAACCTCCTACATTCTTCAGGTACATCTTGTAATCTCCTATATTCTTCAGGTAAATTTTGTAACCTCCTAAATTCTTCAGGTACATGTTGCAACCTTTTATATTCTTCAGGTATATCTTGGAACCTCCTACATTATTCAGGTAAATCTTGTAACCGCTTACCGTCTTCAGTTACATCTTGTAACCTCCTATATTCTTCAGGTACACTTTGAAACCTCCTACATTCTTCAGATACATCTCGTAACCTCCTACATTCTTCAGGTACATCTTGTTACCTCTTACATTCTTCAGGTACATCTTGTTACCTCCTACATTCTTCAGGTACATCTTGTAATCTCCTATATTCTTCAGGTAAATCTTGTAACCGCTTACCGTCTTCAGTTACATCTTGTAACCTCCTACATTTTTCAGGTAAATCTTGTAACCGCTTACCTTCTTCAGGTACATCTTGTAACCTACTATATTCTTCAGGTACACTTTGTAACCTCCTACATTCTTCAGATACATCTCGTAACCTCCTACATTCTTCAGGTACATCTTGTTACCTCTTACATTCATCAGGTACATTTTGTAATCTCCTACATTCTTAAGGTACATATTGTAACCTCTTACATTCTTCCGGTACATCCTGTAACCTCTTACATTCTTCAGTTACATCTTGTACCCTTTTACATTATTCACGTAAAACTTGTTACCTCAAATATTCTTTAGGTACATCCTGTAACCACATACATTCTTCAGGTACATCTTGCAACCTGCTACATTCGTCACGTACATCTTGTAACCTCTTACATTCTTCAGGTACATCTTGTAACCTCCTACATTATTCAGGTACATCTTGTAACCTCTTACATTCTTCAGGTACATCTTGTAAGCTCCTACATTCTTCAAGTACAACTTGTAACCTCCTACATTCTTCAGGTACATCTTCTAAACTCCTACATTCTTCAGGTACATCTCGTAACCCTTTAAATGCTTCAGGTACATCTTGTAACCTTCTATATTCTTCAGGTACACCTTTTAACCTGTTACATTCGTCAGGTACATCTTGTAACCTCCTACATTCTTCAGGTACATCTTGTTACATCTTATATTTTTCAGGTACATCCTGTAACCTCTTACATTCTTCAGGTACATGTTGTAACCTCCTATATTCTTCAGGTAAATCTTGTAACCTCCTACATTTTCTAGGTACATCTTGTAACCTCCTACATTCTTCCGGTAATCTTTTTACCTCTTACGTTCTTCAGGTACATCTTGTTACCTCTTACATTATTCAGGTAAATCTTGTAACCTCCTACATTCTTCAGGTACATCTTGTAACCACTTACATTTTTCAGGTACATCTTGCAACCTCCTACATTCTTCAGGTACATCTTGTAACCTCTCACATTCTTCAGGTACATCTTGTAACCTCCTACATTCTACAGGTACATCTTCAAACCTCTTACATTATTAAGGTACATCTTATAACCTCTTTCATTCTTCAGGTACATCTTGTAACCTCTTACATTCTTCAGGAACATCTTGTAACCTCCTACATTATTCAGGTACATTTTGTAACCTCTTACATTCTTCAGGTACATCTAGTAACCTCCTACATTTTTCAGGTACATCTTGTAACCTCCTACATTCGTCAGGTACATCTTGTAACCTCCTATATTCTTCAAGTACATTTTGTAATCTCCTACATTCTTCTGGTACATATTGTAACTTCTTACATTATTCCGGTACATCTTGTAACCTCTTACATTCTTCAGTAACATATTGTACCCTTTAAAATTATTCACGTAAAACTTGTAACCTCAAATATTCTTTAAGTACATCTTGTAACCACTTACATTTTTCAGGTACATCTTGCAACCTGCTACATTCTTCACGTACATCTTGTAACCTCTTACATTTTACAGGTACATCTTGTAACCTCCTACATAATTAAGGTACATCTTGTAACCTCTTACATTATTCAGGTACATTTTGTAACCTCTTACATTCTTCAGGTACATCTTGTAAGCTCCTACATTCTTCAGGTACATCTTGTAACCTCCTACATTCTTCAGGTACATCTTGTAACCTCCTACATTCTTCAGGTACATCTTGTAACATCTTACATTCTTCAGGTACATCTTGTAACTTTCTATATTCTTCAGGTACACCTTGTAACCTGTTACATTCGTCAGGTACATCTTGTAACCTCCTGTATTATTCAGGTACATCTTGTAACCTCCTACATTCTTCACGTACATCTTGTAACCTCTCACATTCTTCAGGTACATCTTGTAACCTCTTACATTCGTCAGGTACATCTTGTAACCTCCTATATTCTTCAGGTACATCTTGTAACCTCTTACATTTTTCAGGTACATGTTTTAACCTTCTATGTTCTTCAGGTACATCTTGTAACCTACTACATTATTTAGGTACATCTTGTAACGTCCTACATTCTTCCGGTACATCTTGTAACCTCTTACGTTCTTCAGGTACATCTTGTTACCTCTTACATTATTCATGTAAATCTTGTAACCTCCTACATTCTTCAGGTACATCTTGTAACCACTTACATTCTTCAGGTACATTTTGCAACCTCCTACATTCTTCAGGTACATCTTGTAACCTCTCACATTCTTCAGGTACATCTTGTAACCTCCTACATTCTACAGGTACATCTTCAAACCTCTTACATTATACAGTTATATCTTGTAACCTCCTACATTCTTCAGGTACATCTTGTTACATCTTATATTTTTCAGGTACATTTTGTAACCTCTTACATTCTTCAGGTACATCTTGTAACCTCTTACATTCTTCAGGTACATCTTGTAACCTCTTACATTCTTCAGGTGCATCTTGTAACCTCCTAAATTCTTCAGGTATATCTTGTAACCTCCTACATTCTTCAGGTACATATTGTAACCTCCTACATTATTCAGGTGCATCTTGTAACCTCCTACATTCTTCAGGTACATCTTGTAACCTCATATATTCTTTAGGTACATCTTGTAACCTCCTACATTCTTTAGATGCATCTTGTAACCTCCTACATTCTTCAGGTACATCTTGTAACCGCCTATATTCTTTAGGTGCCTCTTGTTAAACTTGTGAAACTTTATTTCGAACTCGGTCGAGACTCTATACGTAATTTAGAATTGAACTTGTTTTCATTTTCTCACCTATTACCGAGTAGAACTATTCAGCAATTATTCAATGAAGACCCATTGTCAGCGCCTAGGGTGAAGCATGTCATTAATTGAGCCGATTGGTGGTAGATATAATCACCTCACTAACAGGCATATCTTCATCGCATGTCAAGAATTTCGCTCACTTTATGGTAAAATTAATAATTACATCATTTATTCTAACCATATTGTGAGTCTAGAGGTAGTAAGTCTGTTAACGAAAGCACCCATGATGAGACTCATTAAACTTCAGATACTTCACTGGGGGAAATAGATAATCTGAGTGAGACGTTTACTTTCTGTGTAGAAACTACACAGTTTGTGATCGGATTTAACATATATTGGTAGGAAGATTGTCTGGCGAGAGGACCACCATTGTCGCCAGTTTGACCAATGTATCCATAGGATACTTTGAATGATATCATAATCCATATCACTGAAATCATTGATGGTGTTGCGATATGTGGTTGACACGTTCATACTCTCGCCCGTTCAGGGAGATGTTCAAGCATTGCTTGAGCATGTAAAATCTATACGTCGATCACTATGGAAAAGATACATGACAAATTATATTTCCTAGATGTGTTGATAACTCGTATTAATCAGGGGTGCAAGTCCTTCATGTATAGAAAGTCAACCTTTTAATTGCAATATCTCAGTTCCAACTTCCACAATCCATGTAATGTAAAGAAGAAAATCGTTCGTTTCCTACGCCATCGAGCAAAGTGACACGATTACATACAAAGAGGAGAATGGCAGTCTTAGAGAAACCCTCCACCAAAAAAACTATCCAGAAAATGATATGTGCTTTGAAAAATCTGGATCAAAGATAAAAATAACACCACTGTATGTCTACAATATATTAAGTGCTTGTCTGAAAAAAATCAGAGAATATATAATCGATGTTACATATCATTCGAGTCAAGCCTCCTGCAGAACAAAATCATAACCAAGAACTGTGTGTATAGAATTCGATGTAAGTGCGGGAAAATATACAAAGATGAAACATGCCGCCCGCTAAAAGTAAGGCTAGAAGAACGTTGGAAAGCCGTAAAACGTGCAAATGTAGAAAAGTCGGATATGGTTACCCACATACCCAGGGAAAGGAGAAACTATCTATAGACAACGGAGAACTGTGGAGAGTAAGACGTCTGATAAAGACATCATATATTTAGGACGACATTAGCCTCCTAAGTAGACCTAGTATACAATTTAAAACAATATGGACACCATTAATTATTAATAAAAGTTATGGAAATAGTATCCAAGACGGGAACAGTTGTCCTAATTATTAAAACAAAAATTATCAATTCTCATCTAAAAAAATCCGAAACATACGAATAACTACTTATTTTAAAATATGTATTCAAAGATATTAGGTGGGGGACTTAGTTCTTATTTAAAACTATAGGGGAGGAAGCCCAGACTCTCTCAGACGGTCCTAATTTTTCGTTATCGAATTCTTCTTGCTTTTTTCTTATTTATTCACTTGTTCTATTTTTACGTGCGCCATTTTTCCTATTGGGAAAATGTTTAGTAAGAAGATAAAATAAAGAATTAAATCCTTAATTTATTACGCAAAATAGATAAATATGTGTATGTGTGTGTGTATGTGTGTGTATATATATATATATATATATATATATATATATATATATATATATATATATATATATATGAAGAAGAATGGAAAGGAATTAGAGAAGCAAAAGCCAAATCAAAAGTCAATTCAATTGCTCAGAGCAAGGTATATTCCGCAAAAAAAGCAATTTATCCAAGTTAAATTTTCCTTAAGCCAGGCTTTTACTGAGCCTGCCTGGATCCACGAGCGTACCTCTTATTGGACTTTTTACCCTTTGGATTTTCTATTTTCGCCGCACCTGAAGTTGTGGCTTCTTGGAATTAAACTTTGAATCCTCTCTCACAACCTCTCGTGCCTCTTAACGACCTACCTATCTACATCTCATTCTCTCCGCTGGACTTTTCGACACCGGACTTTTTAGCAATCGGACATTTGCTTGCATTCGGGCAGAGTTTTGCCCTGTGTTTCTTTCCCTACAACTTTTATTTGATTTTTTCAAATTTTAAATCTTGGCTTTTGCCAACTTATCTATCCCAGTGACTTCCTCTGATGATAAGATTTTGATCTTTGAAAAGCCTGGCTTAAGGAAAATTTAACTTGAATAAATTGCCTTTTTGCGGAATATACCTTGCTCTGAGCAATTGAATTGAATTTTGATTTTGCTTTTGCTTCTCTAATTCCTTTCCATTCTTCTTCATATCTACCTGCTCTATCCTGGATATTGAGCTGTATACTCTTCACAATAGGTTTTACCTTTCCTAAAAGTTCGCTTTTAGTACACCACTTATATATATATATATATATATATATATATATATATATATATATATATATATATATATATATATATATATATATATATATATATATATATGTATATGCTTGTGTATATATATATATATATCTGGGTTTATGTGTGTGTATATATATATGTATTTATATTTTTATTTTATTTTTACATCTATATATAAGTGTGTATGTGGGTTTGTGAGTATATAAATGTGTGCGTATAAGCGTGAGTGTGTGTATGTGTGAGTGTGTCTTGATGTGTCCACATGTAGTTAGGAGACGGCCGCGTCAAGCCGTTCCTGCGAAAAGTTTGAGCTGACCGACTTCCTTAAGCGTCGATAGGTAGGTGTCAAAGGTGTCATTTTATGCAAAAGGGTTTCTCGTCTGAAAACTTTGAAATGTAATTTGTTTGTTTGTTTTTTGCCTTTTGTTTTGGTTTTTTTGTGATTGTGTATTGGCGGATCTAATCTTTGCTCATTAGTATATACCTGAGGAGGAGCCGAGAAGGTTCTGAAACAATTGTTGGATACTCAAACTATGTTTATTTTAATATAAAAGCTCTAATATATATTGAGCACTTTTGAAAGGTAATGGTTTTGTTCATTTTGTTGATATTTGAACTTAATTAATTAATATTACTCCTAATAAGTTGACTACTGTTCTACCAGTTTTTTTCTAACATAAACATGGAGAGGGTGAATTTTTGTATCTCGCTGAAGAACATCGCTATACCAAGCAAGGAGGAGTATAACATAAAATTAATCCAGAAGACCGAGAAAAATGTATTGTTGTTATTAATTATATATTCAAGATCTATACATCAAGTTATCCTATGATTAAATTAGTTAAAACAATCCTAATTATGATTGTTAATTATGATACATTAATTACGCGATCCTTTATTATTTGTAATAATTTAATGTTATGTTTAGAAGGATATAGATTTTAATTTATAATCTTTGTTTTTATTTTTTATTAATTTATTTATTTATTTTATTTATTTATGTTATTTACTTTTTATTTTATTTATTTATTTTTTTTATTTATGTTTAAATCGTTCTCACAATACTTATCTATGGTGGACTTTTTGAAGTGCCTGCAATTGTAACCTACCTCGTCCCTCTGGTTTAGTAAAGCATTATTATTAAGAAAAAAAACTATAGCCAGTTTTTTATTTAAACACAGAAAACAGGTAGGGTTGTTTAGTCTAGGTATTGGTGCCTTTTTTAACATACTCCATTTCACTACAGGAACTATGCCATTTCTTTTTAGGGATAAAATATATCTAGATAAAATAAAGAATTAAATCCTTAATATATTACGCAATGTATGTATTTAACACTTATTAGGAAATGTTTAGTAAGAAGATAAAATAAAAAAATAAATCCTTAATACATTACGCAAAATAGTTAAATATGTGTATGTGTGTGTATATGTGTGTATATATGTATATATATATATGTATATATATATGTATATGCGTGTGTATATATATATGGGTGTATGTGTGTATGTGCATATATATATGTATTTATGTTTTTATTTAATTTTTACATCTCTATATAAGTGTGTATGTGGGTTTGTGAGTATATAAATGTGTGCGTATAAGCGCGAGTGTGTGTATGTGTGAGTGTGTCTTGATGTGTCCACATGTAGTTAGGAGACGGCCGCGTCAAGCCGTTCCTGCGAAAAGTTTGAGCTTACCGACTTCCTTAAGCGTCGATAGGTAGGTGTCAAATGTGTCATTTTATGCAAAAGGGTTTCTCGTCTGAAAACTTTGAAATGTAATTTGTTTGTTTGTTTTTTGCCTTTTGTTTTGGTTTTTTTTTGTGATTGTGTATTGGCGGATCTAATCTTTGCTCATCAGATATCCCTGAGGAGGAGCCGAGAAGGTTCTGAAACAATTTTCCGATACTCAAACTATGTTTATTTTAATATAAAAGCTCTAATATATATTGAGCACTTTTGAAAAGTAATGGTTTTGTTCATTTTGTTGATATTTGAACTTAATTAATTAATCAATATATATATATATATATATATATATATATATATATATATATATATATATATATATATAGTAAGTTATGAAAATATATGTATGGCAATTATTCTGTTTTTAATGCACATACGTCTAAACATTACAAAAAATCGTTCAGATTACATCCGTGGTGCATCCTTTGTAGAGAATCATCAGAATAATGTTAGCCTGGCGATTCCCTTCAGGCGAAAACACGGACAACTTTGTGTAGCTTAATTGCCATAAATATATTTTTATAACTCACTACCTAACTCTACTCACGTATTGAGCACTTGAAGTAAATATTGTAAATTGATAGATAAAACATCATATCTCCTTATAAAATTTAATGTGAATTCATTACATTATACATATATATATATATATATATATATATATATATATATATGCATGTTTTGTTAAACAGTAGCGACAGCTTCCGTTTATTTATTTTTTTATTCGTCGCACGACCGATTTGGTATTGTCGTCTATGTTATATAAAAAATCGCTATATTTTCGCGAACGTTTTAGACCGATGTTGGTCATTTTCAGGCGAATGAATGAGTATGCAAAATAAAAGATTGGTGAATTTATTAAGTAGATGTTTTTAAAAAACATTTCAATACCACTTCAACAACACTTCAACATACCTTCGCCCCCCTCATAACGAGCATGGTTGATACTAGTGTTGTATTGTGCGGGGCTTAATAAAAATGACAACACAGGTATCTTAGGAAAATATAATATGTATATTTATTTGTCGGTGACGATGAGGGTGGTGGTCGGAGAGGCTTTGTGCACAGGGAACTAGATGGTTTATTCTCTCCGAGGTTCGATCGTCAACTGACCGTCTTTTGATTTTCGGTTGCACCTGGACGACTCCATTGAGATTGCACTCAGTGACAGCTTGAACTTTATTTGACCTTCCAAAATCTGTCCATCTTTTCCTGGCATGACACAAACGCACCTGCCAATATTATCTTTAACCTTTCTGACATCTCTGTTTCTTCTGACATCACTGTTTAAGTGATTCTTGCAGGTGCATCCTTTTTATGTCAGAAGAAACTTATCTTTTGACAATCGATCATATGTTGCCTCTTCCTGTGCAGGTGTTTGTCTGGTTGGGAGTTTTTTATTTTATTTTCAAATAACTTTTTGGTCATCCGCCAATTATCTTATCAACTGACAATCGCCAGGTGCATCTGTTTTATCAACAACCTTTCCGTGCTCGACTCGGATATGTAACACTAGGTAACGAGCATGGTTGATACTAGGTTTATTTACTTGAATAAACAATGCTTCCATTATGGGGAGACGAATACTGCAATATGAGATTCCAAGAATGGTTGTGTTCTTGGTTAAAATATTCCTGAATTCATTTTTGGGGATGCTATGTGTTATGAATTCAGGAATATTTTAACCAAGAACACAGCCATTCGGGGATCTCATATTGCAGTATTCGTCTCCCCATAATGGAAGCGTTGTTTATTCAAGTAAATAAACCTAGTATCAACCATGCTCATTATGAGGGGGCGAGGGTATGTTGAAGTGTTGTATAAGTTGTATTGAAATGTTTTTTTAAAAACGTGTTCTTAATAAATAAATCTTTTATTTTGCATACTCATTCATCCGCCTGAAGATGACTGATGTCAGTCAAAAACGTTCGCGAAAATATGGCGATTTTTTATACAACATGGACGACAATAGCAAATCGGTCGTACAGCGAATCAAAAAAACGAATAAAAAAATAAATAAACAGAAGCTGTCGCTGCTGTTTAACCAAACATGCATAAAAGAAGGAATGCTGCCTAATTACACAAATATATATATATGTATATATAGCGAGCTTTGATTCTTTTAAATGTGTTGTTAGTTAGCATAATATAGAAATATATATGGAATTCGATCCATAATTATTAGACACCAAATGACGTAAACTTTTTGACCAACATTTTAGATATTATTATTGAAGCAAATATATTTTTATCTGAATTATATTCATGATTTTAAACATAAAGTTTTTTACCATATATATACTATGGTTTTAATCTTTGTAAGAGAATATAGTAGATGTTCAAAAGTATTATGTTAGGCAAATAATTGTATTGATTACTGGCTCGCTCAGTATAGAGTAAAGCGAACGCAAGCATCAGTAGTATATGACTAAAGTATTAGTTTATTTGTGATGTAAACAAAACAATAAGTGTTTTTCCCGAGTAAATTTAATCTTAAATGTTGTAGATAAGTACGGACCAAAATCGTTCGTCTTTCTGATAAAAGAGGAATCGGTTATAAGGAGTTCGATTTAGGCTTTTAGTAAAGTAAATTCTCTATTAATATATCTTTGAACTTGCATAATATGTTTGCTTTCGTTGCTATGTGTGTATATCTGTTCGCTATGCGACATCATATTAAGGTTCAGCAGAAGCTCTTCCCTAAAGACTAACCCTATGGCGGACAGGCTAAACACCAAGCGGTATTAGGGCCGCAACCGGGTTAACATGGCTCCGATGAACACGAGGTTGCGTGTTGGATAATGGCCCTGTGAGGACGGACGCATCTTGAGGTGGGCGTATGTGTTGGGAATCGTTTGGTTTGGCTTGCACTATTTAGTGCCGGTGGACCTGTGCAGTCGGGGGCAGAATAGGGCTGTTTTCACAGTCGGAGCTCACTGACGCTGACAGGGGCACCACGTTAACGAGACCTGAGATCAAGCGTCAATGTGCACCTGCGCTTAGGGGATCTGTGACGTCACAGGCTATTGTGTGGGAAGCTGTGTTTTGCCAGTCTGGGTTTTGGAAGCAAGCCGAACGGTCGATTTCGCTATGCAGTCCTCAAATGAAAAAGGAGAATTAAATTCCCTAAGAGGATACTGGCATGAGATTCCTTCTTCCCCTCTTCTCGAATGGCTAAGGACTTATCTTAGGAAATAACTACGATAAAGCAGAAATTTGGTCTCTCCCTCGACGTTAGTGAGGCATCTCCGGCGGTGACGAAATTTAACGCCTGAAATAAACAAATGAAAACTAAAAGATTGTTATTCTCGTAAAAAGTGGTATGAAGGTTTTTGTTGCAGACACAGTAGACGACATCGAAACACACCCCTCCAGGCGACGAGGAAAGAGAGAAGGCACGAGAAATGAAAAGGTATGCAACATATACTTTTTGGTGTTAAAAATGACCAGTTGTTTAAGTGAGAACTGCCACGGCCCATTCCGGGAAGTATGCAACATGCGTCGTCTACATTTGCGTGTGGCAAGTGAAGACGCATCAAACGCGGGGCCGCAAATCAATGGAGAGAACTGGCAACGTTTCTTCTGCACAACTCGTTTATGTATTCTGGCATAGACCTCTGCTGGCTTTACATTCAACTGATCAGCATTTCTGTTCTCGGTGTCATGGGTAAGAAAACTTGTAATCCGGCAGGTTAACAAATAGGTGCGACCAACGATGGGGACTTCATGCAGATCAGCCAACCCTGAGCTCTATGCAGGTGTTTAGTTATTTTACGAAAGGCACAAACAAATCAGTAGCAGCTAACTTGAAGTTTTACTATTGGTTGTAAGCAGGACGAGAACTATTTTTTTCAAGTGATTGTAATTATGAAAATGGTGGGAAAGCTGGAAATGAGTGAAATAATTATGGCGTGAATTTGCTTGAATATATATACGCAATTACCTCCCTTTGTGCTACGTAGATATCTATGCATATATATACATATTAAAACTGTATTATTCTATTAAAGATTTTAGAAAATCAACTGTAGTAGTAGTAGTAGTAGTAGTAGTAGTAGTCGTAGTAGTCGTAGTAGTAGTAGTAGTCGTAGTAGTAGTAGTACTATATTTGTTTTGTTTAAATAAGAAGAACGCGTTTCACTCATCTTTAAAAGCTAAACAAAAAACATGGATGATTGTGTCGTTTTCGTTATTGTTTTCGCTTTGAATGTTCTTTCTTTTTCTTTTTCTTTTTGTTACCACCCGGAAAGCGATTCCTCTGTGCTCGAAAGGGCAAAGGCCAAATCATTCACGAGTTTCTTCCTAACAAGACATCGGCGTAATTCTTTTTTTTTGTTGCGAGAAGCGAATAAAAAAAAACTGATATGTGTAATGTGTGAACGATTTGTGGAAGTTATTTGTTCAGAGTGTCTTGCCAACAAAAGAATGGCATAAATCAGGTCAAAAGTTCATGGAAGAGCCCCAAAAATGGCAGCAACTCATTTCTGCAAGTTGAACTCGTTTCTTTACAAAGACAAGTGGTGCAAGCAAACGAATACAAGTAAAGACGTACCTGTAAGAAGGAGTATATATATATATATATATATATATATATATATATATATATATATATATATATATATATATATATATATGATTATTTTTATTTACACAGACATGTACAAAATCTGCGACACTGGCATGTCGATGTTATCAATCAACAGCTATTATAAACTGAGATCTCATCAGGCAGAGTTAGAATCCGTTAGATCATATTTGGAAAGATCCTTTCCAAAATTTATTTCCAAATATGATCTAAGATTAAAATCGGATTCTAACTCTGCCTGATGAGATATCAGTTGATAATAGCTGTGTAAGTAAAAAAAAAAATAATCATATATAAAAGCTCTATTTGATATTGAGCACTTTTTAAAAAGCTGGTTGTAATTCTTTGGGTGTTTTACCTAGATTATTATATATATATATATATATATATATATATATATATATATATATATATATATATATAAGATGTTAATGTAGTTTGTTTAAAGCATTGTTTAGTGTGTATATATAATAGTAATTTAAACATGTGCGCGTCTTTTATATATTGCATTTTAGGTATTTACTTAGGAATAGGTATCCAATAAAATCTCAGTATTTACGTCATCAATTCCCGGTTCTCACCAGAGACTTCTGAGTCTGGCTGACATTAATGAATTTCACTGAACAAACTGAATGTATTATTAGCGTTTTTGTTGTTTTTTACGATGAAGTTATTTAACGAAAGAAAATGTTAACTTGTATTTAAATTAACCTGTAATGTTGTTTCGATACTTCTACACGATACAGAACCGAACTGATTTTTAAAGTAACCCTAAATTAACCCTCACCAAACCCTAACCTAACCTTAATCAAACTCTAACCTCAACTACAGGTTTAGTTCGGTTCGTATGGTACAGAAATATCCTTGTTTCTTTTGAGGGTCGGTTTTTAGTTATTTTGGATCTAAAAACGAATGTATTCTTTTGTTTTTGTATTTCAATAAAAGTAAATTAAAAGGTATACACAAATTTCAAACGAAAAGTTACAAACGTAATAAGGGTATATATATATATATATATATATATATATATATATATATATATATATATATATATATATATATATATAGTCTTGGAAGTTTCTCAACCATTAAAACTATATAAAAATTTAAAAAAAAACAAAAAAAAACTTAAGTCCCAAGTTGTTTAGTGGAAAATCACTCATGTAAGTCAATTGAACTTTTACAGTTATTATATCAGTTTGCTTCTAACATTATTTAAGGGATCATCAGTTGTTTACCATGAAAAACTGTTTCAGAAGATGCAGTTGAGCAAGTTCGGACAGCCTTTCAGCGGAGCCCCCGTAAATCAGTGAGAAGAGCCAGCAGGGAACTTCAGCTTGCTCCAGCAACTGTCTGGCGTGTCTTAAGGAAACGACTGCAAATGGTACCTTACAAGCTCAAGTTGGTCCAAAAGTTGAAGGACACTGATAAGCCACTTCGCCGTGACTTTTGCATTGCAATGCAAGAGAAGTTGGAAGATAACGGCTTTGATGACCGGCTTGTTTTTAGCGATGAGGCGACCTTCCATCTGAATGGCAAAGTTAACAAGCATAACACTCGCATATGGGGTACTGAGAATCCTCATGAACTTCTTGAGCACGAGCGAGATTCACCAAAAGTGAACGTGTTTTGTGCAATTTCCAAGAAAGGTGTCTATGGACCGTTCTTCTTTGAAGAGGTAACTATCACTGGTGAATCCTATCTCAACATGCTGGAAGACTGCTAAATGGCTCAGTTGGAACAAGCAGAATCTGATGACTTCATTTTTCAACAAGATGGTGCACCACCACACTGGAGTCTTAGAGTAAGGCAGTTTCTTAACAAAAGGCTGCCTGGTAGATGGATTGGGAGATCTGGGCGAGGTGATGACGTTCTCATGCCCTGGCCTCCTAGGTCTCCAGATCTTACCCCGTGTGACTTTTTCCTTTGGGGCTTTGTCAAGCAACAAGTCTATGTGCCACCCCTTCCAAGAGATATTGACGAACTAAAGGCTCGAGTAACGGCAGTTGTGGGAACCATTGACGTCAAGATGCTGGAACGCGTTTGGCAGGAAATGGACTATCGACTAGATGTCTGTCGTGTGACGAATGGTGCTCATATTGAGCAACTTTGAAGATTCCCCACAAAACTTGAAACTTTAACCTTTCCAACGGTACCAATTTCATTTTTCAACTCCTAATAGTTTTTGAGTTATTAAAAATCGTTATGTTCCCAAGACTTTTGAAACACCCTGTATATATATATATATATATATATATATATATATATATATATATATATATATATATATATATATATATGTGTGTGTGTGTGTGTGTGTATAAGTGTACACCTAAAAGTTGATCTTTCTAATTAACTGAAATATAGTAATCCGGCAAGAAAAGTACAGCACTTTTTTATTTGTATATTTCGCTAAAAGTCGGTATACTAGATTCGATTTTTTCCGTTCGCAGTCGGAACTGCTTACGTCACGACTGCAACTCTATGGATACCTATTCCGAAAAAGCACTCATTTTAATCTATGTCTGTTTTTGTAATTGCATGTATGTGTGAGAGCCTTTATCGTTCATGGCTGTTTTTGATATGTTAGTATGATTTATGCACGAGTTAGGTTAGTATGCCATGCTGCTATTTGAAATACCATTTTCATCGGTAAATGTTGTGTTACGGTCAATTCTTGTTTTCACAACTGATTATTGTCACACTCGTAACCAGTTATTAAAAATCTCAACTATTTGTGCTGTATCTCTCCTTTTTTCACTTTTTGTCGTATTACCGGTCATCGTCGTATCAATTTAAAAAGACAACACTCTGCGGCTTTCATGTTCTTTGGTCGAATGTGTGTTCTATTTACAGACATAGTAATATTAAATGAAGTACACTTCAGAGTTACATTAGTATGATATAAGCTTTTCTTCACCTGCTTCCCCGAAGGGGGCGGAGCTAAAGCTCCGACAAATACGTCTGAATCCGTACAGATTGCCAGCCAAAGAGAATGATTTCACTCTCTTATTCGCTACATATCATTCGAAACTACCTGTCTATGACGATCATTCCTAAACACTTAGAAATCGTGCAGATTAAATGAGCGCACCTTAGAAGTGCTCTCTTTGTTAAGTCAATGAATTGTCATCATTATCTTTGCTAAAATGTGTTGCAGTAATGAAAATAATGGAAGTCACTTGTGCTGTGGACTGTGGGCTCAGCAATCTTTCTTTAGACTCCTTAAATACTGCAACAGGGAAAATGCATAAAACTCAACAATAATAAACAATATATATGATTATATTAATTTGTAAAAATTATTGTTGTACTTCTCTTATATATAAAGTAAAGTTGGAATTTCACCAATTTCTTTGACTGGTATAGCTCGATAAACAAAAAAAAAATGCATTTTGATGTCCACTTCGTATACGCTTTAGTTCAATTAATGATATGTGCCCCGCCTCCCCCATATTTTATTTTCTCAGTCGTTTATTTGTTTGCTTGCCAATTTCAGTGACTACCCCTTCACAGTAACAAGTCCTTATCCTTGGACAAAAACACTGTAAACGAAATTCGCTAAAATATAATTAGGGTATCTTTTTCATATTACACCTTCCTTCGTTCACTTCGTATTAATCACTACGCTTATCAAGAATTACGCGGCTAATAAAAAAGCTTTCCAAAGCTACGTTTAAAGATTACAAATAATACACAAACATCCACTATCTTTTCTTCCATGACGTTCTACAAATATACATAATAAAACGTCCCATATAAATCTTTGTTTTAAACTCATACTTATAAACACTTACATGCTATTTTTCACTTTCGATTGTTACTTATGAGTGTTTCGGTTCTTGGTCTACTAACTGAGAAAAAGAAAAGAATGTATTCTCATCGAGGTTGCAATTCCTCACTTAGGATTCCCCCGATAAATCTGGCTCTTAATTCACAGTAACCCCTTACGTCTTAGTGGCAACATGCTTGTTTGAAGTGAATTAAAGTTTTTAAAAATACCAGTTCTTACCAGTCAGTTACCATAAAAACGTAAATTGAGAAGAAGATTACGTTCTGAGTTAAAACATGACAAGAAAGTTTCACCCATTTTTATTTATACATTTAATTTCTGTTGATTATACATTTTCATTTTATTTTAATTCATCGTTTAATTATTATTAAAATCTAGAACTGTTTTTTACAAAAAAGTATTCGCGTACTCATTTATTTTTTTAGTCTTATTCACACACACAAGCAACATTGCCACTGGGACGTAAGGAGCTTCTATTAGGGACCATATCTACAGGGACACTATGTAGGGAGTTGATCAGTGAGTTGTCTGTTCGCATTACATTTAAATTTCTGCGTGTTAGTACAGTCAGGGAAATATGAAAACAGGGGGAAGGAATTCCAAAGTCTAGCAGTTCGAGGGAAGAAACTATTAAAATAGAAAGCTTTCCGGGATCTAGAGACCTCTACAGTGAATAGGGTGGGATTTTGCTGCTTGTCAGGTTAGTCAGAGGTATTTACATCGAGAGGGCACAAGTGCTACGAGTTAGTCAGAGCACATTCAATTAAATGCTGATTTCTTTTAAAAAAAACGATGCCTAATAGTTTCACTTTATTTACTAATTCTTGTATTCCTATAACATAATACCTTTCTTCCAGTGTTTGTGTATTAATACTCTTATTTACAATGCTACTCTAATACATTGAAAAAAAATTTAAGGCACAAAATTTCCTCACCTTTACATAAGGATGTGTCTGCGCGTCTGCTATTTCTTAGTTATGAAATAGCTAAGACGTTAAGTTAAAATACTTACGTGGGGTTCAGGGGTAGGAGCGGAAGTTTGGGTTTTTTCTCCAGGAAATGCACGTATACACGTCCTTCTTGTAATATGTATCAATAAAATAAAAAGTAACTCCTTAAAACGATCGTTCAGATATGTTTCCGAAACCGACTGAAACCTAAGACAGCTGAACTTGTGCATATAAAGTGCTCAATAATGTTCAGATAGAGCTTTATAACAATAAAAAATAATACTAAACGGGGATTATATGAACGTTTAACTGCAGTTTCAGAGTTTATCCACTCGACAGAGGTGTATTAATTTATTCCCGTGTATTAATATATGCGATGCTTATATATTTGTATATCACACATATATATATATATATATATATATATATATATATATATATATATATATATGGATGTCAGACACACTGAGTTGTAATGTCAACGAAACAGATGTCTGTCGATGTCTTTCGCTAATTCAACTTAAATTGTCGCTAAAATATGTAAATAAATATTGAACGTTTATTTAGCTTACTACTATTATGACCAGCGTGTTTGAACAGATGAAAAATATCAGATTACGACCGCACTGGTCATAATTTCGATCCTCAGCGACGAGGTGCTGGTGGTTCTAAGCTACCCCGATGAGCTGTCTGCTGATGACTATCTCTAATATAAAATATTAAATATATATATAATTTAATATTAAAAATATATATATTTTTTTTTGTACAGAAAAATTAGTACAACATTAGTACCATTGGTTTCAAGCTACGAAGGCGTTAATCATCCGACTCTCTTCAGCTTATGTTGTCACCTGTTAAAGAAATGGGAACTCATGTACCACTCTTCTTTGGATACGTTATTTGATTTAGAGTGTGTAAAATAGTTGTTTAAATTTTGATGTTAGGGAAAGAAATGTGATGTTAAAAAGTTTAATAAAGTCCGCAAAATATGAAAAATATTTTTCCAGTTATTAAGAGTAAAATACCCGCATATTCAAAATCTAACATTTATAACAACGGTCTTATGAACATGTAAATTTATAATGGAAATAATAATAAAGATATACTTATTAAGTCTTATCTAGAGATAAGAACAAGGATTACGTTGTGGATTTATACTGTTTAGGAGATTTTTAAACCCTGCTATTTTATCATCATTGAATTGGGGTATTTTCTTGACATTATTTGTTGACATTAGTTTTCGAGGCGATACAGTTGTACTCTTTACGAAAGCAGTTCAGAGGTAATGTGTGCCACAGACGGGAGGTACTAAGAAAGAAACTCGGTTCATGGAACTTCCGCTTAGCGCTAGACACACGAAGGAAGAAGGGGAGGCCATTTTAGTTTGTGGTAGGATAATGAGTTCTTGTTGTGAATTTCTTACAAAGAGGAACTAGAGAAATAGAGCTGAGTCGGGCATATTTTATGGAAATGGCGATAGAGTAGAGAAAGACTGACAACGCCTCTTCTGTGAGTAAAGGGTAGTAGGGAAATACTCAACCATGTAGTCGATTTTGTAATCCGTCAAAGCAAGAAAGGGTGATTTAGGCGATACCAGATCTGGCCATAATTTAAAATCACATTTGATACTTAACGTTTAATATATTATTACCACTTTCTAAAATTGAAGAATTAATTGGTGCTTGAGAAAAAAATTCAACTAACGAAAATGTCAAAATTGAATGAATCTTAATTTAATAAATGTTCAATGAATGTTAAATGAATAATATCATATTGCCAAATTAGAATAATTCGTTTTAAATTCGCCCAAAAAGATATTAAGAAAATAGACGCTACAAATTGTTAAGTTTTGATCGTTTTAGGGAAAGGGTGTGATGATGTGCAGATATCGACTTCATGCCAATTAATTGAAGAGCGATAACAATGGCGTACGGAGGTCACTTCCGAGTTTGTCATCATAATCAATCTTAAGGCGATAACGCCCAATTGGAATATTTTATGAGTGAACTTTATAATATAATTAATTGAGCATGTGAATTAAGAAGTGAATAATTAAATACATTTTAAATTGAATCCTCTTCGTCGACTTTCTTCGAGAACCAATTCAAACGAACAGTGAGATTGAATATGGCGTGGATTTTTAAAAAGGAAGATAACCACTAGACGAACGCGAAGAAACATATAAGAAAACGCTTCAATTTATATCTAATGTTATCTTATGTGTTTTAACATATTTTATTTTATTGTGCCGTTCAGGTCACGTAGTGTTGTATCTTAGTTACAGCACCAAATGTAGTCCAGTTGTGCAGTAGAGATCACTCAGGGTCATATACTGATCACTGCACCAAATATACTCCGGTCGTATACTTATCATGGCACCAAATTCTGTCAGTTTGTGTTATATCCTGGTCCTGCACCAAATGTGGTTCGATTGTGCCGTGGAGGTCACTCAGAATCATATCCTAGTCACGACACCAAATGTGATCTGATTGTGCCGTGGATGGCACTTAGAGTCATATCCTGGTTACCAAATATAGTCCGGTGCTACAAGGACCACATGTGTATCGAATGGTTTCCTTGTCATTCATCCTACGCCCACACTGTACTGAAAGTACTCGACTAAGTTGCACAACACAATTTTAAACACTGTGGAGTAGAATAAGTAGCAGAGCAACTATGTCTGTTCTTATCGATTAAATTAATTAAAATTAAAGGTGGATAACACTGAATATACTATTGAACTTTTTTAATTTGAAAGTAAAATGGTGTGCAACGATTAAGATAATCAGAATGTTGGCTTCCTATAGTTTTGTAGTTTTACTCTGTTCTCTATCTGTCATTTAAACCAATCCAAATATTATTTTACAGATGTGTTTACTTATATTCCCTCCAAACAAGATACATTGCCACTGAGATGTAAAGGGCTACTATGAATAAGGGGCTAAACTCATGGGAGCATGCTAAGTAGGGGTGCAGCGTGATCGTTGTTGGTATTACATTTCAATTTCTGCATGTTTGTACAGTCTTCCAAACCAGGAGTACTGAAGGAATTCGAGGAAAGAAGCTATTAGAGTAGAAGCTATTTGTTGGGTTGGTCGGGGAATTTACGTTTAGAGGCAAAGTGCAACAAGTTTGTTAAACGCGGAAGCTTCTGTGTAGCTTAATTGCCATAATTATATTTTCATAAATTACTACCTAGCTCTACTACGTATCGAAGACTGTTAAAGTAAATACTTAAAATTGATACATAAATGAAATAATATATATATATATATATATAAGATCTACCGATGCGGAATGTTAAAACATAAACCAACCAAAGTATAAGTGAATTATTAGGTACCAATGTTTCGCTGTGTTCTCAGCTTCCTCATGATGACATAAAGTTACGTGTAGCAACACAAATCGAATAAAATAAATTAATAACAAATAGAAATGGATAAGTAATTTATTAAACTTCAAAATGACATAAAATGAACAACAGTTCAACTATGAAGATAATGTAGAATAGTAATGATTTTTAATAGAAATTGTATAATAGTTAAGAGGTATCGATCAATTTCCATTCGGCCAGTGTGTTATTCAGAATCAGAAAATGTGATTAACTTACAACCGGCGTATGGGCTTTTATAAAGCTATTTCAAAAATCCTGGCGGAACAATAGTCGATAAATAAAACGATTTGAATTGGGAAAAGGAACCAAAATGTACTTCATTTCATTCGTAGACGATAAATAAATAGAAGAGAAAGAAGAAATTCTCATAACAATACGCGAGTTCCAATTAATGTGCCTAAGTCTGTCTGTTGCATATGTATACATATGTATATTAGTCGAAAGTGGCTGATATCATACCGGAACGTTGATCGATAGCAACAAACAATTTGCAATTATATGTAATGCCGAAGTGACAGCTAAGTTGAAATAAATATTTCCTACTATCTATAATTTAAATTTAAATTATCTGAATTAAACTAAAATACATTGTAAACGAATGTGTTTTAATAATGCATAGTAGATAATTTACAAATCACATGTTTACGTGCAATAAAAGCCTATTAATATTTTTTTTTAAATAATTTCAGTGCATTCCTTCGGGTAACAATGTATTATTTAGTGAACAATTTAGATATGTCTATTACTTCAATTAACGCCAAACAAAAGGACCTATTGTAAATTAGGGGCCAAGTTAACAATGGCACCATAAGATGCTTGTTCACATTACAATTACATTTCTGCATGTTGGTACAGTCAGAGAAACAGGAAGCGAATTTAACGGCAAAGAAAAAAGATATTATTTAGATAATATTATGTTTTTAACTACTTTTTGTTTAGACGTGTCTAAATTTGTGCAGACGCCATTTTGAAATTTTCTATTATACTGGTTTTTAATGAATGCAACAAATCGTTTGTATTTTTAAAAAAAAACTATTTGTTTTTTTTTAAATAAAATATTGATTACGAAATATTGGTATTCAAACGATGTAAGAGAAAACAGATATAAGCGCAATCTGATACGAAATCTGATGCTGAAATAACGTATAAACTGAGTCGAACAAAGTATTTCTACTTATGTGTATAATTTAAATTATTTGGTTATCTAAATAAAACTATTATATATATACAATTCAATTCAAAGTAAATTATTTTTAAATAACGCATTTAATTTCAGTGAAATCTTACCAATATTTTTGGTAATTGCGGTACACTCATTCATTCAAAATGTATTATTTAATAAACATTTCGGTATGATTATTATTATTTGTATAACATTATGTGTTTAACTATGTTGGTGTTAAGACGTGTTCAACTGTGTATGTAGACGCCATTTTTAAATTTATTATTATTAGTAGTAGTAGTAGTAGTAGTAGTAGTAGTATTATAATTATAATTATTATTATTATTATTATTATTTGTTTGTTTGTTTTGCCTCCTTGGGCATCCCCCCTTAAACTACCTTCTCAATTCAACTGTTAAAAAAATAAATAACCAAATAAAATAAAATAATAATAATTAAACTCTTAGTACAGTATAGATATCCAGATCAAATTCTGTTAAATATTTCATTTGACAACTCCCAAAAGTGCCCCATCAAATTATCCCTCCTACCACTATACTTGTTTGATAAATCTAATGAATGAGTCTCATTCCCAAAAGTCATTTTCTTCTCTGTTACATCTTTTTACAATGTAAGAAAGAAAGAAATACAATCTACATTTAGATACGTCTATTATTATTTGTATAATATTATTGTTTAACTACTTTGGTGTTCAGACGTGTTTAATGCGTATGTAGAGGACGCCATTTTGAAATTTATAAGTATACTTGTTTTTTTTTATAGAATCAAATAAATCGTTCTCATTCCAAGAAATCAATGGTTGATTTGACTGATTTTCCAGTGAGAACATCCAACGCAGTCATCCGGATCTCCGTGTCGCCAAAGGACATGATGGTCTGAATCTCTCTCCGCGTCGGTGTGATGGGATTTTCCGTGGAGAGATCAAGCGATAAGGTGCCGCATTTCCGGACGCTCGGATCCGTAATGAACTGGACGCCTTCCTTGTCTGACGCATAGATGTTGATGATGCTCAGCTTCTGGTCGATCTTGGCCGGCGTGTAACTGCGGACCACCGTGTCGCCGGACCTCAACGGTTGGTTGATCACGACAAATTTGTCGAAGACGTCCGAGCACCATTCCATGCCGTCCTTCGTGAAGAGCTTCTCCTTCGGATGTTTGGTCTCGTCGTACTTGTTCAAGACTCCGACGCCGTAGGTCAACCGGCAATGGCGGATGCTGATCACGGACGGGTCTTGGCCATAAAGCACAGCGCCTGTAAAATAGGATTTAAACGAAAATAAAAACACATCACTGATTGGGTTTATTATGTGGAAATAATCGATTACGTCTCATTGAATAATTGAAGGCAAACAAAAACTGCGAAGCAATTCAACATTGTTTTATACTGATATATTAACTCTATAAAAATTTAAAGGAGTCACCAGTAGTCGAGGGCAACCCGAAGACTCCATTCTTATTGACAACTGCATCAAGATGTAGGAGGGGGCCACTTATTTCTTCGGATTATTCCACTTACCTTTAATCAACACTATAAGACATTCTGGGCTATCAAGTGCCATTTTTCGAGTCTGTGGTATGACTCGAACGAGGATTGAACTCCGGTCTCTCGAGCCCTTAGAGAACACTTAAAGCATATGCCAAAGTATTAGGACTGTATGCTTTATTTATAAATAAATTGTTAGAATGGTAGAATTCATTAATATTGTGTATCATTATCATTTTTACACTGCAACACAATGCTGTTACATGTAAACAATTTTGAATTTGTTTAAAGACGAGAACACAATGCTCAGTATTGTTACAGGTAAACAATTTTGAATTTGTTTAAAGACGCGAACACAATGCTCAGTATTGTTACAGGTAAACAATTTTGAATTTGTTTAAAGACGCGAACACAATGCACAGTACTGTTACATGTAAAGAATTTTGAATTTGTTTAAAGACGCGAACACAATGCACAGTATTGTTACATGTAAAGAATTTTGAATTTGTTTAAAGACGCGAACACAATGCTCAGTATTGTTACATGTAAAGAATTTTGAATTTGTTTAAAGACGCGAACACAATGCTCAGTATTGTTACATGTAAAGAATTTTGAATTTGTTTAAAGACGCGAACACAATGCTCAGTATTGTTACATGTAAAGAATTTTGAATTTGTTTAAAGACGCGAACACAATGTACAGTATTGTTAAATGTAAATAATTTTGAATTTATTTAAAGACGCGAACACAATGCTCAGTATTGTTACATGTAAAGAATTTAGAATTTGTTTAAAGACGCGAACACAATGCTCAGTATTGTTACATGTAAATAATTTTGAATTTGTTTAAAGACGCGAACACAATGCTCAGTATTGTTACATGTAAATAATTTTGAATTTGTTTAAAGACGCGAACACAATGCTCAGTATTGTTACATGTAAAGAATTTAGAATTTGTTTAAAGACGCGAACACAATGCTCAGTATTGTTACATGTAAATAATTTTTAATTTGTTTAAAGACGCGAACACAATGCTCAGTATTGTTACATGTAAAGAATTTTGAATTTGTTTAAAGACGCGAACACAATGCTCAGTACTGTTACAGGTAAACAATTTTGAATTTGTTTAAAGACGCGAACACAATGCTAAGTATTGTTACATGTAAATAATTTTGAATTTGTTTAAAGACGCGAACACAATGCTCAGTATTGTTACAGGTAAGCAATTTTGAATTTGTTTAAAGACACGAACAAAATTTCGCAGATAAAACGGAATCAATTCGATAATAAATTCGATTGAACACTTTGATTCAAAATAGATACCGCGAGTAGAAAGGTTTTCATCGTATTAAAAATATCTGGAAACATGATTGAATTCGAAACAACCAATTCAGCTTTTTTCATCAATTCAATGAATAAAATTTTTAATTTTAAATCGAAATTATAAGTTTAATGTTTCTTATTATGCATTAGTTTAAAATACTTAAGAAATCATTTTTTTAAATTTGAAAATGCAAAATGTTTCTTAATCACTTATAGTTTCATTTCCAAACATATTTTATATGAATTTAAATATATCCACATTCATTTCACTCTCTGCCATCGACATCCCTCAGCCCGCACATTGGCCCTGCGCTCCCAGTAATGGCTACTACTTCTTCTCATCAACCCATCATGTCAACCCAATATTTTGATGAACTTGCCTGACATTTTTCTTAAAATTATCATCCAGAGGAAGTCTTACAAATAAAGACGAAACGTTGATGAATACATAAAAAAAAAACATCTTTTGGCTTTTCCTTTTTCATTTCCCATATATATATATATATATATATATATATATATATATATATGTGTGTGTGTGTGTGTGTGTGTGTGTGTGTGTATGTGTGTATGTGTGTATAGTGTGTGTTTAATTCAGTGTCATATGAGATATAACAAAGCAGCTAATTTATTTGTGCAAGCGCATGCATCAATATTTATTTTATTGACAGTATACATTGTTTTGATTACATGTCGGAAATCACTAGAAAACCCTAACCCTGAAGGGTTAAAGATACCAAATGTGACCGGTCACATGTTGTATCTTTAACCCTTCAGGGTTGGGTTTCCAATATCTCTGTGAAATTCTGGTATATATATATGTATATATATATATATAGTCTAAAGAAGCTTTGAGTTATTTTAAACAAAAAGACAAAAAAAGAAGGAAAATGCAGTTTAAATTCCCACAGAAACTAACTAAATATATATATTTATTTATTATTACATAAACAATATTATAGCCTTACGTCAATCAACTAACGTTTCGATGCTATCGTATCTTGTCAAAGGCAGAATAAAAATCAAATCCAAAGTGAAAATTTAGAGCCTCGCGTTGGAAAATACCAGCTGAAGCTAGATTTTAAGAGAGAAAGAAAAGGGGCTAAGAAGTGTGTTAGAAGAGGTGGAGACGCCGACTAAATTCAATTTTCGTCAAGTCTAGGTCAGCTATACGCTAGCCTATTAAGTTTACACTTACGAACCTCAGCTTCCTCGCATATCTTTATTCGGGTGGCCATTAGTTCAACGCTTGTTAGACCGAACAAGTATGGGGTAGCGCTACAAAGTTAACAAGTCAACAGGCAAACAGAGCGAGAGATAAAATAAAATCGTCGTCCAAGTATTTTGGATAAGTGTGGGTTCCCTAGATTAATAACAGTATTACCCATTACTATTGTCATTAGATAGTTATTATTACTTTTCTACCCTTCTCTCCGTTAAAAAAATATAACTCGGCGATTTAAAAGAATTTATTGAAAGACGATTTTTAAAAGTTCTAAAATAAAGTTTCAAGTAATTCATAGTATCTGAGTTGCTTTTAAAACAGAATAACTTTATGGTTTTATTTTCTGTTTCGTTGATGTTATTTACGCCTGATGATAACAATGTTCTTCTCTTGGTGTGAAACGTGTGCGTATTTGTTTAGCTAAATAATGTTTGTGCAAGAAAAACATTTTTTTATATTCTTGTCTACTTTGTACTGAGCACAATTGAATACATACTGTAAAATTCAGTGGATTGTATTACATCATCTCAGAACAAAGATATATATATCTATTATTATTCTAAAGCTAGGTTGATAAACGTTTTCTCTTTCTAAGTCCTTTATCGTGTAGATTTTAATAACACAAAACAATGTCATTCATCAGTTTGGGAATTGCGTTATTGTTGGAAGAAACTTTTATTTTAATTGTTCTAATTAGCAACAATTTGGAATTAATTCATCAAGTTTGAAGGTTTCTATCTATCGCTTTCACCCTCGCTAAATGTATATTTTTTGAACCCAATTCTTATTTCATATGGTGTGC
This sequence comes from Sepiola atlantica, assembly GCA_963556195.1. NCBI lineage: Eukaryota > Metazoa > Mollusca > Cephalopoda > Sepiida > Sepiolidae > Sepiola > Sepiola atlantica. The sequence goes on from OY744523.1 coordinate 8,335,265, forward strand.
ATACATATATATATATATATATATATATATATATATATATATATATATATATATATAACTTTTTATTCTGTGTGGATTTTCCTGATGATTTTGTAGTGTTGTAGAGATGATATTGACATAAAATATTATTTGACTCACGGCAAAAGAAACGGACCGTACAAAAAACACATCACAGGAATGTTGTTTTTTGGAAATGTGAAAATATAAAAATAAAAACTAAAAACAACAAAACATAGTTATTGGAATATTAAGGGAATCTGACTTATACACACACACACACACACACACACATATATATATATATATATATATATATATATATATATATATATATATATATATATATATATATATACCGTATTAAATAGGAGTGGAGTTTCAGCACAGCACTAACCTCATAACTAAAACATTTTTTAAATATCACTGTTGAAAGACCATACGAATTATTTTAGTGACACCATGCCACGAAAAAGACAAAGAGAAAAAATGTAACTCTTCCTGAAAGAGACGTTATATCGTCGAAACTTAGTTGATTTTAAATACATTAATATTTATTTAAATATATATATATGCGGTGTTTTGGCTTTTAGAACTTACAGATTTCAAATTACACAACGGTTACAACGAGCGAACAATTTATATATATATATATATATATATATATATATATATATATATATATATATATATATATTAGGCAAACATTATTAAATAATACGAAGTGGTTTTGTTTGATGCGACTTTTTTTTTTTTTTTCAATTTTCCGAATTGTCTATCAAACTTTAAATTGGATGAAAAAGCTCTTAAAAATATAATACATCACTATATATCCCCCACTAATTCTGATGATAAAATACGATTCATCATTTATTATAAAAAAAATGAAAACATCAAACTATGTTTTGTTTGATGCGACTTTTTTTAATGTTTTCAATTTTCCGAATTGTCCATCTAATGTTTCGGTCAAATTGATGTAAATATGATCCATGGCTTTCTTGTTCCATTTCTTTTTCTTTTTTGCAAGTACTTTCCATTTGAATCGTCAATTCATCTTCAGGCGGTATTAGTTTTAGTGTCTTTACTGTTGTGCTCATTTTTTAATTATAACGGCAAGTTGTTTATATTTGAAAACGCGTCTGTAAAGTTGAAATGTACATGAGAGCGTGATGGCGTTCTACACATAAGAGAGATTTAAAGTTTGACTGTTTAAACCGTTAAGAAATTGATGACGTTAAATAAAGTGCATACAATTCAAATGCACAACTACCTAATGGCTAAGAATTAGGTAATGTTAATTATTATGCTAGACACTTTAAAATGTTGCGACTAGTTTCATAATTGACATTATTAATTGTGGGATGTTTAGTTTTTATGTAGAGGGCTTCGAGTATTTTTAATTTTTTGATATTGGTATCATGGTGTATTATTTTGGTATTGTTAACAAGGATTTTTCTATATTGGGAGGGGGTGCAATTATGTTTTTTAGGTGTTGGCATATAGAGCTAGTGTCGGAGAGATGTAGGGTGAGTCTTCGGGATAGTGTTGTGGAAGTGAAACCTATGTAAGAATTAGTTTTTTTATTGTTGTCGGAGATACATTCTCCCATAGGGCATTGGAACTGATATATTACACGTATTTGCCTCTGGATATACTTTTAGTATATAAAGCAGTTTCAATATATAAATTAATTTTAATACAAGAAAAACATCCACCTGTACAAGTAAATACCTAAGCATGGGTTCGTTAGACTCAGCTGAGGCATCTAATTTAGTAGGACTATATATATTTAAAAAATTACCATGAATAATAACGTAGATATAGGGGATATAGAAAGAATAACCAATCCCAAACAAGGATTTATTCTGAAAAAATCTGCAAACCCATCTCATTACTTTGAATCCTTAGTCTGATGAGGTTGTCTCTCTGCGAAGAGTGCAACCGAAACATGTATGCACACATGTAACCAATAATGTTTGTATAAATGATAAATTTATACTTATAAACAGCTCTACTTGTTATTGAGCACTTTTTTATAAACACTTGAGTTTCAACGGATTTACATCTACAGAAACTAATACAATACATGTACTATATATATATATATATATATATATATATATATATATATATATATATATATATATATATATATATATTCCATTCCCGTCTATTTATCAATCTTGGTCCAACTCTCACTTTATCTCTCTAAGCTTTGTTTTCATTCTCACTTGTTCTTCTCCACGGTTTCTCTTACTCCCTTCCTTTTCCTCATACATCCGTGTAATAGAGTTGACTTGAGGTTAACACCATTCGACTTAATGGACGAATCATGCGCGATAATATCTCTTGTTGTAAGATTATTTTCTTTTATCAAAACGTCCATACCTCGTGGAATAAAGGGTAAAACATCGTATACGCTTGATCCCTTGAGCCAGTAGATAGCAAGTTCACCCACTGACATCAGCGGACGAATGATGTTTCCATTATTAAAGAGTTCCGATATCGCTATATCAAAGGATACAAAAATAAGCTTTTTTCTTTTAACAAATTCCCCTACATTCATGACCAAAGAAAGAAAATACAGGCAGCTATTATATTATTATAGCATTTACACGCTGTTCTCGTTTTGTTTGATATCAAGTTAATTATATTTCCAAGTCTATCTGGCAATGTTGAACTGAACCCTGATTTGAATCTATTAATATCGACTCATCTCATTCCGCGCTTTGAGTCTTTGAGATAGCTAATAGCATTTAATAAAGTTCCGTTACTCGGAATCGAACCTATGACCTTTAGGTATAATTCAACCTGAAATATTTATTTACCAGCGCATTTATCCAATTAGATATGTGTGAAGAAGGCAGGAGTGTTGATCGGCCGGAATATGTATTATGAAATATGAGACTTAGTTTGATAGCAAACTAGCTCAAGTACCCGTCTATGCCGCGTTTTCTAAACTTTTGTTGAATTTTGTAGCCAAGATTAGATTTGATCCATTTTTATCAAAAATAGTCATATATTACGGCTAGCAAATAATTGGAAGGCTATAAATTAAAAAAAAAATTTCTAGTATGAGATCCGAACTGTATGCGAACGCTTTATCCCCACGGCCACCGATCAAACGAAAATATTTTGTCTTTTTAACCTACTTCAATAAGATCGGCGTAGGGATACAAAACTAAACATCTGTTTTACGTCTTCGCATGGATTTCACGATGATGTCCTCATTTGTTTGTATTTTATCATTCTGTCGTAACTTCAGATATGATTAAGTCTGGTCAGACCGGAAGTCTAACGCAAAATCTTAATAAACATGGCCGCTTGATTTTTTTCTGCTTCCTTCATTGACGGCCACAACTCAGAGCCGTACAAAGCAGCAGTAAAACTTTGAAACATGGATATTTTATACTATCTGATAATGTTGTTTTTTTGTTTTGTTTTTAATACTAATTGGTCACCGCTCATCAAGGCTTGAGGATAAGGGTTTTAGAGATTTTTTAATGTGACGATGATCACCGCCAGAAGAAAATTTGAAATAATTGGTGGAATGGGGATAAAACGAATCAAGAAAAACTGATTCTAGAAAGACGGCTCAACAAGTATTTGTTTATATTAGACTTGAAGACGACCATGCTGTAGTTGTTTGGGAAGCAGTCACGTGGTATTTTTCTACGGATGGGGTGTTATAAGAAAGAAACTATATCCATGGTAGTTTCGTTTTGTCTTTGGACCACAGAAGGAGGAAGGAAAGTTCATTGATGTAGTTGTAGCTAGGCGAGTTCTTGCTGTGAATGTTTTTACCAGGAATTGGATCAATATATAGATCACAAATAAATATTATAAACGACACTGGCCAAAGGAGCATTAGGATTTTCAAAGTTTCAGAGGAGCCATATTATAGGTCAGTCGGAATATAAATTTAAACAGAGTTAAATCACCGCAATAATTGGGATTCCACTTTGCATTTAAACAAAGTGATTTTTCAAGTGTCCAAAGAGGGAAAATAAGACATATCCTCTCGCATAGGTCGATCAGGACCCTCTGACATCACTCTTATTTGTTATTAATGATAAGAAGGGTATTGACTTACTTCTGTCATGTCTGTATAGAAATGTAGTATTTATTTGAATGTTTAGTATCTTAAACTCAATGTCTGAACTTTAATTGCGTTTAATGTCTCAAACCTAATCTTTATTTTTCCTTATTTTAGTAAAGTTTTGCCGTGGTGTCCAGGTCGATCATATTGTTGCTGACTACCTTTTACTCGCGATAACTTGCGACTGTCATTGTACTTTGTAATCCGTTCCTGTCTAAGGTAGATGTAGATCTATATTTCACAGTGGTGATGGTGTCGGAGACTACAGACAACTTGATCCAACAACAACCTGCTGTTGGCCTTGCTGTACGAGACAGACCCGTTCGACCATAGCAGCCGACCTGCAGAAGCTGGCCGTTACTCAACACACGATCGAGCATTGCGTTGCCGACATCCAATGAGCCAACCGGCTCAGTATGGCGGACGTGGTCGATTCGGTCGACAAATTGAAGAAGAGATGAGCTGACCAGTTTAGCTGAAGGACAGACGACCGATGAACCAGCAATAAGAGGAGATCCCGGGTTTAATTGGATAGCTCAAAGCCGGCTGATTTGTAGCCGTTCATATGCATGCATGTTTGATGCGACACCGTCAACTATGTAAATAAGCGAAAATAACGCTAATAATCCCGGCTGTGCTGTTTAGCAAAAGTGTTCAACCATCAATCATACGAATTTCCATTTACAGCTTATCGATAATCGATACTTTTAATCGCAAATGTTTCATTCATTTCACATGAAGGAATTGGCGAAATCAAATCAAAATCAGAAAACTAAATTTAAAATGTTTATGACCTTCGTTTAACAAAATACCTGTCACAAAAGATTAGTCATTTGATTAATCACCGTCTCTTAGAACTACAAAAATAGAAACGTGAATTTTTGTGGAAAACGAATGCTTATTTATACATGCATGAAAGATACTTCTTTGATGTGAGTCCTCAGTGATGTGCTGGTTGTATCGCTCGTTTCAGAATGTTTTAACATCATACACGTGGACGTGTATAATGTCGAAAAATCTGAAACGAGCGATTGAACGCCGTTCAACCGGTAACCCGAATTTTCTTTGATAAAAAACAAATCCCCACCTCGAAAGTGACGCGCTATATAAAACGCATTTTATTAATTAACGTTTTTTTTTTAACATTTGTAGGAAACTAATGCTTGGAGGAACTTGGCATTATGGTATAATTTATCGCACCGCACCGTCTTCGTTTTATCTTGTGTTATACATGTACAGTGCCCTCCATGTCCCTGTGTCAGGCATTTCATCTCCGTCTGGTTGTTTAAGCACACATAATATGTGATAGTGTATTCTGATTTTTGTCTGAATTTCTGGGATAAGTTATCGTCGTGTTTCTGCTTCGACGAGGGTTTTCTGCAGTTCTAGAGTTCATCAGCGGTTATGTTTTTCTTGTATCTAAATGTTATTCCATGAGAAATGCCAGTATACTGAAATCATATGCCCTTAATAGGGTTAAGATGAAAATTCATATACACTAAATGTACAAAAGTAAGGAAATTCCCAAATTTTTACACTTTTATTGTCATTAAGGGTATGACTACATATCAACCAAACCATTTCATTATCACATCACTACAGTATAAATCTCTATGCATGAGTGGATGAAGTGTGTGATGTGCACTAAAGAAAAATTCGTACCAGTAAAATACATAGCACTGTTGTGCTCGCATACCCTTAATGACAATAAAAGTGTAAACATTTGGGAATTTCCTTGCTTTTGTACATTTAGTGTATATGAATGTTCATCTTAACCCTATTAAGGGCATATGATTTCAGTATACTGGCATTTATCATGGAATGTCACTACTTTTGTAAAAGCTATGCCTCAATACAATGGTCATGTTTAAGGTTTTTTTGAATTTTCTGGAAAACTAAGGTATATGGTAAACTGAAATTAAAATGACATCAACTAGACCATAGAATCTCTATCTCTGCCAAAAATCAGCAGAATCCATCAAATAGTTGATGAGATACAGGGTGGCACATACGTACGTACGTACGTACGTACGTACGTACACACAGATAACACAAAATAATGCCTGACCTTTCTGGATCTCTGGGTTGCCTTTACTAATGATGCTGAAATTCTACACACTTATAGAACCTATCAAATAAAAGTTTTGTGCAAAGTTTTAACTAATTTGGTTTATTGGTTGTTGAGTTATGATTGATCAAAGAAATGAGATTTCTAGCATAGGCAGTTTTTTTAAGTCTATTAATGGATAGAGCGCTCTCGCGCCTCCCTTGATATTTGTTTTACTATCTGCGTACATTAATGTTTCTTACGACTTAAATCCGATAAACTGATGTTTATTTTTATATATATTTTTTAAATTCATGAAAAATAAAATCTAACTCATCGGATTTACGAACACAAAAAATGTAGCAATCAACCAACAAATGCTGATCACTTTAACACATCTTTTTCTTAATAAGTGACGTGGAAGACAATAGTTTGTGTTTTGTTCAGTTCGATGCGATCCAAAGATATTTGATGTTAAGGGTGATCAAATGGCGACCGGTTTGGGTTTTTGGCCGCTGATAACAAAGATAGGAACCGCTCCAGTTTTTACATCGACTTCAACAGCGACAACACCAACCTTTTCGTAGACAACGTGGTAGTATCAGGGATCATCGGCTAAAAACATTCAGGGAAAAATCTATGAGTAATTGTTATAAGCGTATGGTGACGAGAAAAAGCAGACAAACTCAGAATGAACTTTGAACTGATTGCAACATTCAATCATTTCTGATAATAATAGAAAAAAATTGTCGTCTGCTCAATGAAAAATAAATTTTCTTAATGAAAGTTTGGTTTTGACTGGCGGATTTTTGATCAAGTTGTAGCAATAGTAGTGATGTACTAACGAGTCATTGCTTATCAAGGTCCAAAGTTCACTCGAGGTTAATGGTTAATGGTTAATGAGGATTGATCATGATGGTTGGAACTGGGTAGAGTTTGATTATTTAGAAAGACGGCTCAACAAGAATTTGTTAACATTGTACTTTAAAACGAGCATGTTGTAGTCAGCTTTGAAGCAGCCAGTGGCATTGTGTTCCACAGACGGGTGATTTGGGGGAAGAAACTTTTCTGATGGCAGTTCTGGGAAGTCTTGGGTACACAGAAGAAGAAAGAAAACAACATGTTCAATTGTCGTAGCTGGGAGGTGACGGTGGTTAAGTGGATAACGAGACAGACTGAAGACCTGGGTGTTCCAAGTCTAAGAGTACCACTTTCACTTAGAGATATTGTCAACCTTCTCGTGGTCCTTCGCGTAAGTACCCGATGTCTTTCCAGAAAGATTTCTAAATCGAAAAACATCGAGAAAACTAATGGCCACACTAGAATCATCTGATTCACACGAAAGAACAAGTTGTTGCAGCTAGACGAGTTTTCGCGGTGAATGTTTTACAGTTGGAGAACCGTAGATTGGAGCTCTGTCGAGTACTTACCATCAAAATAACGATAGAGTAGAGAAAGACTAGTAATCTCTCTTCTTTGAGAAAGAGGCTGTAGAAAAGAGAAGAGAACACCCGTACTAGATTTCGAAGTTAGTTTTGTACTCTGTCAAAGCAGGGAAGGATGCTCTGAGCGACACCTTCCCAGATGTAGCAACAGTACCCCATCTATGCTTCGATAATTTTTAGTCATTTTTAATGATAATATTGGAAGAAAATGGACGTCTGCTTAATGGTAAAGAGATTTTGTTAATGAAAGTTTTGTTTTGACTGACGGCTTTTTAATGAAACAATAGTAGTTCTCCAGTCATTCGTTTCTCTGCTAATATTGTGTGGATCTCGATTGCAATTTTGTAATAGCCAATTCTCGTCGACCACAAAAAGGATGAAATATTTCTTGATGGGTTAGGTTTTCCATTCTTTACTCATCATGATAACTGTTACACCGGCCCTTCTTACACAGGAGAAACAACACCGGTTGTCACTATAAATAGTGCGAGACACCAGAAGACAAAACGCAGTCTTGTAACTGTCTAGCCAAGAGCTAGTCACTTTCTTTACTTTGTTAATACACTTGTTAAACCAACCCTCGACTTGACTTCCTTTATTTATTATTTACTGTGGAACAACTTCACAACAATAACGATAATAGTGGATTGTCTTTGTTCGCCGAGACCCCATGGCTTAACAGCCAGGGTTAATTTAGTGTTATCGCAAAGAGTCCGAGTTGTTATATTGTGACTGACAAGGGTCCGCTTGGCAAGCTGTCGTTCTTCTCCTCGAATGTGCTCGTGTTTTTGCTTATGTAGCAATGTGCAACAGGTGTTCGGTTCTCAGGGCGACTGTTTCTGATTGGTTCAAGTCGGATTTTGGTAACCAATCAAGATTTAAGTATTTAACCAATCAAAATCAAGTATTTTACAGAAATCGCTTATTCTGTTGTTGCTTTTATTGTTGTTAGATCGTAACAGGGTTCTATCAGTAAGGCGTTATTTATTAGCTAGGAGAGAATACGATCTTGCAAATGATTGTGTAACAGAATCTACGTCAGGTTTTGTCATACGATTGTCTTCTTTGACTCTGCCTGTGGCAAGCAAAAACGTGTCAGTCGCGGAATCGCAAATACTTGGAGTGATGATGACGAGTTTTTTTCTGGGCATGTGACTCAGCCATTTTTTTGTGCTTGGATCAAATGTTTTCTGACTTCGTATGCAAATGCTGGGTTTTGCTGCTTTGAGTGCTGGAGGAACAAACATGCAATCTTGCGGGTGTCATGAATAGCTGTGGCCAACGAGGGGAGCATCAACAATCCTGAGGCACGATCCTCGTCAACTGTGAGCAGAAGTCAGATTCGTTTAACAGCAACAGCAACAACAACAGCAATAACAAAAGAGAAAATCAATATTGGTCAGTTGCGAGCTGTATATCGTATAAAACTAGAGATCGATATTTCGATCGTCGAGAAAGTTGGTATTATTAATTATCGACTTAAATTGAAATATTCTCATGCGAATTATTATTGGAAAGAACATATGCATTAACTTAATTGGGTATTCGATGGAAATTAGCTCGCACGAAAATTATAACATAGTTATTTTAAATTTTCTGTCTCTATCGACTCTCCAGTGGATGTGTGTGGAGTAAAGTCACACGGGCATAAACTGTTTTCTTATAAATACTGCTTAGATACAGAATAAATGTAATCATATAAATTATTAATTTCTTTACTACATCCGGCCCGCGAGGGCTTAGCGTCCGGCCCGCCCATCTGTTATGTTTTATTATTGAAATCCGGCCCGCGGACCTAAAAGTAGGTTTCAATTAAGATTTACAGTGTGATAAAAATGTATAAATATCAGCGAGCGATGATGCATGTATATTTCATTTTTCTTTAACTATTAATTTCAAATCTTTGGCCTGAGATAAAAATAGAAAAAGAGAAAGAGAAAGGCAAAGAGACAACGAGAGACGAGGAAAAGGCATGACACAAAGAACCTATGGGAGGTGTGTCAAAACGAATGCTGGATCAACTTGCTACTTCCCCCGTCATTAGTTTTTATGATTCCAAAATGGCTCTTCGTCGGTCCCTTTTATAACATAACATACAGAAGTCTCCTGAGAAAAATATCAGATTTGTAGAGTGTTCAATGCAATTTTTGTACAATTTATTCATGTAAACAAAATATAGTAATTCTGAGATTTCGTTTTTCACTCCGGCCCGCGATCTCCTTCCAAAAGTCTCATCTGGTCCTCACTCTGAAAAGGTTGCCCGCCCCTGATTTAAGTGCTATTTATTTTCAACTTTAATTTACATTTAATTAACATTTTTCTTTTTTTATATAAACAAACGATTTTTTCACAAAATATTGTATTACTATATTAAGTAAACATTGCTCTTCTTTAAAATAATATTTAGAAAAATTTGTACATTCACAAATAGTCCTATGACTATTAAATATTACCTTCCTTGCCGTGTTTGTGCATCATCATCATCATCATCATCATCATCATCATCATCATCATCACCATCATCATCCTTAGGGTTTTTATAACTCCCAGGAGAGTACCTAGTTTCTTTCTACCAATGTTTTATCCCTGGCTTGGCGTGGTCAAATAGAACCTAGTTGGCTGTCAACGTCGTCTCTCTGCAAGGTTTTTTGCCTTCATCTAGGTTTTTTCCATTGCCTCGAGTCCATTCTGTCGCTCTATATGTCCACCTGTTGTCAGTAAATCTCGAAAGGTGACCTGCCACTCTATGTTTTTTTGCCGTTCGTATGGTGGTGATGATGTCATTTACTCAAATTTTCTGTCTGATCCAGGTGTTTTTCTATCACGAGCATAATGCGTTCCATTTTGCATTGTGCCACTCTTAGCTTTTCTATCGCTACATTATTAAGTGCTCCTGTTTCGCTAACATATTTCATAAGAGATATGATGTATTCATTGAACACTTTTTGCTTAATATTCATCGTGGACATTCTACCCTTCATGATGTAGAAAAAGGCTGTCGATTCAAGCGCAATTCGCCGTTTTATTTCAGTCATGATATCAGCGTCACTTCTCACCATCTTCCCAAGGTAGATGTAGTTGTCAACTTCCTCGACATTTTTACCTTTCACTGTTACTAGGGCTTTTGAGCCATATATGTTGAACTTGGTTTTAGTTTTTTCAGTGTGTATTTCAAGACTAACTATATGGCTAACATTGTGAATGTCGTTAAGAATCCGTTCTAATTCTCGAGGTGTCTGACTTTGCGACAAAGATATCGTTTGCAAATTCATGATGAGAAAGGTATTGTCTGGGTTTGTATATACACATTATTATTATTTAAAATTACACATCCCACCATTCATTTGGAATAAAACATAAAACATAGAAATCTCTCGCTGCTTCATAATGAAATAATGCGAACGTTTAAATGTCCGTTATTTTTTTTAGATTTTCATATTCACAGAACATGGCAATTAATAGGTAGTTTGAAATATCAAGTAAAAATACTTATATGGGTTCAGGGTTGGGAGCATGCGTTTTTGACGTTCTTTAATTTTCAATCGAATTTGTTTCAATAACGAATTATCAGTACAAAGACTTTCTAGTCAGGCATGAACAATTTGTGTAATTCATTTACTCTTTTATCTTTAAATTAATTAAAAATTGTTTTGTAAATTTTTTAAATTAATATTTACAATAATTATTAATTTATCGGTTCTTTCTTTCTGAGGATAATTTTTTTTTTTAAATCAATTGGTTAAAGGATTTTTTATATTTTATTCCTTATTATGTTTTATTTTATATGATTCATCAATTAATTTTTTTCTCTTTTATTCTCTTTATTCAATTCAAATTTAAATTTACGTGTGGGCTGTTATTGTCAAAGGGGGATAACTTATTTTAAAAATATATTTAGAAATGAGATTTGTAATTTGAGAAGGAATTTGAATTGTGAAATGGATCAAAGCCAAGGAGGGGACCGTTGTAACAGGGGAGGGGGGGAATAAGAAGAGATTATGGGGAAGGGTGGGACTATGGAAAAAAAATAAGATAAAAAATAAAAAAAATTAAAATAAAAAATAAAAAATAAAAAATAAACAAATAAACACACAAAAATCAAGATAAACAAATAAAAATATAATAAAAATAAAATGTACTATTTATTCATACATTCACTCTTTCTTTCTTCTTTCTTTCTTTTTTAAAATTTTTTTTTTAGTTAATTTAAGAGGAAAATATTCCTAGAAGTAAATTTGTATAAATTTATTCTATCTATTGACTCATAGATTTATCTATTTTACATTTATTATTTTTTTTCTTTTTCTTTTTTTTTTTTTTTCTTCTTCCTCAATTCTCCCTTGTTATTATGATCTATTAATATATTTAATTTATTCTTTCATTACTATAATTTATTTTTCATTTTTTATCTTTTATTTTCTTTATTTATCTATTTCTTTCTATTCTTTTCTTATTCATCTTAATTTCAATCTTTTATTTCCTTTATTTTAATTTTCTTATTTTCTACTATTATTTTATTTTATAGAGCATACACATACACACACATGAGAAT
>OY744523.1:8354904-8369904 GCA_963556195.1 Sepiola atlantica
TGTTGATCCGTCACATTTAAGTTTGTAATAGCATTTTTGTTGATCCGTCACATTTAACTTTGAAATAGACTTTTTGTTGATCCGTCAAATTTAAGATAGAAATTGCATTTTTTTTATCCATAAACGCGTAGATCGAATTGAAACATTTGTATCATTTTAAATATCATGTTCAATAAAACTGAGTATCTAATTAATTATTTTATACAGTACATAAGCTTAACGTTGTCATTAATATGATTGAGCTTTGATACTGTAAAATATTTGTGGTTTCTGCTGGAGTTCAAGTGATAGCAAGCCTCTACAATGCTTCAATATTTTATTGCTCTCTTTTCACAACCAATTCTCGGATGTTAATTGTGTGCAAATGAAATAAATGGTTCTCTTCTTGAGGAAGCACATTGGTTTGATAAGCTCGTAGGACTGAATTGTCCTCCAGATCTAAAATAGAATAAATATCAAATCTCTTGCCAAGCTTGCTGGAAAAGTTTTTGGATCATTCTGCTGCTCCACAAAATACATGTCTCTGATTGAATCCATTACCTATATAAAAGTCAGATACGTCCTCACATGGAGTATCCTGACACATCTCAGTGGGGTCTCTCAGAGATCAACTTTGTACCTTGAAAAATCGGCATCGAAAGCAAGTGGTGATCTCTTGATAGTCTCTCTCTACTCTATCGCTATTTGCATTGTAGGTGCTTGACTGAACTTTAATCTTTACTTCCTCCTTTTAAGACATTCATAGCAACAACTCGTCTTATAAGCCGAACCTTAAAGAACTTCCAATGTAAGTTCCATAAACAGAGTTTGTTTTCTAAGAATTTCCCATCCGTGAGACACAGTATGACGTCACTGCTACCCTGTAAACTATAACATGGTTATTTTCAATCCAGGGTCAACAAATAATTATCTACATAAGTAATCAAATGTTCATCATTTTTCAATCCTCTCATAATATTCCTCATCATTCAACTGATAAAAGTTACACTAACATTGAAAACGATGTCTTTCTGTGAAATTTTAGTGGTAGTAAGTCTCTTCACGATACCAGCACTCTTTTATCCTTCTAGTCGAAGTCTACATTGTGACATTCCTCCTCGGTTTTCTATCACCTCAAGGCATATAAATCAATGTTAAGGGAGTGGTAGATCTGTGCTGTTTTTCCACATGGTTTGTAAACAGGTTATCGGTCTGTAGTTGCTTGTGGTTGTTCCCTATTTGCGTCTTTTTGTAGTAACGTTGTTCTTCCTTTGATCATCCATTCTGGTGCATCTGTTTGGTGGATACATCCTCTCAGTGTTTGCGTTAGTCTTTCGTGTTGGGTCGTGATTTTCTAAACCTCCTATTCATGCAGTCTATCGTGGCCTGGCGCTCTCCAGTTCGCAATTTTTCTTACGGTTGTCTTAAGCGTTTCTCTTTCTTTTTCTTCTTTAATTTCCCGATTCTTTTATATTTTTCTAGCCACTTTGCATTTCTGCTGTGGTCTTGAGGCTGTCCCCATATCTGTCTCTAGAAGTCCTTTGTTTCTGTCGGGTCCGGTTGTTCTGGTCTTGTTCTTCCCCTATGTACGTTTCTTTCATTGTTTTCAAAGGTCCTGTTTTCTTTTTGCTGTTCCGGTTTTTATCTGTATCGTCTCAGTCTTCCTTCTTTTGCTGCTATATGTTGCTTTAGTTCTTCGTGTTTCTTATTTAGTATTTCCTTGTGAGTCAGATTTACCCCCTTCCATCGTTTCCTGTTCTCTTTGATCCTATTTACTATTGTAGCTTTTTTCCGAAGTTTGGTGATCTAGATTTCCAGTCGGATTTCCCATCCAGGCTTTGTCGGCCCATTTCTTTGCCAGAATTGTTCTATTTTTAGTGTTATGCTTACTAATGCTGTCCCTGCATATATTAAATTGTTTAGGTCTATGATAGTATCTATTAAGATGTATGTGAAGAGTCTTTTTAAGTTTTCTTTTTCTAATTATAATTTCTTCCAATCTTCGTTCCTTAGAGATGGGAGTTTGTTTTGTCCTCATTCACAATTCTTTTGATGTTTTTAACTTCTCCTTCTTTATCTTCGGTGAGTTCTGTGATTTAGTTGTCTTCGATGACCTCAGTTTCAGTTGCCAGTCTTCTATCTATGGGTTTTCACTAAGAGTTTTGTTTTGTTGATGTGTCGTTTCCTCTACTTTTTGTTTGATTTCCATTAGTTCCAGCTCTGAGAACTATCTTCCTATTAGGATTTGTCTTGCCTGGTCTTCAATCCTTTGTTTAGTTGCTTGGTAGTCCGAAGACATGTCCCATAGATTTTCATTCGTTTCCGGATATCTTTTTGTTTGGGTTTGATTTTGTAGTAGCATCCCATTACCATTCTATTTTCTTTTGTAGTCAATTTCTTTCTATGTTTTTTTGTGTGTTGTTCTGTCCATTCCTTATGGCTTGTGTTTGGTCTGTGGTGTTGTCGTATCTTGAATTAGAGAGTTTTCTTACCTGTTTGTTGTCTGTAATCTTCTTGTTGTTGCGAACATTAAGAGAGTGGATTAACATTCGCAGGATGCCGACCGGATCCTCCATGTTGGCTAACGAGGGGGCATCTGCTAATCACAACACTTAGATCTTTCTTCTGAGTCCTACGGCTTGAATTTGTGCATATAGACAGTTGTCATGGTTTGGTGCTTGCGGAAACACTAGGCCCAGGCTTATTTTACCTGTGATCCCATCACGGGATTAGTGTTTATCTTTAATTTTCATAGGATACAAGGTGCACTATCACACACAAGGGAAATATTGCAACAGACAACAAAAGACATTTAAAAAAAGAGATAGATTCTCCTCCTATGTTTACTTGACAAAAGGAAACATGGGGATGGAATAAAAACCTTGTAATATATTTAACCACCCTCTTAACTGTAGATGCCCGTAAGTGTCATTAGCTGTTCTACTCTGATAGCTTATTTTCTGTAAACCTGCCATTGGAATTTCCTACCTGCTCACTGTTTCCCCAACCGTTCCAACATGCATAAATTCAGATGTAATGTGAACAAACAGCTTGCTACCCAACTCCTCGCTCAGATGTCTACCTTATAAATATGCTCCTTATCACAGTAGCTACTTACACTGTCAGTGGCAATATGTCTTGTTTGGGGTCAATAAAATTAAATATATATTATCACGTCCGTGAGTTTTTACAATTCCAACTTCATATATATATATATATATATATATATATATATATATATATATATATATATATTAGCAAAAACTACGAGCCCTCCGGGTGGCAATTACTGACGCTCTAGTCTTCTTTACAGAAATCAAATAAGTAATTTTCATTTGACATATTTGTCATTTAGAGGATTTTTTAAATGATGATTGTCGTAGTGTTATTTGATATATTCCAATGTGGGGGAAATATACTGTGCATGAACATCGTCAAATTTTGCTTTTAGGAAAAACAAAGAAAAAGTTTAATTGATATGGTCTTTAAAATAGTCAAAGTCTATAAATGTTATTTTGTTTGAGTATACAAATGAAAATGAATTCCCCATTAAAACTGGTTATATAATGAAATGAATAAACATAACGGTGGAACGATTTTATATTACTGAGTAATTCAAAATGGGTACTTTGTACTTTTCACTTTTATTATAAAAGAAGGAAAAATGCATAAAGAATATTGAAGAAAAAAACTTTTTTGTAATTTAGAAAGATTAGAGAATGTTGATTTCTTTTCTATGACAATTTTTTAATTCATCATCATCATCATCATCATCATCATCATCATCATCATCATTAGCAGCAGCAGCATCATCATCATCGTCATTATCATCATCATCATCACTACAAACATGTTAACTCCTTGGCCTTTTGGCTAGGAGTAGAATGTAGTATCTGTATTGAATCTGCACTTATTTATCTAGACCGAGGCAATTAAATTTGTTGTTCACATTCAGAGTGGCAATTTGGGGGGAGCTGGATTCTTCCCACGTTAAATATTGACATTCAGCCTAACTCTTCTCTCGTGCGAGGAAGTAAATAGGAACAGCAAAAACAACAATAGCAACAAATTTATTTGAAAAATAATAAACGTATGTATTTAATTATTAACAGATTAGATAATATTCATTCATTAGAAACTTAAAAATAAATAAATATGTAAATGAGATGCCGAGAGGATGATATAATGATGAACGAACTAGAAGCCCTGACCCCCCCAAAGGAAGGGTTTATGCCTGGTAGGGTTATATCATGACAACAGAATAGGTAGTACACTACCCCCCACACACACAAATTTGCTAATCTTGATGGAAATGGTATCGTGAGGAACGAATGTATACTGTACGGCTTTCCCCCCGAAGAATAGGTAATGCCTGGGAGGAATGTATCATGACGAATGAAAATATACTACAGAGAATTAAATAAGCATAAACCGTTTTAATGTCAATATAGTTAGAATAGGTGTAAAACACTTTGCATTTTTTTATTTATTTAGATAACATTAAAAACCATGGCAAGTTTCATTGTCCACTTGAAACGCTTAAATGAAAATTGTCTGGAAAAATATAGTCGCCATCTTTATAAACAAATATGAATGTGCTAGCTAAGTAAGAACGATAACTTTCATAATTGTCTAGTTAAAACGACATTTTTATTATAAACCAGTTATCGTTCTTCCTTAGCTAGTATCATGGTGAACGAATGTATACTACACTGACCCACCCCCCTGAAAGAAGATAATATTATGATGAACGAACACGATTTCCATCCACCGAAAAAAGAGGGAGTCATTCTTGCGTGGACGGTCTTATGAGAACAGAACCGATACTACATTATCCCCCTTAAAAGATATTCTGACAAAATCGAGTCTTGTTTTTTTTTCATTCTGGGAGGACCCCCCCCCCTCCCCCTGCACACACACATTCTTAAAAACGGAGGAGGTAATTCCTGGAAGGACGGTGTTATGACAATAGAACTGATACTACACCGTCCATTAAAAAATATTCCAATTTAATCAATTTTTTATTTTGTTTTGTTTTTTTATTTAAAAATGCCTAGTCACAAAAACTATTTTTTATGGTTTCTTGGTCTTTGGTCTAAGATCAAAGCGTAGTATCTGTTCTCGACATCTCAGCGACATTTGTCACTTTACTAACGCCAGAAGTAAATTATCTCCTTTGAAAATGAAATTCTAAATAAGTTTTTAAACGCTATCATTTCTTTTATAAAATCTCTTTATCTTATTTTATTTATAATTATAATAATAGTACTATCGATAAAACGATTGCGTATGTAGACGAAAATTTGACAATACAAAGTAGGAAAGTATATTACAGAATATTAATTTATTAAAAACTTAAAAATAGATAAATATGCAAATAAACAAAATCGATTTGTTTGAGTGAGTTGGAGATGTCTATATATACGGTATTTCATATATTACTATATCATTAGAATTAAATAAGTCTAACATGTGTTGATGTTAATGTAGTTAGAATAGATGGAAAAAACCTTCGCATTTATTCATTTAGATACATATATATATATGAATAATAATAATAATAATAATAATAAAAATAACAAAAAAAGAAAAGAAATAAAGAAATAAATGAAGATATATATATATGTGTGTGTGTATGTAAATTAATAGATATATAACTAATAATAAAACTATAAATACGGCTCTTAGTAACAATAAGACACAGCCTCCTGAAGACGGTGGAGAGACCGAAAGCGCTAGAGGAATGGTTGAAAACTGATAAATTGCTCGCCGCGTCGAGAAAGAGACAACTTTGTGGTTTTTAATGACGCTTGCATAAAAATGACTTGCTGTCGAACTATACATATACATATATATATATATATATATATATATATATATATATATATATATATATATATATATATATATATATTAACATGCTTATTAAATGCCATATTTTCTGAGTTATAGTATTAGACACTTTATTATCTAGAAGCAACTTAACACGAAACAACTTACGTCATTAAATTTCCAGTAAAATACTGGGTGCCGCTTTTGCTTGCTATCCACGAATCATGAATCTACTTTGGTATAATATCTACGTATCGGAAGAATATGTGGTCAGAGAGCCTGGAAGTAACCCTAAACCCAACACCTAACGCCTAACTCTTCTACCGTAACTCTAACCCAAACCCTTCTTATTCTTTCGTGTGAATCAGATGATTCTGGTGTTGGCATTAGTTTCCCCGATGTTTTTCTAGTTCGAAATCTTTCTGGAAAGACATCGGGTACTTACGGGAAGGACGACGAGAAGGTTACCAACATTCCTAAGTGAAAGTGATGATATGGAACCGACTGGATTCGAACTTCGTGTCGATATCCATTTAATCACCGTCACCTCTCACCCTAACCCTAAGATTCGTATATTGAAAAAGATGAGAACCTTACGGTGTAAATATTTTGTTCTTTGTAGATATCAAGCCAAAGTTGCACTTATATACTGTTTGAGGTGAGTCTGTGCATTTCCATATGCCGTTCTGTCTGTCAAGTTTTAAGTAGGATTTTCTTTATCTTCCACGCGCGAGTTGAACATATCAGTTTGAGATGTGTCCACGTATCTCTGTTTGAGTTCCTATTCAACCGTCACTCCATCTGTAACGCTGAGGCTTGAAATATGATTTCCATTGATTGATTAGACGTCTCTTAAGAATATTCGATCTTGTTTTTCTAACCTCAAGCGATTGCATTTCCGTCGAGAAGAAACATCATCCAAGAATCCAAATGGTCCTCGTGTGTATATATATATATATATATATATATATATATATATATATATATATATATATATGCACACATTTGCTAACGTATATTCGACTCAATCATCTTTGTTTCTTTTCTGTTCTTATTGATATTATGTCTAATTTCTTTCCCACTCTTCGACACTTGGCGGGAATCCCAAGGCGTAAATAGATTGTTTAATCATCTGAACTACAACTGCGAAGAGATTCATACTTTTTCCAACAAAATTGTCAGCAGACACAAAGAGATTGCACGGAACGAATGAAGAAAGGAACACAGAGAGAAAGACAATGATATTAGAAAGAAATGAAAGTTTCGAACAGACTGATAGATATAGAAGAACAGATGAAAATAGATAGATATATAGATGATATCTATTTACCTATTTAGCGTGGCGTTCGTCCTACAAAAGCAATGTTCAATTCTGATTCGTAATTTCTTTTGTGCAACGCCGGTATATGTTATTAGCAAGAAAAATGTAATTCGATTTTATTCGTTTGAGAAATTAATTTATCAAAGCGGAATAATTTTTTAAATGACGCCATTCTAAGCAGTAAAAAATCGTACTGCTTCGTAAATCATTGGTAACATTTTAGACTACAAATAATATGGTTGTTGGTTCGAATCTTGCTATAGTGAGTCACGCTGAATAGCTGTAGATACAGCGAAACATATGTACGTAGATACCTATTTCATCTATAAATATATATATATATGTGTGTGTGTGTGTGTGTGTGTGTATATTTATTGTCTAAAATCAAACTTTGAAGGTTAGAGCTCAATAAGTGTTCTTGTTTTAATCTTAATCATGGATATCGCTCCAGACAAGGCATGAAACCACTTGATGTAAGGAGATTAAAAAAACTACTTCAAGTTCATAAACTAGCTAACGATAAGTGTTAAATGAATAGATTCTGGTCCAGAAAACAGCAATTCTTCTCCCTTTGTCAGAAACATCACTCATGGGATGTGATGACTAAATGGCAAAATAAGGGAAGTGAGAGTTAAGACGCTGTTGAAAGTAAACCCAAGGTGTCCTTTTTACTATCCTTTTGCTTTTAGTTATTGAGATTTCCAATGCTGTGACAGTCACAAGAGTGTTGTAATCTTCTTCATTGTTTGATGATAAATTTGAGTGACAGAAAAGAGACTGGCGTTAGATACTCCTGCTTCCTGTCTATATGTGCCTCATGTTGGGTTTTTCTATGTTGTACCCTAAAAGTGTAATGTAATAGGACATATTACCTTTAATTCTTATTTTGCGGAATCAATTATTCCATGTAGTGTCAAATGCTTTCTTGGGGGTTAAAAAAGATTGAGAAGTTATTAAATAGTAGGATTCAAGTCGTATAAGTTGGTCATGTTTGCCTTGGTTCTGGTGAAAGCCACTTTACTATCTAGATAAGATATTATGTTTCTTCAGACGTGCATTAATCATTCTCTTCAATTGTTTTTTACATTCACATTTTTTACATTTTTTTACATTTTTTACATTTTTTTACATTTTTTACATTTTTTCACATTTTTTACATTTTTTACATTTTTTACATTCAGCTTCTTATTAGGTGATCGTTTGTTGGGTTAGAATGACCGTTTGATACGTTTGGGAATTGGGATGATATCAGATGTGGGTGATAATATATTTAAGATCTTGCAAATCAGTGATTAAATATCTGTAGAAGTACTCTGATATTGACTGACTGCCAGCAAGCAAAATACGCTGGTTTTCTCAATAGAATTCTCAATCGATCGCCATGAAGACTGGTGGAGAAATTGACCCCGCCGCGCGGGAGATCCTCAGCAGCATTGGTCTTTAAATGGCACACCAACATATATATAGTTATGAATTTTATTGTTTTCACTTGTTAACACTGTTTGTATTTTTCCACTTCCTAATTGGTTAAGAGTCATGCAGGAGATTGCATTAAGTTGTCCTTAATATATAT
Source organism: Sepiola atlantica (assembly GCA_963556195.1). Taxonomy (NCBI): domain Eukaryota; kingdom Metazoa; phylum Mollusca; class Cephalopoda; order Sepiida; family Sepiolidae; genus Sepiola; species Sepiola atlantica. The sequence continues at coordinate 8,363,610 of OY744523.1, forward strand.
ATATATATATATATATATATATATATATATATATATATATATATATATATATATATATATATATAAATCTTTTTACGTACACTCTAGGAAAATCGATTCAGAACAATCTGCATCTAATTCGCACGCTAATAGAATTGTTAAAAGACGACACCGAAGTCGCATTGATTAATTTAGATCAGTCTAAAGCCTTCGACAAGGTCGACTACTGTTTCTTCGGATCTGTTCCAGATGTCGCCGGATTTAATCCGGACTTCCGAAAATTGATCTCAAGGCTGTATCGCCAACCGACGGCAGTATTACAAGTAAACGGAATGCCGTCGGGATTGTCCGTTAATTCCCGGTCGGTAATTCAGGGTTGTTCGCTGTCGCCGATATTTTATGTTATTGCGATAGAGCCTTTCCTGCGCAAGCTAAGGGACACGACGGTATCGCTCCGCTAGGTGGTGCGCGGTCCCGATTCTCCACGTATGCTGAAGATGTTACCAGGTGCGTGTTGAGCATTGAATACATTATCGCAGTGATTATAACACTCAAACGATACGAACACGTTACAACGGCTGTAGTCAACATCAGGTAATCCAATGGCCTGAAGTTGGTTGCCTGAACCGATGCGGCTTTTAAACTCGTTGGATGTCCCGGTTCGGATTATTGGCGTATGGTTCGAACCGGGTCTCCAACTTCCGAAAAACTAGTTGCAAGTACAGTCGAAGGTCAAAGTGTCAGTGAGGATTTGGCTTCGAAGAGGGCTCTCCCTTATAGGTAGAGCTGAGGCATGCACCGCTTACGTCTTTTCGCTCATCATTTGCCGATTAGCTTTATAACCTCTGTTTGCGAACCGCTTGACTGCGCTTAACGGTGAGATCTCCACACTTTTATAGCAGGACAAGAAGCCGCTAGTCCGTAGACAGGGTTGTATTCAACGTCCGAATCAGGGAAGGTGCCAGACTTGGCAAGTCATCGACATTCCGAGAGACTGTATTTCCTGAACCGAACCTTGTTAGAGGAGTCTACGTTGGGCATGAGGTTGAGAAAGCCTTTCCCAACTTTATCTCTTGGTTGAAGGCCAACATAGACCAAGATGGCAATCACAGTGCTTGAACAAATGCTGAGCTGCGATCAGATGACTGCCGGGGTGCAGTGACCTTGCACACTGTAGAAAGACGCTATATCGGGAGCTAGTGGATAGGATCGCTTCAAGTCCGCTTGCAGAGCTGCTAGGATAGCTGGAGGAGGAGATCCGCTCTCAATAGAGTTGGGTGCCAGACCGGGGACATCTTAATAACTCTGAGCTTCCTTTGACTTCGCGATTGGTCTGGGTGCGCTGTCCCTTAATGACAAAGTATTCAAGGATAAAACCAGATGTTGAGGAAGAAACGGCCGAACACGCCTTCTTCAATTGCAACAAACTGCATGAGTTTTTGGAGTATGTCAATTGTTACCTCTAGATGTAGAATCTGCTGTGTACAATGTGATGTCTTCGTGGCCCAGGGCGAAACGAATGGCGTTTCTTACAATCCTAATCGTAGCTAGACTTAAAATGTGGACCTCACGCTTAGACATAGAGAACGGGGGTGAGTCGCCTTCTGATTACGATCTGATTTTTCACTTTAAACATAAGTTTAAGGTCAAGATCAGATGTGATTGAAGCAGACTACACACTTCGCTGTTTAAAAGAAGGTTGATATACACGGCATGTTTATGCGTGTTTCGACGAACCAAGTGCGAGTACATTTTCACTGCCTCGATATGGTGCACACCGACCTGAGATTTTATCAGACCTCATTCCACTTCGCAATACGCTCAACTAGTGGTACAAATGAGCCCTGTCCCCTTTTTCCACTTAGAAACTGTCTTGCTTTTTTCGGCTCTTGAAACAACCCGGAAAACAGTGAGCAGGTGATACATAGATAGATTTGGGAAGGGTCCTAGTAACCACCACACTTAGCACCTCATTGTTCAGCAATCTCTGTCTGTTGTCTGTTAGCAACCCCCATCCTACTCTCAAACGATGAATTTGTACATATATTTCTGTAAATAAAAACGTCAAACGATTGGGGAGAATATTAAGTAAGTTTTACCCATAGCGTGGATGTGGTATTTTGGTGATTGAAACTAATTAAAGGAATAAGCCTAGTTTGTTATTTTATGAAGAAGATTTGTTATACTGTTAATTTTTTTTTTTGATATTTAAAGATAAATAAAATCTATGTGTGTTTTATGCGTTTCTGTGTGAGTGACAGCTATTTGTTTCACATCTATATGTATGTGTTTTTATGTGTTTCTGTGGGAGAGAGAGCTATTTGTTTCAAATCTATATGGCTGTGTTTTTATGCGTTTCTGTGTGTAAGAGAGCTATTTGTTTCAAATCTATATGGCTGTGTTTTTATGCGTTTCTGTGTGTAAGAGAGCTATTTGTTTCAAATCTATATGGCTGTGTTTTTATGCGTTTCTGTGTGTAAGAGAGCTATTTGTTTCAAATCTATATGTGTATGTTTTTATATGTTTCTGTGTGTGAGAGAGCTATTTGTTTCAAATCTATATGTGTGTATTTTTATGCGTTTCTGTGTGTGAGAGAGCTATTTGTTTCAAATCTATATGGTTGTGTTTTTATGCGTTTCTGTGTGTAAGAGAGCTATTTGTTTCAAATCTATATGTATGTGTTTTTATGTGTTTCTGTGGGAGAGAGAGCTATTTGTTTCAAATCTATATGTATGTGTTTTTATGTGTTTCTGTGGGAGAGAGAGCTATTTGTTTCAAATCTATATGTATGTGTTTTTATGTGTTTCTGTGGGAGAGAGAGCTATTTGTTTCAAATCTATATGTATGTGTTTTTATGTGTTTCTGTGGGAGAGAGAGCTATTTGTTTCAAATCTATATGTATGTGTTTTTATGTGTTTCTGTGGGAGAGAGAGCTATTTGTTTCAAATCTATATGTGTGTGTGTTTTTATGTGTTTCTGTGTGTGAGAGAACTATTTGTTTCAATCTATATGTGTGTGTTTTTATGCATTTCTGTGTGTGTGAGAGCTATTTATTTCAAATCTATATGTGCGTGTTTTTATGCGTTTCTGTGTGTGAGAGAGCTATTTGTTTCAAATCTATATGTATATGTTTTATGCGTTTCTGTGTGTGAGAGAGCTATTTGTTTCAAATCTATATGTGTGTATTTTATGTGTTTCTGTGTGTGAGAGAACTATTTGTTTCAAATCTATATGTGTATGTTTTATGCGTTTCTGTGTGTGAGAGAGCTATTTGTTTCAATCTATATGTGTGTGTTTTATGCGTTTCTGTGTGTGTGAGAGCTATTTGTGTCAAATATTTTTTTCCCTTTCCTTATAGGATTTTCGATTCCAAATATTATCTTCAGTCCTCATACTTATATCTTCTATGTTTCACTTATACTTGCCTCCATTGTTCGCATCCGTTTACTTACTTTAGTACACAAACCCTGTGATTACACCGCTGTTACCAGTCATAACTCATGGCCGGAATTCCAAAAATAGTCAGACATCAATTCTCTATCTCTATTACTCAATCTATGAATAACTGTCATTATCTAATCAGTCCTCATCATGGCATAAAAATGTCCGTTGTCTTCTCAGAGACGACCACCTTATCGTGTCCTCTCAGACAGTGGAACTATTAACTTATAATTCAAGTTGATACTGGTTGAATTAGATTTTTTGAGACAGGGACAGGGTGTGCCGCCAAAAACAAAAGAGAGACATCTCAATAGCTAGGTTAGTTTGTGTGCCATGACAAGTAAGTACACGGTTTAGCACATTGGTGTTCCTCTCTCTCATACACTATCTCGGAGTTTGGCACGCTACGTTAGACGTGTTTTACTACCGGTTTTTTGGGTTTTTTTAATGTATTTGGGACCGATTATTTGCTTGTTGGCTTGGTGGAAAAAATTATGTACGAGCTACTTTTCTAAGACTTTTTCTAGGACTTTCTTTTTTTATCGTTGTTCTTCCTTGTTTTTAATTTTAACTTTTATTTTTATTTTTTTCCTCTTCTCTTCTTAAGTGACCTCAACTATTGCAACACCACATTGTGTATTGTCGGCAGTTCAAACCAGTATTCCAGACATTTAATTTCCCTGATGATCTGCCAAGCAAGTAACTGCTTGGTAGTGAAACACGTGTAGGAAAAAACATTTAATTTGAATAAATAATATTTGTAAGAAAAAATATCTTTAATGGTAATCATTGGTGTCCTGAAAGGAATGCTTTGGTAAACCTTCATAAAATCACATATAAATTCTCTGTACTCTGTAATCGAGTATCATCGAGCTTGTTTTTATTGGAACAACCCCGGTCTTCACTGAATGATCTATTTTATAAGTGAAAAATCTAAATATATATATATATATATATATATATATATATAAAAATTTGAGAAAGTTCATTTTTTAAGCATCTTTAAAATTTAAAACTGAAAGAAAGAGGCAAAATGCCTTCAAAAAACCATGTGTTAGAATCAGATATTTTTATTAAAATCAGAATACTATTTTTTTTTCATCTTGACTTTGTTCGTAATAATTTCGCTCGGTATCACAAGCTTCATCAGAGATTTAAACAAATAAAAGGTATTAACGTTTTTGTTCGTAAGAATCCCTCCTCGTCTTGTACAAGTGACGTCCGATGAAGTTGCGATACCGAGCGAAATTATTAGAAAAAAAGTCAAGATGAAAATAATATAATATTTTGATTTTAATAAAAATATCTGCATCTAACACATGTTTTTTTGCAGGCATTTTGCCTCTTTCTTTAAGTTATATATATATATATATATATATACGAAATATTTTCCCATTTATCACTACTATGTTACAATAAAACAGCTTAGCTCAATTTAAATCATTAAGACACTGTTTTTGTAAATACTCTATTTATAGTCAAGCAAAGTAGCCAATACAATCTTTTGTTTTCCTAATGAGCATAATCATACTTTAAGCAGTTCAAAATCAATAATTGTTTGCTGTTATTCGATTATAATCTGATTGTCTTATTGACTTATATATATGGAATAGTTTTGTCGGTATTACTAGTAATTAATTAAAGTGATAATAACAAAAACTAACAAAAGTCAAAACCATTACTTTTCAAACGACGTGCGCCCCCTTCCTGCAAAGGAAATAATTTATTTCGCTCCACAACAATCGACAAGCAAAACAAGTTTGTTTTTTTTAATTTACCTAATCATTTTATACACCTCATTTTTTTAAGCATAGTTTTTTCTAAAATAGAACCATTCATTACAACTAAACGCTTTTTAAAATACTTTTTTGTTATTCCAGCATTTAATTTTCGTAGTTTAAAATTTTCCGTGAAAAATAAATTAATACCAACAAACTTATTGTTTAATGTTTTGTTTACAAACCGACTTCACTATTCTGTCCAAATTACAAAAATAAAAAAGATTCATAGTATAAGTGTAGATTAACATCCTCTGTTAAATCACCCCACCATTCACAAAAAATAGATTCTTCTTTTTTAGGCGATTACGTATGAACACACTTAAGAACTTGGCAGAAATATAAAAAACACAATTTAGAATTTAGAGTGGGGATGTTAGTGTTAATTGACACAGTCAGACCCCTCAATGAAATTCTGCTTTTTTTACGTTTGACTACCCTGAAAAACCTTATGATTATGTTTAACATTTGTCATGAAAAACAAAAAACGACTTCTAATCTTTCTGAATTACAAAAAAATATTATTTTTTTACGATTTATTAATTCTTTTTTTCTGTTTTTAATAATAAAGGTGAAACGCACAAAGTAACCATTTTGAAATACGCAGTAATATGAAAATGTTTAATTTGACCAATCGACGTTCCAGTCTTTCGTTTATTCATTTCATTATATAACCAGTTTTTAATGGGGAATTTATTTTCATTTTCATGCTGAAATAAAATAAAATTCCATGATTTTAAATATTATAAAGACCATATCAATCAACCATTTTTTCTAATAAAAAGAATTTAACTATGTTCGTGAACTGTAAATTTCTCAACATTAGAATATATCAAATAACACTACGGCATCATAGTTTTGTTGTTTTCGTCCAAATTACCAATATGTCACATGGAAATTATTTTTTTTGTAAACAAAAGTATTGTTTCAGTTATTACTGAACGGGGGACGGGTTGTTTTTGTATATATATATATATATATATATATATATATATATATATATATATACCTATACATATATATGCAGATACATATATATGTATATATATATATATATATACATGATGATGACGGCTTATAGCCAGAAACCTGCGTTT
>OY744523.1:8374904-8397404 GCA_963556195.1 Sepiola atlantica
CTGATGATAAGATTTTGATCTTTGAAAATCCTGGCTTAAGGAAAAATTTAACTTGAATAATTGCCTTTTTGAGGAATATACCTTGCTCTGAGCAACCGAATAGAAATACGATTTGACTTTTGCTTTTCTAATTCCTTTTTATCTTTCTACACATATATATATATATATATATATATTAGGGGAGGTCGATTTTTAAACTGTAAATTATCGCACTCGAAGAAAGTTGGCAAATAATGTCAAAAGTTACCACAAGAAATATTTTTCTTCAAAATTTTGTATTTATTTGAGCATTGCAACTTTAAGATCAAATAAATCGAGATTTTTTCTCACTGCCGAGATTTCACCGGCAGATGTGTCGCCTTAAATTAAACCCGGGTTTTAACAAAAAAAAGTAATACATTACTTAATAATAAATATTTTAAAGTTTATTATTATTTTTCTTAAGAAATTAAATGTACATATTAAAATTAAAAAGGAATAAAACACTATGATATTTAATGTTATATATAAATAATTATTTGTTTACATAGGCGTTTTATTTATTGGATATTTTTTATGGTATTCACCGGTTGAAAATTCATCGGGCGAATTTGACTTCCCGTGTTGATTGTCTGTTTAATTATCACACATATATATTGAATTGTCGAGCGCTGGCTTATCTAATCCCACTTTCCCGACCTTTTGTCACACCTTACCTTGTGGGAGTTAGATAAATAAAAACTAGTTCAGCCAGGGGGTTTTACCCCACCAAATAAACCGGTATCGTCCGGGCCTTTGGGTCTGGATTTACGCCCGTCTATTGGGGCTTGTCCGTCCTGTGCAATTCTAGGAGGTGCATCCTCCCAGGCTTTGCCTTTCCTCTTTGGGGAGGAGTAAGTTTATTGCTAACTGTCTGAGGCGCCCCTACAGGGGAATGCCGACGGGGCTGCCCAGTCAATTTTTTAATGGCCAGAGTGCTCACCTCTATAGCGCAGGGTTATCTAATCCCACTTTCCTGACCTTGTGTCACATCTTACCTTGTTGGAGGTAGATAAATAAAACTATTTCAGCCAGGAGTTTTTACCCCACCTAAAATATATGTATTGGAGTTGATGGGAGAATGGATAAGGACACATTGATGTATAAGGAAATTGTGGATGAAAATAGACAGAGAATTATGAAAAAAACTAAGGGACCAGAACACCATTTAACTTTTACAAAAGAAACACCATGTGAAAGTAAATATCTGACACATAGAGTTCTTCCGAATAGTGGTGCAACAGGTGCTGTTCATGCAGATCAAGTGGTGGATGTTTTGCATGAATTCCACAGTGAGAACAGTATCAAGGCTATACTTGTTGACAACACTAATACCAACACAAGTTGCGATGGTGGAATGGTTGCAATTTTAGAAAAAAAACTTTTTAAAACTCTTCACACAATTGGTTGCTCTTTGCATCATAATAAACTACCTTTCAGAGCCCTTTTTAAAAACATAGATGGTTGCGCAAAGGGCCCTACAACATTCAGTAGCCCTCTGGGGAAATTATGCTCAAATGATTGATATGATTTACCCCAAATATCATTTTCCAAAATTGATGAAATACATGATCTTAGTTCTGACCAAAGACTCCTTTATGAATACACAGTAGGTATTTCTAGAGGTAAGGTTGACTCTAGATATGCCTCCTGGAAAATTGGTCCTTTAAACCAAGCAAGATGGTTAACTTTGGCCATCAGGCTTATGTGTTTATGGACTCGTGGTGCATACCCACAAAGGCACACAACAAAACTACACTATGTAGTAAATTTTATTGTAAATGTGTATGCCACTTTTTGGTTTGAAATTAAAAGAAATAGTAAATTCCACAATCAGTAAGTGCACATTTTTAATATGACCCAGAGGATTAAGGAGCAGCCTCAGGAAATCCAAGATATCACATTTAGAAATATACAAGGTAATACATTTTGTTTACTGCCTGAAAACTTTCTATATTCCATGGTTAAATCTGAGGAGATTGAAGTAAGAGAAGAAGCTTTAAAAAGAATTTTGGCCATTAGGTAAGTAATATTTATTCATATATCTCTGACTCAATTATTTATTCCAATTTATAGAATGATTTTTAAAGATTTTATCTAATTTCACCATAATTATTAAAGCAGTACAGATTGGAATTTTTTAATAATTCAATTAATTAATTTGTTCTTTCAGGAGTGAGGAGTCAACCAGAAAAAGATTAAAAAGAATACTACCTATTAATTTTAATGCCACACATTGGACACAATTAATAGATTTAAAATTATGCGGCATTTTTGAACCACCAATGACGGAAGATTTTACTGAATCTGAACTTCGAGAATCGTTGATGAATGGAACCAAGCTTGACTTGCCAGATTTGCCCTCACATTCTCAGGGTGTGGAACGGGCAGTTAAGTTAATAACAGAAGCTTCACAAACTGTATATGGTTTTGAAGCAAGGCATCAACACATTACAGCCAAAGTTTTGAGTCAGAAATTGAGACCAGCATTTTTGTCTAAGGGGTCTTATATGGAGCAATTTGACTCTCTATATTAAGCTTCATTAAAATAGTGTTAGATTTTTCCTTATTTCTTTGCTTGTTATATTTTCACTAATAACAGAAAAAATCATTTTTTTAGGTATTCAAATATTACTGTTTAATTCATAACGTTAAAAGGTAGTTTACAAAAGCAGATACTGAAAATGAGGGGGGGGCAAATTTTCAATTTGAAGATTTCTTTAATTCATATCATTTTTATAAAATAAAAGGACATTCCCTGCTTTTAAATGCTAAAATTATTTGGTTTTCACACCAATATTCAAGCAAATCTTGCAAAAACGAGGAATTTTCAGTATATTCTTGTCTACGATCTTTGATACCAAACGCTCAAAAAACCGCTGAAGTTTTTGATCTAATATTTTGCATGAGTATTTAATAGGTCTATATACAACTTTCGGAACGTGCCTTTTTTTAATATTAAAAAAAAAGTGTAAAATCGACCTACCCTAATATATATATATATATATATATATATATATATATATATATATATATATATATATTTAAATTCCCGAAACAGTTTTTCATGGTAAACAACTGATGATCCCTTAAATAATGTTAGAAGCAAACTAATATAATAACTGAAACAGTTAAATTTACTTACATGAGTGATTTTCCACTGAACGACTTGGGACTTAAGTTTTAATAGTTGAGAAACTTCCAAGACTATATATATATATATATATATATATATATATATATATATATATATATATATATATATATATATATATATATATATTAAGTTATCAAATTATATGTATTGCAATTAAGCTACACAGAGGCTTCCGCGATTCATTTACGTAGGGAATAGCTAAAATTTGATTGCCTACGGGGATGAAACGCGGATATCTCTGTGTATCTTGTTTACAGTAAATATATTTTAATAACCTATTACCTAGTACTACATCACGTATTGAGCACTCTTGAAGTAAATACTGAAAATTGATACATAAATACGATTTGACTTTTGCTTTTCTAATTCCTTTTCATCCTTCTACATATATATATATATATATATATATATATATATATATATATATATATATATATATATATATATATATATATATACCACTTTGTGAATAGACAAAAACAGAAAGTAACGATTCGCTGAAAGAAGCAGATATATTAGAAGAGTGTGTTTGGCACACCATCAATTTACAAAAACCCCAAAGAAACTCTATTCAATTCTCCGAAGTTGAGAATGCAGATTATGTTCATAATACCCTCTAAAAGTGGTATTAAGCTTTATTGCACTTTTGAAATATTTATATTTGTATTTGTTATTAATAAATCCTTCATTATTAAGCAAGAACAGGAATTTCTCTTTCTAGTGACAAGACTGTAGTTTTCTTTATTTCATCCAAGTCGACGACGGCTTAATATGTCAGAGAAAGGAGCATCTTTTTTCCTTGTCGGTAGGAAAAACATTTACCAACTATAACTAGATAATCGACGATTGAAGCGACCAGCCTGATCGCGTAGTCATCACTCAGGTGAAGATATCTACAATATATATTTGCACGTAATAGGGTCTCGGATAAAGGTTTATATACATACACAATTTTATATCTTTCCTACCACTAAGAACTATTCTCTCTCTCTCTCTCTCTCTCTCTCTCTCTTTATCTCTCTCTCTCTCTCTCTCTCTTTATCTCTTTATCTCTCTCTCTCTTTCTCTCTCTCTCTTTATCTCTTTATCTCTCTCTCTCTTTCTCTCTCTCTCTTTCGCTTTATCTCTCTCTCTCTCTTTCTCTCTTTCTCTCTTTCTCTCTCTTTCTCTCTCTCTCCTTATCTCTCTCTCTCTTTCTCTTTATCTCTCTCTCTTTCTCTCTTTCTCTCTCTTTCTCTCTCTCTCTCTTTATCTCTCTCTCTCTCTCTCTTTCTGTCTCTCTCTTTCTCTTTATCTCTCTCTCTTTCTCTCTCTCTTTATCTCTCTCTTTCTCTCTCTCTCTTTATCTCTCTCTCTTTCTCTCTCTCTCTTTATCTCTTTCTATCTCTTTCTCTCTCTCACTTTCTCTCTCTCTCTCTTTCTCTCTCTCTCTCTTTATCTCTCTCTCTTTCTCTCTCTCTCTCTTTATCTCTCTCTCCTTATCTCTCTCTCTCTTTATCTCTCTCTCTCTCTTTATCTCTCTCTCTTTATCTCTCTCTCCTTATCTCTCTCTCTTTATCTCTTTCTCTCTCTTTCTCTCTCTTTCTCTCTCTCTCTCTTTATCTCTCTCTCTTTATCTCTCTCTTTATCTCTCTCTCTTTATCTCTCTCTCTTTATCACTCTCTTTCTCTCTCTCTCTCTCTTTCTCTCTCTCTCTTTATCTCTCTCTTTATCTCTCTCTATCTCTCTTTCTCTCTCTCTTTCTCTCTCTCTCTTTCTCTCTCTCTCTTTATCTCTCTCTTTATCTCTCTCTCTTTTTCTCTCTCTCTCTCTCTTTCTCTCTCTCTCTCTCTCTCTCTCTCAATGTAATTAGTCCAAACCCTCCAGAAAAGATCTGACTGGGTATGCAATCCTCTACCAATATAAGGGTCAGATACGCCCTAATGTGGAATACTGCTGCTATATCTGTGGATGCTCTCATCTATTCGCGGTGAAGCATTCAACTTATTGAAAGGGATTCTGAAACGAAACCGGTTTTTATAGCTAGGACACGTTTGCAGACGTCCTGATGCAACAATGCTCAAGGAATGTTCTCAACCCCCAACCTCTTCAACATTGGCGCCACCGCCATTGTGCGCAGCTGAATACTTTGTTGGACACAGTTAAGCCCGATCTTACTTCCCTGATTGGCCCTCAAGTTTACAGTGTATGTCGATGAAAGACGGGTTGACTCAGCTTATCTGTAGACATGACGCTCAACTGGACGCAATGGGCAGGATTCATCCGTGACGGCGTGAATCAAAGTACCGGCTCAACCTGAAAGGTGCAAGCTTGAACAAGTACCAGTAAGTAGATCTGGAGAGGCACCGTACAGAGCACTTTTCGTTGCAGAAACAGAGTTCAAAATCGAATCTGAAATCTAGCGGGGGTGATCTCTTCTGTTCCTTACAGCCTCTTTCGCATAAACGAGACGTTCCCATTCACTCTGTCGTATTTTTAATCAAAGATGCTCGACTGAGCTCCAATCTCTGATTCCTCATTGTAAGACATTCACAGCAAGAACTCGAAGAAGAGTAATATACATTCCCTTTCTTTCCCAATGTACATAGCGACAGGTGTAATTTCGATGCTTATTTAGATTAGGAATCGAGTTAACTTTGACCGCGTCGTTAGGGTTAGGGATAGCATTAGAGTTAAGGTTAGTGTTAGGATGAGGGTTGGGGTCAAGGTTGAGGTCAAAGTTAGCTCTGGTCCAAATCTGATAAAGTACTGGAATTGCTATGGACAGAGCTTCTTTCCTAGGACATCCCGTCTGTGGAACATAATACCGCAGTGTTGCTTCCCTGCATACTACGCATAGTCATCTTCAAATCCAATATCAACAAATACGTGTTATAATTGCATTGATCAATTTCGGTTGACAATCGTTCCATCTAATTAAACCTTATCCTCGAGTGTATCTTGGCCTTGATGTGGTGACCTAACAGCGAAAGAAAATATCCAGCCAACTTACCTTTTGCGTCCGGGTTATTGAGAACATTTCCGATTGCTTCCCGAATTCGCAGTAATGTTGGCTGGAACAAACCCTGCATCACCTCCGGACTCAGCCTCAACATCCCTTGCGTTGACCAGCGAACATTCTTGTCGTTGTACTTCTTTATGGCGCTCTCCACGTGGCATTTCTGAAAAAAAAAACGAATAAAGATAATGATTCAATGCCTTCGGGGTAAATCTCTTCAGGTAAATAACAAGAATAGTCTTCGAGACTCTAGAGAAAAAACAAGATACCGCAACAACAACAACGTAGACGCAATGGCACCAAAAACACCGTGGGCGTTGGAACGCCCAAGTGTCGTGTTTATACGAAGCTGTTTGCGTTCAAGTGTTAGGTTTTACGTGCGTCCTCGCATCCCTGTGGCAGTCTCGGTAGGTTGGTCTATCGACAATAATATCGGTCGGTTATGTTTTCATTTGAGATCAGGTTTTTGATCGCAAAACACGCACATTAACTGGACGCTATTCATTTTGTTATCACTATAAGATCTGTCCGTTGGTTTGTCTTTCGCGCTCTAGTTTGTCATAATATATCCGTTACCCTATAACGTTGAAGTTTTAATGAAATAGCAACTTTGTTAGGCTGTCACGCATAACTTTGAAATAGCATATTGTGTAGTCTGTCAAAATTAGGGTTTAAATATCATCTTCGTTTGTCAGTATTGCGTTAATTAGAATAGTATATTTGTTTATATGTCATGATTAAGTATGAAGCAGAATTTTCAGTTATATGCAACACTTTAGTTTTTTTTAAATATCTGTGATTGTCTGTCACGCTTAAGTATCACATAGCATCTTTAATAGTCTGTCACGCTTAAGTTTGAAATAAGATCTTCGTTTAAGTATTAAATAGCATCTTCGATAGTCTGTCAAAATTAAATTTGAAATAAGATCTTCGCTTAAGTATTAAATAGCATCTTTGATAGTCTGTCACGCTTAAGTTTGAAATAAGATCTTCGCTTAAATATTAAATAGCATCTTCGATAGTCTGTCACGCTTAAATTTGAAATAAGATCTTCCCTTAAATATTAAATAGCATCTTTGATAGTCTGTCAAAATTAAATTTGAAATAAGATCTTCGCTTAAATATTAAATAGCATCTTTGATAGCCTGTCAAAATTAAATTTTAAATAAGATCTTCGCTTAAATATTAAATAGCATCTTTGATAGTCTGTCAAAATTAAATTTGAAATAAGATCTTCCCTTAAATATTAAATAGCATCTTTGATAGTCTGTCACGCTTAAATTTGAAATAAGATCTTCCCTTAAATATTAAATAGCATCTTTGATAGGCTGTCACGCTTAAATTTGAAATAAGATATTCGCTTGAGTATTAAATAGCATCTTTGATAGTCTGTCAAAATTAAATTTGAAATAAGATCTTTGGTAGCCTGTCGCGCTTTAGTGTAAAAAAGATCTTTGTTATTCAAGTTTAAGTTTGAAATAGTGTTTTCGTTTGTTGGTCACGCTTAAGTTTTGTAAATAGCATCTTTTTTGTTTGTCACGCTTTTGTTTAAAATAGTATCTTCGTTTTTCGTCATACTTAAGTTTGGAATAGTATGTTCGTTTGTATGTCACGCTGAAGTTGAGAAATAGCATCTTCGTTTGTCTGTCACGCTTTTGTTTAAAATTGTATCTTTGTGTTTTTGTCACGCTTAAGTTTGTGAATAGTATCTTCATTTTTCTGTCATGCTGAAGTTTTGAAATAGTATATTTGTTTATCCGTCACGTTTTAGTTTTAAATAGTATATTTGTTTGTCTGTCAAGCTTAAGTGTTAAAATAACATTTTCGATTTTGTGTCACTTTTAAGTTTAAAAAGCATCTTCGTTGGTCTGTCACGCTTAAGTTTAGAAATTGTATCTCAGTTTATCTTTCGCGCTGATGTTCAAAAATAGCATCTTTGTTTGTATGTCACGCTTTAGTTTTCTATAGTATCTTCATTTTTCTGTCACGCTGAAGTCAAGCAATAGCATCTTTCTTTGTCTGTCACGTTAAGTTTAGAAATGGTATCTTTGTTTGTATGTCACGCTTACGTTTTGAAATAGACTTTTTGTTTGTCTGTCATTATTTAGTTAGAAACAGCATCTTTGTCTGTCACATGCTTAAAGTTAGAAATAGCATCTTCCTTTGTCTGTAACGCTTTACTTTGAAATAGTAACTGAGTTTGTCTGTCACGCTAAAGTTCACAAATAGTATCTCCGTTTGTCTGTCCCAATTTTATTTGAAACAACATCATTGTTCGCCTGTCACGCTTAAGTCTAGCAATTATATCTTCGCTTGTCTGCCACACTTAAGTTTTAAAACAAAACCATCTGTTTGTCTATCACGCTCAATTTTGAAATAGCATCTTAGTTTTCTGTTACGCTCAATTTTGAAATAGCATCTTAGTTTGTCAGTCACGCTTAACTGTCGACGTAGAATCTTCGTTTGTCTGTCACGTTTTAGTTTGAAATTGTATATTTTTGTCTGTCACGCTCAAGTTTTGAAATAGTATTTTCATTTTTGTTTCACCCTGAAGTTTAGAAATAGCATATTTGTTCGTCTGTCACGCTTTAGTTTTGAATAGTATATTTTGTCTGTCACACTCAAGTTTTGAAATAGCATTTTTATTTTCGTTTCAATGCTGAAGTTTAGAAATAGCACATTTGTTCGTTTGTCACGCTTTAGTTTTAAATAGTATCTTTGTTGGTCTGTGAGGATTTCGTTTTCAATAGCATTATTGTTTGTAGGTCACGCTTACGTTTAAGAATTGCATCTTCGTTTGTCCGTCACGCTATTATTCTTTAAATAGTAGTCACTTTATGTGTCATGTCCTAGCTGAGTGAATAAACAATCCTTCTAAACTTCATCCAGAGTACCATTTGGGGGTAGCTGATTTTCTCCGTTTTGTCTAACTCTGCTCTCGTGGGGGGGGGGGGTAAATAGAGACCCTTAAGTTTGAGCAAGCATCTTCGTTAGTCCCTAACACTTAACTTTGGAATATATGTTCGTTAGTTACCGCTGAGGCCAACAAACTGCCAGCCAGCCAGCGAACTCTGACCTACCTATATGCGATTGTCTGTCAAATCTAACTCGCCCACAAAGGGAACGAATTTATTTTACGACTAACAGCGAATAAAGTTACCGTGTACGAATCTGTGTTAGATGTGTTCTTTATTGCTGACAACCTGATTATGTTACAATCGTATGCGATACCAACCCAATGGCGACAATCATCCCGAACAATGTAATAATGAATCAACCTAAGATTAATCACGACTAAATCTAAAACCATTAAACAATTGATTGGAAAACACGACGAATAAAATGTGAAGTGGCGATTTACAAAATAGAATCTTATGCAATCTTATACAATCGTATATCTGTTCTTAATCTTTTACCTACAGAAATGTAGACTTTTATTACTACGAATATAAAAGAGAATTGACATTTAACAAATTATCTAGCGGTTCTGTAAATCATGGAACCCGTTTACACTATAATATTTCAAGAAACTCAGGCCTAATCTAACATTTGGTCGGATTTTCAAAGTAAGGCGCAAATAGCAATTCGTCTCACATATCTATACTTGATTCGAAGTATTTTTTTATTATCTCTCATATGTCGTCTATGTGAACAGTGACTATATATATATATATATATATATATATATATATATATATATATATATATATATATATATATATATATATATATATGTTGGGGGTGTAAAGGAGTAAGCCTACTAACATTTGTAAAAAGTTTTTTTCAACAGTTATTTATTATTTTGTTATTTTAATCATTTCATAATTTTATAAATTTATATAACGCGTTTCAAGCGTGATGCGCTCTCGTCAGATATGTAAATCCATATATATATATATATATATATATATATATATATATATATATATATATATATATTATCATTATTATTATTATTATTATTATTATTATTATTATTATTATTAATAATAATATATTTCACAATTCTTTTTCTACTATTTTTTAAATTACTGATTTTAATTTATAATTATACAGTTTTTATTCTCATCTATATTTTGTTCTTCCTAGATTTAAATATTCTAAATTTGCTGTATCCAATATATTTTAAATATTATTATCGATATTATTGTTGATTTTACATTTTGAGTACTGTGAAACTGTATAATAACTTCTGTATGTGATTAGATTATAAATGGACGCATATAAAAATACATTTTAGAATCATCTAAAATATAATACAAAGTAATTTTTTTCAAATTGTTTTAGAAACGATCGTTCGCCGAATATTCGTTGTGTTTGAATTTTTGCAACTAGTTCTAATTACATTCCAAAATTCAAGATTTTATTTCATCTTCCGTAAACATTTTCAAAACAGACACTCTTTTTCCTGCCTATGAGCAATTATTTTACGATATAAATATATATATATATATATATATATATATATATATATATATATATATATTAAAATATATATTAATATATTAAAAAGTGATCTAACACGTATTATATAAGAGAACGCAAAATCGTCATGTCAGATATGATCCTGTTATTAATAATAACCAAATGTTTTTCCCTACCATGCAGAATACCATAATATTTTAACTATCATCAAAACATTCTATTTCTCACCATTTTTGTTAACTGACTAATTAATCTGAAAATCCAAGAACATACGTTATTAAGTCATTGTCTCGGTGGTTTACTTTTTTGCCACCATTCCTTCGAAATATAACTTTTTGCCACCATTCCTTCGAAATATAACTTTTTGCCACCATTCCTTCGAAATATAACTTTCTCCGGCCGACAGTCTTATCACTTCGCATTCAAACGATGGCCGCAAGTTCCGTCTTTACTAAAAGGTTCCATTATTCTAATCTGATTCGTTAACTTCCGTTAACCCTAACCCTACACTCAACACATTTCTCGCATTATATGATTTTGAAAGACAGTTTTTGTATTATGTTTCTGAACTTTTCAGATGAGGATTGATAATTTGTATAATTTGGATTATTCGGATTACTGTTCTCATTTTGAGTGTTATTCTCACAAAATTTCGTCCGATATAACCTCCGACCTTCTTCTTCATGTATCTTGTCGAACTCGGGAATTTTTCTGTCCGACTCTGGAATTAAATAAAGAGTTCCGTTTGAAATTTTATGCAAATTCCCGAGTTCTACAGACATATTCTCGAGTTCGACAAGATACACGTGAAGAAGGTCGGAGGTTACATCAACCGAAACGTTGTGATAATAACACTCAAGATAAAAACAGTAGTCCGAATAATCCAAATTATAGAGCTTTTGTATTGTTTTGTCTGTCCATTTGACACAATCTAGACCACACAGAACGACTTGCCGTACTTAAAAAAAGTGGTTGATCATAGTCGAGAGCGACTCGAAGGTTCCCTTTTTATTACCTACTGCACATAGATATAGGGGAGGGCACCACTCCTTTTCCAAGATTACTCAAATTACTTTTGATCCTCGCCATATAATGCTGAGTGTTTAGCAAGGGGGCACCAAGTACCATTTTTTAAGTCTTAGGTATGACTCGACCGAGGATTGAACCTTGATCTTCCAACCCATCAGCTAATACGCTTACTATTCGGCTAAATTGGTCATACTTATGTGTTGATAATCGCTGCTTTCATCCAATATGAAATGCAGCTGTTATTTACTTACATATAATGTCACGACTGTCAACCAATGGCGGAAGAATTGTACATATGCTGAATTCAAAGAAGCCATGAATTCTTCGGACGAGACAAGATACGAACATATCCTTTCACTAATATTATCCACCACCGTTAACGAAAGACAACACGAATCAAAATAAATGGAATGCTAAATGAGAAATCATGTCGACAGAACTGTGACAGACAAGCAGAGTCACCCGGCGTTGCCTGGGTTAGAGTGACATCATATACGGCATCATATTAAGAAGCAACCTTAACTTAACAGCAACCTTAGGTTGAGTATTGATTTACTCTTCTCCAGGAGTTAGGCACAAGGCCAGTTTTTTATCTTACTCCCACAAGTAAGATGTGACCCAAGGTCGGGTCGGGAAAGTGGGGTTTAAAAATTGCCTGGGCAGCCCGGTTGGCATTCCCCGGTAAGGGCGCCTCAGGCAGTAAACAATAAACTTACTCCTCCCCAAAGAGGGGAGGCGAAGCCTGGGAGGGTGGACCTCCTAGAACTGCACATGACAGACCCATAGACAGGCGTAAATCAAGCCCCGAAGGCCAAGACAATACCAGTCTATGGGGTGCAGTATCCATCGGAACAGATACTACACTTTGATTTTAGCCAAAAGGACTTTCTCAGTTGAGTATTGATTTACTCCTCTCCAGGAGTTAGGCACAAGGCCAGTTTTTATCTTACTCCAACAAGTAAGATGTGACCTAAGGTCGGGTCGGGAAAGTGGGGTTTAAAAATTGCCTGGGCAGTCCCGTCGGCATTCCCCGGTAGGGGCGCCTCAGACAGTAAGCAATAAACTTACTCCTCCCCAAAGAAGGGAGGCGAAGCCTGGGATGGTGGACCTCTTAGAACTGCACAGGACAGACCCATAGACCGGCGTAAATCAAGCCCCGAAAGCCAAGACAATACCAGTCTACGGGGTGCAGTATCCATCAGAACAGATACTACACTTTGATCTTAGCCAAAAGGCCAAAAGTGATCAGTGTGTAGTCATAAAGGGCAGTCGGTGTATACTGAACAGTTCTATCTAAGTTACTTAGACCAACATCGAAGAATTTAAACTACATACAATAAGAAATCTGTTTACTGCCTAATTTAGTGATTTTAACATATAAGAACCGATCGTATCCCGGAAATTTACAAGTGCCTCTGTTAATACATTTATAAAAGTAAGTAATGAATGCGTATTTAGTGCTTACATTTTGTGTGTATAGGTATCGATTTCGTTCCCGAACAACGCCGAGTGCTTTTATTAGTAAATTTATTAAAGTAATTCATTAGAAACTATTAGTTATTGTGACGTGATTTCATTCAAATCTTGTTATTGTTTCAAATGTATCCATTTAGACGGTACCGACTCGACAATAGACGAGAAGAATCTTCGTGGGTTGACGTCTTTTATTCGTATTTCTTTCTAAAACCAAAGTTAATAAGCATCGACCAATTAACGACTGATGGCTTGTATATATGCTGAATCCAAACAAGTCATGAATTCTTCAGACGAGACAAGAGACAGACATATCCTTCCGATACTATGATCCACCTCCGTTAACAAAAGACGACACGAATCAGAATAATGAAATGGTTAATGGGAAATCATGTTGACAGAACTGACTTTTATTTCAGATTATAGTCTTCAGTTCAGAGAGATTACTATTATTTGTTTTTCATATAACAAGATTCTTATGTGGAATTGCTTCGCCTGAGTTTTATTTTTTGCGAAGAATAGCTATCCGACATTTGTTTTATTTAGATGAAGTTTTATTAGATAAGTGCATAATAAGAATAGTTTGTTCCAAGTAATAACGACAACTATTTTCTTTCACGTATGACTTTTGAACTAAAGCTCAAATCAGCAGTTTCATTAAAGCAAAAGTATTTAATATTTACCTTTTGTAATATTTCTTTAATAGAAACGTTTCATATTTGTGTAAAAGTACTTGAGTTGAAGGGAGTTTAAAACAACTAGATAGGTATATATATATATATATATATATATATATATATATATATATATATATATATATATATATATGTGTGTGTGTGTGTGTGTGTGTGTGTGGGTGTGTGTAGGTGTGTGTGTGTGTGATTTATTGAAGGTTTACCGAAGCATTCCGTTCAGGCGGTTATACATAACCACAAAATATATACATACACGCACATGCACATATATATATATTAAGACAGGCTTCATTAAAATCCACAGTTCTGCTTTTTTGAGATTTTCTTGGTTAGTCGTTCAGCTCTTCGAGCAATTTTACGATCGTGTGGTAGTAGCTGGTGCAGTATAGCACCCATCGTTATGGTTTGGGTCAAATCTCGAGCGCTTTCGGACGTCTCGTCCATCTTCAGGAGGTTGATTTTAGCTAATATGGGTCTTTCTACCGCTTCCATTTTTATAGCTTTTTTTCTTCTTCATTCTTTAATTTATTTATGTTTTATTGATTTACATATGTATAGATTTTTTTTCCTTAAGTGTTAATTGTTAAATACGGAAAGGGCATTAATGCCGGTCGTAAATGCGATTTTGTTTATCAACCTCCTGAAGATGGACGATAAGTCTGAAAGCGCTCGAGATTTGACCCAAACCATAACGATGGGTGCTATACTGCACCAGCTACTACCACACGATCGTAAAATCGCTCGAAGAGTCGAACGACTAACCAAGAAAATCTCAAAAAAGCAGAACTCCGTGGATTTTAATGAAGCCTGTCTTAATAACAATTTGCTGCCAAACTATACGTATATATATATATATATATATATATATATGTGTGTGTGTGTGTGTGTGTGTGTGTCTTTTTATGCATTCATAACGGATACAACCCTTTTTCATAGTTTTATCATACGATATATATATACATATATATATATATTTAAGAGCGAGAGAGAGAGAGAAATAGAATAAAGTTCTATAGATGAGCAGATTGATATTAAATAGAGAGATAGACAGAGAGAGATAAGCTTACTGATATAGACAAGTACATCGATATAAGCAAGTTGAAATAGATAGACAGGTAGATGGATCGATGATTGGATAGAAAGAAGCCGAGATCGATAGTTATATCGATATGAACAGGCTGAGATAGATAGATAGATAGATAGATAGATAGATAGATAGATAGATAGATAGATAGATAGATAGATAGATAGATAGATAGATAGATAGATAAATTGATGGATAGATAGATAGATAGATAGATAGATAAGTAGATAGATAGATAGATAGATAGATAGATAGATAGATAGATAGATTGATGGATAGATAGATAGATAGATAGATAGATAGATAGATAGATAGATAGATAGATATACAGATAGATAGATAGATAGATAGATAGATAGATAGATAGATAGATAGATAGATATGAACAGGCTGAAATAGATAGATAGATAGATAGATAGATAGATAGATAGATAGATAGATAGATAGATAAATAGATAGATAGATATGAACAGGCTGAAATATATAGATAGATATATAGATATATAGATAGATAGATAGATAGATAGATAGATAGATAGATAGATAGATAGATAGATAGATAGATAGATAGATATTAACAGGCTGAAATAGATAGATAGATATATAGATAGATAGATAGATAGATAGATAGATAGATAGATAGATATGAACAGGCTGAAATAGATAGATAGATAGATAGATAGATAGATAGATAGATAGATAGATAGATAGATAGATAGATAGATAGATAGATAGATATGAACAGGCTGAATTTAGATAGATAGATAGATAGATAGATAGATAGATAGATAGATAGATAGATAGATAGATAGATAGATAGATAGATATTGAATAAAGTATTTGATAAGCAAAGAGAAAAGGTCAATAATTAGCGATAGATTGTAGCCGCCTATTTAGTGAACTAGACTGCAATCCATCTCCCAACTAATTGGAATGGTGCGTGTTTGAATTCCTTGACAACAAGCAAATACCAGAATGTTTTCAAATGAAAAACGCAGCGCATTTTATTAGGACAAGTTCCAGTCGTTTCGGATCGGATTGAATCGGATTATCTTTATCCTTTTTGATTAGCAGAGAAGCCGTGCATTCGACGGTCACGTGCAATGACAGGACGAAAATCCCTAGGAGGACAAAACAGTACACACGTGTGTGCACGCAGGCTCACAAATACAGAAGCACCTATCTATCTATCTATCTATCTATCTATCTATCTATCTATATATATATATATATATATATATATATATATATATATATATGTATATATATATACATATATATATATATATACATATACATATATATATACATATATACATATATATATATATATATATATATATATATATATATATATATATATATATATATATATATATATATATATATATATATATATATATATATATGTTTGGTTAAACAGTAACGCCAGCTTCTGTTTGTTCATTTTTGTTATTCGTTTTTTCGATTCGTCGCACGACCGATTTGCTATTGTCGTCCATGTTGTATAAAAAATCGCCATATTTTCGCGAACGTTTTCGACCGACGTCGGTCATCTTCAGGTGGATGAATGAGTATGGAAAATAAAAGATTGGTTAATTTATTAAGAAGACGTTTTTAAAATACATTTCAATACCACTTCAACAACACTTCAACATACCTTCGCCCCCTTCATAACGAGCATGATTGATACTAGCTTCCATTATTATTTTTTTAAAGTCTTCTTAATAAATGCATAAGAGAAAGGAATGCTGCCTAATTACAGAAATTTCCTATATATAGTCTTGGAAGTTTCTCAACCATCAAAACTATATATATATAAAAAAAAAATTTAACCTGAAGTCCCAAGTCGTTCAGTGGAAAATCACTCATGTAAGTCAATTTAACTTTTACAATTATCATATTAGTTTGCTTCTAACATTATTTAAGGGATCATCAGTGGTTTATCATGAAAAACTGTTTCGGGAATTTATATATATATATATATATATATATATATATATATATATATATATATATATATATATATATATATATATATTACTATTTCATGCATCTACTTAAAATTTTATAAGGAGATATAATTTTTAAGCCTGAAGATTATTGTATGTATCTACAAAATGTTATAAAGGCATATAATCTTTTATGTATCAATTTTCAGTATTTACTTCAAGAGTGCTCGATACATTATGTAGTACTAGGTACTAAGTTATTAAAATAAATTTACTGTAAACAAGATACATAGAGATATCCGCGTTTCATCCCCGTAGAGAATCAAATTTTAGCTATTCCCTACGTAAATGAATCGAGGAAGCCTCTATGTAGCTTAATTGCAATACATATATTTTGATAACTTAATATATATATATATATATATATATATATATATATATATATATATATATATATATATATATATATATATATATATATATATGTAGTCTTGGAAGTTTCTCAACTATTAAAACTATATTTTAAAAAAAACTCGTTCAGTGGAAAATCACTCATGTAAGTAAATTTAACTTTTTCAGTTATTATATTAGTTTGCTTAAGGGATCATCAGTTGTTTACCATAAAAAAACTGATAAAGGAAGCAGCTAATATATTTTAATTAGTGAAACATTCGGATAAAGACTGATTTTATAACTTTAACAAATAAGTATGTTTTTGGCTTGATATATTTGATGTGTTATGTACTTTTATGTATTCTTGTATATATTTTTTATATATTTTCAAAGTGTAATTTTATCACCTGCAGAAACGTCACTGGCGTAATGGTCCTCTGAGGAGAAGAATTATCTTTGAAAACTCATGAGTTAAGGACTTTGAGTTACTTTGCCTGAATTTTGAATTCTAATAAAATTTGATTCGCACCTCATTTTATTATTTCATTTTATATTATGCTATTAATGCTCTATCCAGTATATTGAGCTTCAGTCTTCATCCGGATGTTTCACTAATAAAAAGATATTAGTTGCATTTTATATCTTTTGTTGGATTAACTTCATATACCTAAGCTCCCGCAAGGTAGAGCTTTTTTGCTATCCGGATATGTTCAGCAAACAATCTTTTCCATTATCAGCCAAAAATGTACCTACCCCTTCTAAGGAAACTTATATGTACAAATTGATCCAGTCAATAAACAAGTTTTTGAAAAATGTTAGATTGAGAGCTTACTATTATGATTTGCAATCATCACCGGATCGGGTTGACATTGACGATGTGAAACGGCATAACACTAATAGAAATGGCCTTCCTTTGAACTCATTTAAGGACTAGAAAAATTGAGAGAATTGCTGCTGCTTATTACGGCCTTAAAACAACATCTTTCCCTAGGCAGAATGATGACTTGGTCGAGTTTGAGAATGCTATTTTCGAAGAATTAAATTCAAGAAGCGGACTAAATATTGCAGTTCAATTGTCCAAAAGTTAAATGGATTTACGAGGAAAGTTAGCAAGCATACGGATTTTATTGTTCCGACAGACAAGACTAAGAACTACTACAAATTGGACTATACCTCTTACAGGAACTTAATATACCGTGAGTTAGATAAATCCCCCAATAAGATTATAGATATAAATTCAGAGGCTTAATCACTACTTACATATATGAATCTAACCAACCATGCAGAAGTAGTTACGCCAGCCACACCTAGATTTTCCTTGAAAGACCATCAGACTAACTTTCAACAAAACCCATCAATACGGTTAATTTGCCCATCAAAATCTGACCTAGGCATAATCAGTAAAAAAATTCTTGATAGGGTCATTCCGGCAATCAGAAATAAAATTTTCTTTTCGTTGTAGCAATCTTCAGATAACGTAATTGAATGGTTTTTGAACCTTAAGGATAAACATAGATTAAGTTTTATAACTTTTGACATAGACAACTATTACCAATCTATTTCCCCAATTCTCTTAAATCAAGCTCTATATTTAGCGAAAAATAATTCAGACCTTACTGATTTGGAAATTAAACTTATTACTCTGGCCAGAAGATCTCTTCTGCAATTCGAGGGCAAGTTATGGACTAGAAAGGACACCCCCGACTGCGATATTACTATGGGAGCCTCGGATTCTGCTCAAGTAACTGACCTAGTGGGTTTATTCCTCTTAAATGAAATCAAACATAAGTTTTAAAATATAAAAGGTGGCCTATACAGAGACGATGCCCTATTTGTCTCAGATGAGAGACCTAGAACATATAGCAAAACAATTGAAGCCTCGCATGACTTTTTCAGAAATTTCGGCCTATCCATAACTGTTGATCCTGAGAGAAAAACTTCTAACTTCCTTGATATCACCCTTAACCTTAATGACGGATATATATCCATTTCCATGAACCTAATTTAACTCTTTTTTTATTTAACCACCCGAAGGCTATCATCAATTCAATAGTCCCGTCGGTTTCCAATAGAATATCTAGGCTTTCCGCTAATAAAAACATTTTAAACCAAAACACACCATTTTATAACAATGCCTTGCTTAACTCAGGATATTCTAAAAAAAACTTATAACCAAAACAAACAGAATGATACATCTGTAAATATTATTACACACAATATGACCACTAGCAATAGGAGCCGGACGAAAAGAAATGTAAATGACCATAGACCTCAAAGGCATTCTATCACACCTGATGAGAATGAGCAACATATAGATAGTCCCAAACCGACCTCACGTAAACGCCTTAGAAGGAAAAACAACATTTGGTGTAATCCACTTTTTAATAAGAACGTTAAAACCAATATCCCTAAGGAATTCTTTAAACTATTAGAAAACTCCTTTAAATACCTACATAAGTACAGCTCCATACTTAATAAAAACTCAATCAAAATGTCCTATTCTACTATGCGTAACATAGCCCAAACAATAATCTCAGAAAATAGCAAAAAAATAAAATCTATCTAATCTAATATTAATTGTTCCAATCCCATAAATACATGCAACTGCAGGCGTACCAATGATTGCCCATTGGATAATAGATGCACATATTCTGACATTGTATATGCATGTACCGTAACTGAACTAAATAACCCTACAATGAACCCTAGAGACCACATAAATGCAACCCCTAATCAAACTCCACAACTGAGCATTAAGGCTAATTTGAATCATAACCTTATACCTAATAATCCTACTATCCATCTTCCCCTCTGCAAGCTGATAATGACCTTCTAATGGTAGTTAACGATAACGCTAACAATAATATACAATCAATTAACCAACCTAATCCACACCATGAAAATACAGTAAATAGAAGTAGACCAGTGAATAGGAATATAAAGGGCTCAGGAACAATAGTAAATCCTAAGATACACACTTATATTGGGGCCAAAGCAAATCTAATTAAAACCCGCATAGCTATGCATAATTACTCCTTTAATAACGATGTCGGCAACAACAAAACATCACTGACCACTTTAGTTAAAAACTTAAGATCCAATAATATTCCACACAATATAAAATGGTCCATCCTAAAAAAATCAAACTCCTATAGCTCGGGTTCTTGATCTTGCTGTCTATGCAATTCAGAAGCCGTAATGATAACCACTGCACCTAAACGTTTAAATCTGATAAATTCTAGGAGTGAATTAGTCTCCAAATGTCGACATAGAAGGAAATTCAAGTATGCACAGTGGAAACCAACACCAAATCCACCTTAGCTGATTGAGTGAGTGTCGGGACCGGGAGTGTCCAGTTTTGGAGATGTGTTCGTTAAATCCTCCCTGCCTAATAGGTTTAGATTTTGAAAATGCCTATATATCCCTTTAAATTTTTTAAGTTGTAAAAGTCTAAATATTTAAATTTTTAAACTCTAAATATTTTTACAATTTCTTAATTAGGAAAAATTAAATCTTAAATTAAATTCTTAAACTTCTTAATTTGATGAAATTAAATCTTGAATTAAACTATTAAATTATTAAATTCTAATTACTTTAATAACTTCTTAATTAGGAAAAATTAAATCTTAAATTAAATTTCTTAAACTTCTTTATTTGATAAAATTAAATCTTAAATTAAACTATTACATTATTAAATTCTAATTACCTTAATAACGTCGTAATTATTAATTTCATAAATCTTCTAAATTATTTGATAGGTAAGATATGTGAAATTTGTTGTTTTATGCTTGGGCCAGACAATGGTGTGGGTGGGTGGAATGGGAGGGCAAGTAGAGGCTTTGACCTAAATTTGCGCACCCCTTCCTGTTTTGACCTAGACTTATGATTTGACCCAGACAAGTAACATCCGGTATGGGTTGAATTGATTTAATATATCTGTCGGTGTGTGATGACGTTTTTTTTTCTTTGTTAACTTCGACATATAACATCCGGTCGTATAACGTTGTTTGAACAAGAAGACAGTCTGCGACTTTAGTATTCCCTTCTGATCGGCGAGAATGGGTTCTGTTTACTTAGCTTGCGGGAGAGTGATTACTTTCAAATTTAACTTTATTTTTATCGGACACGGAAGAAGAAATGACCGAATATATTGACTTAGTTTGATTTAATTTTATTAGCGGATTTTCCATTTAACCAGCGAATTTTGGTTTGTGCTGATCTGATCAAATCAGTTGAACCCTGAATGTTTAACATCATGATTTCAACACAAAGTTTTATTTGATTTGGTTCATTTATCATTGTATTAATTAACATAAACATTGGATGCATTTTCACTGTAATTTACTGCATCGATTGCGGACGCATTTCCCGACTTGATAACTTTTTCGGTTTTTCAGTTCTCTCAATTTTTTCGCTTTTGGACTGTCACTCAATACCTGGATCTATCTTCAGTCAACCTCTGGGATATCGTTCCTGAATATGTTTTTAATTTGTATGACGTAGATGGATTTTATAACTTTAACAAATAAGTATGTTTTTGGCTTGATATATTTGATGTGTTATGTACTTTTATGTATTTTTGTATATATTCTTATATATTTTCAAAGTGTACTTTTATCACCTGCAGTAACGTCACCGCGGTAATGGTCCTCTGAGGAGAAGAATTATCTTTGAAAACTCATGAGTTGAAGACGTTGAGATACTTTGATTGAATTTTGAATTCTAATAAAATTTGATTCGCACCTCATTTTATTATCTCATTTCATATGATGCTATATATATATATATATATATATATATATATATATATATATATATATATATATATATATAGTGTGTGTGTAAGTGTGTCTGTATTTAAATAGTATTCTTTCATTAAAGCGTTTAAGCAAACATTGTTAAACAGAATAAATTCTAACGCTTCATTACACATTTTTTTTGTATTTTTTCGATTTTCCTAATAATCTTTTTAGTGTCAAAATAAAAAAATGAAGATTATTATATAAGTATCAGAGGCACGTTCGCCATTTGTCCAATCATCTTCAGGTGACAAAATGGACCTGATTAATTCTAGTTCAATGTATCAGCATTTAAAAACATAACTAACCCTCTGATTTAAAAAAAAAGTTAGTATACAACACAAAAGAATTCATAAACTCATCCATTTAATTTACAAATATTTAAATCTATTTTTATTAAAATTCAGTAACCGACGATAAATAATATTACGTATGGAGCAAATAATACTACTTGAAAATATTTAACGTAAATATAAT
>OY744523.1:8402404-8417404 GCA_963556195.1 Sepiola atlantica
ATATTAATTTATTAGAAGTTTTTACACATTAATTATGTAAATCTGAAAACAGGCATGTTGTTTGGGCCAGTTTTTGTAGCACTATATATACTCCATGACAGAGTAATATACCAGTTTGATTACCCTGACGGACGGACAGACAGAGAAAGTGTTCATTATATTATATTGAAAGTATTATTTATATTCTTGATATGTATTATTGTGATCGGCTTGTTCGTATGTCGTCACTATCATGTTAGAGCATTCACGACATTCCATCATATTTTATTTGTTTAGAATTTGGGACGATTATATGAGATAAATAGAAAGATTCATTTTCTTGGTAGTGGCGACATTTTTTCCTTCAACTTAAACAAATGTATTTAATGAATTAAGGGAAATAATTAAATTCGTTAGAACACTAAAGGTAAATGGTATCAATTATACTCTGAAATCATCAGAGTAAATAACTATTCTCCCTATATATTTGGAAGATACAGTCTTTGTCTAGCTGGATTTGTTGCGATTATTACGAAGGACATTTAATCAACAAGAAGGTTGAAATCACACAATACTGCTTACACAAAAGCCTATTTATGTACATTTTTAACCTTAAATTATACTTGATCTAATCTTAATAATCTTCTAACCGATCCATATATTTGTTCCTTCAACTTCAACAAATGTAGTTAATGAATTGAGTGGAACTAACTAAATTCGTTGAAACACTAAAGACAAACTGTATTAATTTATCAGGGTGAATAAATATTCTCCCTGTGTATTTGCTAAATGCAGTCTTTGTGTAGCTAGATCTGTTTCGATTCTTACGAAGGACATTTAGTCAACAAAAAGGCTGAAATCACATAATACTGATTACACAAAAGTAGATTACCACCTCCATAAAATAGACGATCCCAAATTAGTTAAAAGTAGATGAATGTGATGCACGCATTTGAATTGTAATAAAATATTTCATTCATAGTTGTGTATACCATGTGGAGTGCATAGATTAAAAATGATAATTATATTTAAAATAATTTTCTATTTTGGACAACCATTAGGAAAATACTTTCTATATGATATGCAGAATTAAATAAACAAGTAGAACCCATAACCATATATATACTGAAATTACTTTACCCAGAGTTGATGGGTAAGTATATTTCATTTTGATTAAAGGAGTGCACAATTATCGTACGGTCTTCGTTTGCGCTTATAAAAAGTAGAAATATTACATTTTATTTATTTTATTAATTTTAAAATTATAGAAATTAATTAAGAATAGAAATGTAAAAATTTTTATCATAATTCACCCCAAACAAGGCATACCGCCACTGTTAACGTAACGGGGCTACTGAGAATTGGGGTGTAAGTTTTGGAGCTCATCCTAAATTAGGAGCTGTGCAGCGAGATGTCTGTTTACATTAGTTTTAAATTTCTACATGTCGGTACAGTCAAGGAAACAGAAAACAGGGAGGGGGTTCCAGAGGCCGACAACACGAGAAAAGAAGTTATTGGAGTAGAAGACTTTCTCGGCATCTGGGGACCTCCACAGTAAATGGATGGGGCTTAGCTGATTGCCGTGTTGGCCTCGTGTATTTATCTCGAGGGGGAACTAGAGCAGCAAGTTCATCGGCGCACAATCCATTAAAGTACTTGTAAAACAGTCACAAGGGGGTAACATTGCGACGATAGGACAGGGGTTGGATCTTGGTGGATAGAGAGTGACCTATTAAGTTAGCGACTCTTTTTTGGACCTTGTCTAAAGGCAGAGATCAATGGATGATGCACCATCCCAGGGTTAATAGATTAGAGTGCACAGGGGGTCTTTATTTAGTCGCAACAAAACGCCAGATGTGCCTCGATGGGTTTATGACTATATATTTTCTGAAAGTTATGTCAATGAATGTCGCCGTACTTACAACTTACTTTACACAAATAATGCGAAGTAAAGTCGTGATCCACACCCTAAAAATGGTAAAATATAAGAATAAAACTGGTAATACAGTCGTAAGAGCTGGGGTAGAGTGGAGGCATGAGGTTTCTGATTTAATCTCAGGCAACGTCAGTTCTTCCTGCTAGTGTAATAGTACAATCTATTTATCTGCTTGTTGCAGACTACAACCTTATTTCTCTCGTTTTATTTTCCAGACTTCCACTTCACTTTTCTAACAACATCGTTGTCGTCTATAATCGCATAAATTATAGAATAAAAAACAATTCAACAATTGATAATACGCATGTGCACGCACGTGCACGCATGCGCACAATTAGATAACCGAGATATCAAAAACAAAATTCCCGCGTTGACGTCTGCGTTTCCAAATCCAGACGATAAAATAGTGCTGCTATTGTTGCCATCCGTTACTATAGCTACAGCCCAACTTTTATTTTAAAACGAGTTACATTTACTCGGCGGTGCCCGGGTGTAGACATGTTGCCAGTTGGAGTTCCGGTGAAAATAAGTAATTATAAATATAGAATCATTAATATTTTTTTAAAATAGGATTTTTGAAAATTCGTTTTCGTTTTTACCTTATTTTATAATTGAAATAAATATTCGATTCATAGTAAATAAAACATCATTGAATGCTCATTTATCAAAGTTACGTATAGGAGAGAAACACAAACACACCGAGGCACCAAATTTGGTTTGATAGTTTTAGTAATACATAGATGCTAGAAATGTTTCTTGAAAGTAGCATTCAACAATTCAGAGATGATCGTTAGGATATCCGCAGCAGAACGTGCTTGCCTAAATCCATACTGATGGTCAGAAAGAAGTTGGCGGACAATCGCGAGATTGATTAAGTTATATTTTCGAATTTTTTAGATGAGGTTTGATAATTTGTATAATTTTGGTTATTCGGGCTACATTTCTCACCGTGAATATGGACGGAACTTCGAACGTAACGCTTTATTTAATCCACGGGGGTAGCATGCTCTTGTTCCGTCACTGGAAGAAGTCTCTAATAATTCGCAATTCTTCGTATCGCCCACACCTTCAGATGACTATCACTTAGAACTGAATTTAACTTAGTACTATATCCACTGTGTCACGTGTCCTTGTGGACAATTATAGTATTAATTTTGGGAGCCTTAAACCTGTTCTTGTTTTTACTATGTGTAGTCTTACTACTTATAACTATATATCGGTACTTTTATTGCTATGTATCATATGGATTATATATTCTTTGGATTTTTCCGACAAGCTCTTCATATGTGGTGTACAAACTGTGGTAAGTACCTTGGAGCTGATGTCATGCTCTCAGGATAGTTGTTTCGGTGGAGGGTTTCTCTCAAGCTGTCTATCTGCTCTTGGTGTGTATTACTGCTAGTACATGTTATCTTTGCTCGATGTTGTAGGCAGCGAACGATTCCTTTATTTACATTATATGGATGGTGGGAGTTGAAATTTAGATACTGTCCAGTGAAAGTTGGCTTTCAATATACAGATTACCTAAACTCCTGATCAGTGCGAGATATCAGCACATCTAGGAAGGATAATCTGTTATTATATTCCTGGTGAGAAATGTAACGAAAATTATACAAATTTCAATAGTTATTGAAAAATGTACAATAGAGCTATAAGTAAATAAAATTACTGATGAGAGTTATATTATACTGTAATTTAATGTCAATTTTAGAGCAAAGAAAACCTACACACGTTTCTGTGAGAATTCAAACCAATTTAAATAACTACACGAAAATCCATCATCAGAGTTTGCTGCTTAATTTTTCATTTTTCATTTATCAACAAACTAAGTGTAAAAGTTAGTGAGTAAAACACGAGCGTTTTTCTAGTTCTCGAATTCGGCCGAAACTATAAAGCGTGATAAATGAGTCTTGCCACGTTGTCCCATCTATAATTCTCTTTCTTCTCGCAAAAAAAATTCAAAGTTTAATTTTTTTTCGGTAAGTGTGTTTATAGGCTTGTAAAATTGTGTGTGTCATTTTGCTTTTTAATGTCTACTACATATGATGCCCTGACACACGTCAAGGTTGTAGTAGACCATGCAAATCAAGAATTGGTCTCTACATTTACACAAAACGATGCGCACAAGCAACATCCATATAGTCGTTGCGATTGACAAATGCTAACAAAAAAGACTTATGATGTGTTCGCCTTTACACTTGTACTTATGTATTTTTCGGACGTATCTCATGCTGTGTACTTTCGTGATAAACCTAAGATTTTCGTGTAGCTACTTGAACTTGTTCAAATATGGTTTGAATTCTCACAGAAACGCGTGTAAGTTTTCTTTGCTCCGAAATTTGCATTAAAATACAGTATGATAGCATTTTGATCTATCATTTATTTTATACATACATACATACATATATATATATATATATATATATATATATATATATATATATATATATATATATATAAAAAAGGAAAGAGAGAGATAGACAGACAGACAGACAGACGGACAGATACAGAGACAGAGACAGAGGGGCGAGATAGAGACTAGAAGAGTATATGCTCCTACCTTGTAGGATCTCTCATTACGTCGTTTCGTCAATAAAAGTAAAACCACGGTCGTTAATATTACTTCAAACCGCCTCAATGTCATATGTTTAAAACTAATCACCCAATGCCATCTGTTTAAAACTAATCACTCAATCATCTACTCTCAAATATGAGTTCATGGATTACCTAGGAAAGAAACCATGCTAATTATAGCTAAATAAAAATAAATTAAATTGATTGACCGTAGTTGAAGACGATCCGGAGGCTTCTTTTCATCGGCTGCTATAAAGAGATATAGGGGAGGGCGCGACTCCTTTTTTATGATTAGTCGACTTAACCTTGACCATAACGTTATAATGCTGAGTGTTTAACAATCAGGTACCATTTTCGTAGTCGTTGGTATAACTCGACCGAGAAATCGAGGTTCAATCCCGAGTGTCTCGACTCATTAGTGAACACTCTAATAATTATGCCAGAGTAACCTAGAATCACGGAGATCCGGAGAGAAGCAATCATTTTAAGTACCTGCGTTCAAGCATAATACTCACCAGTCAAAGTGCATTTTATTCAAAGTCGTGTGCGAAATTCAATGCTTAATGTTTACCTTTTGTTTATGAGCATAAATTTACCATAATACTTGACTTTTACTCTAAACTAGAATTCAATCTAGTAATTCTCTTCAAAATCGATTTCCAACGGTTACAATACAGTAAACTAGTTGGCCATTTTAATCCATTATTTATGCATAAAAAATTATCTGCCGTTTGTCTACTTCGCAAACTGTTCATATTCGAAAGTGATTATTAAGCCTTTAAACTGTCGATTAGAAAGTAATACATAGCCGGAATTAAATTTTAGAGAAACGAGTTGTTATATCCTAATATTTTCCCCAATAAAGTATAAAAGGGAGAATAGGGGACTTGGTGACACATGTTCACCTACGCACAAAAAGAAAGGTGCAATTCGCCAAAAGCGAACACACACTAAAAATGGGACAAGAAGTTGTCTAGACATTCAAGCCCGAGAATAGCAACATCAGCCCATTCAGTTTGTGTGGGCGGATGTATCAACAAATCAAATTGAACGAAAGGTTGTTGCTATGCAAAAGAGGGACCGAGAGAAATAGCGGGAAAAGACAGAAAGGGAAAAAACACGAAGAGAGAGTTTTGGGCAGCGGACGAGAGCGGACGTCTGAAGATTGGCAGCGCACATCGCTGTCATATCGAAACAATTAATCCCCGCACATGAAAAAAAGTGGAATTCGAATTTAACGGACACCAAAGGGAAACAGTTGGTCTGACAAAGTTGACTACGGCTGACAAGTTAACATTTACCTATCCGGATCTGAGATTACGTATATCTCGGGACACTAAAATCTGTTCCGTGAAAGACGAAACTCAGAATCAAAAATTTAGTTATATCTTTCCCTAAGCCGTCAACTCGAAAAGGTATGTGCATATGGCATAGAAAAATAAGAATTCCATATTAATTCGTCCTAAATTGAACTTTCATATTTTTTCTTGTCTTGTCGTATAAATGATCCCATACAACCGTTCACCACGGTTTTAACAAATCCTTCCCTTCTATTACGAACTTCCCGTGAGAGGAGAAGGACTTCTCATTTGTTTCCTTGAAACACGTAAAGAAAAGAAATTTCATATTTATTCTGTCCAAAAATAGCGAGACTTCATAATTGCTAAAATTTGACTCTTAATGTTATATCCTGACTGATCAACTGTTTCGGACTTAACCAAACCAGCCTCTATATCAGCAACTCCCGTTGAACGGAGAAGAACTATTAGTAGCTGAGCAGATTAAGGAAAAATCGTTCATTTTGGTAAGCAAGCATGAAACTTGGCACGATTGCTCACAATGGTCTACTCTTCCGAAAAAACTTTTGGGCCACTCAAAAACTCCAAGATGGCCGCCATTTTCAAGATGGCCGCCATTCTGAAATCCAATATTGCTAGTTTACAAAGTATCCAACCGATTTTCACAATTTTTGAGTCAAATTATATGTTTTAGGGGATGCGAAAGCAGTAAATGACACAAAAATAACCGATAAATGAGTCCTACAATCCACAAAGGTACATATATGAGATGAATTTAAGCAAATATTGTCAATTTTTGCCTTTTATTGCCATTAAACCGAATCATTGACTTGATATTCAATTCCCCAAGTGAGCTGAATGTATTAGTTATAAAAATTAATCCTTTCAGCTCATTCTTATAATATGTCATATGTAAGAGAGTGATTGTCATGACACAACCAGGGCATAACGGTGACATCACTGCTGTGAAACTCAGCATACGGACACACTGTTCATGTTTCAGTGTCCCAAATGCTGTCTAATAAGCTCCATGGACAAAATAATGTTCAGTCTGTTAGATAGCTGCACCTGAATTGACAGGATATGCCAGCGCGGGAGAGCCGAGCCAAAGGTAACGGGGCTATAGTTACCTGGATGGTGTACAGATCGCACGGGACTTAAATGATACTGGATGAACGATCGGGCTAGGTGTAGGGAACCTACCTTTCTGAACCTAGTTGTATCCCATATCTGAATGTGTCAAAATATATTCGGTAACTGTGGTTATAGGTGGTAAAAGGATAAACCCTCGGCCTGAAGCCTATAACATTTACAGAATGTCTATTGAGAAGACGTCAAATGTGAAAACTGATTGGAGCAAATGCTGCCTATGTCAGACAGATTAAACCGGAGAGGATCTCAGTAGTCCCATTCCAGGTCGCAGTAAATCAGATGGATATTCAATGCTGGCTACAAATATTCCTCTTTTTCAAGAACTCTGTCAGATGCCCATGATTATTAATCCTGCTAGGCTCGATGAAGATGATGGTATTGAAGATACATTGCGGCAAAACAATGCTCAGTACCATCAGAGTTGCCGTGCTTTGTTCAAAAATACCAAACTTGATCGGGCCAGGAAAAGGGCATCTGACGCTCAGGAACATACTGACAAGAGTTGTTCAAAGACTCGAAGAGTGAGTTTAAAGCCAGAACAATGTTTCATCTGCGACAAAGAATTTCTAGATGATGGACAAAGACGTGAAGTCATGACAATGGGGCTCAGCAGTAGGCTCAATGAATGTGCCACAACTCTAGGTGAATGTAAAATTCTTGCCCGATTGAGTGCTGGTGATGCCATTGCACAAGAGTTGAAGTATCATAAAGATTGTTTAACAACTCTTTACAACAGGGAAAGATGTCACCTTGCTGCTCTACAAAAACAGGAAAATGAATATTCTCAGAAAAAAGGAATCCATCCATTGGTATATTCAGAGCTTCTTGCTTATATAGTTGAAACTAATACGAACAGTGATGCACCAGTTGTGTTTAAACTTGCAGATCTCATCACACTGTATAAGCAACGACTTGAATAGTTGGAACTGCATGAACTTGCCTCATATGTTCACTCAACAAGACTGAAAGAGAAGCTTTTGTCAGATATACCAGCACTTGAAGCTCACAAGAGTGGGAGAGATGTTATCTTGTCCTTTACAGAGGATACAGGGTCAATCTTGTCAAAAGCTTCAGAATTTTCTGATGCTGTTATACTCAATAAAGCTGCTAGTATTTTGCGAAGACACATGCTTGCTCATGAATGGAAATTTAATGGTAGATTCCGTGCAGACTCAGTGGGAAATTCTATTCCTCAATCACTACAACAATTTGTTTGTATGGTGGAGCACGGCGTCGATATCAAGTCGCAACTGGAATTAGGTTCATCAAAGACAGACTTGGCTGTAGCTCAGCTCCTGCAGTACAACTGCTACAGTCACAAAAGCAATTCATCCACATTCAGACATTCACACAATTGTGAGACTCCCTTTCCCATCTTTATGGGCCTATCTTTGTATGGGAAAACACGAAAACGAGGACTTGTGGAACTGTTACATGACCATGGACTAAGCATTTCATATGACAGGGTGCTTGAAATATCTGCTCAATTGGGTGATGCCGTTGTTGACAGGTACACTGAAGAGGGTGTTGTGTGCCCTACAGAACTTAGGAAAGGTCTTTTCACCACATCAGCTATGGACAATATAGATCACAATCCGTCTGCAACAACAGCTACAACATCCTTTCATGGTACCAGTATCTCACTATTTCAACATCCAACGTCTGACAGTGATGGTGAACTGCGTGAGCCACTTATGATCAAAAATCATAGTATAAAACGGGTGCCTGAACTTCCAGAATCTTTCACAAACATTCATCCTGCTGAAAGCTAATGACACAGATGTCCTTGTCATTGCCATCACTGTATTTCCAGTCTTGAAAGAGTTGGGCCTGGAGGCAATGTTCATTGAATTTGGTCAAGGAAATGACACAAGGTTTATTCCAGTACATGAAGTCATCAGCGTACTTGGCCCTGAAAAAGTTAAAGGCTTGTCTTTTTTCCATGCCTTTACTGGTTGTGACAATGTGTCAGCCTTTCGATATAAAGCTAAAAAGACAGCATTTCAGACATGGAATGTTTTACCTGACGTGACGGACGTATTTGTCAAGCTGAGCAGTCATCCACCAGTCATAACAAGTGAGGACCAAGCAGTTATTGACCAGTTTGTCATCACAATGTATGACAGATCTACCTCCCTCACAGAAATAGATGCTGTAAGATTGGACATGTTTGCTCGTAAACAGAGACCCTATGACTCCATACCTCCAACTAAAGCAGCTTTAACTGAACACACAAAGCGTGCAACATATCAAGCAGGGTGCATTTGGAGTCAAGCAACATGCTGTCACATGGAAATTGATAGTCCTGGCGAGTGGGGGTGGAAGAAGCACGGCAATACATGGAAGATATTTTGGACAACACTTCCGCCAGTTGCAGAAAGCTACAAGGAACTAACAAAATGCGGATGCAAGACACAATGCTTTGGAAGATGCAAATGCTATGAATTCGGCCTTCCATGTACAAATTTATGCAGCTGCAATTGCGAGTGTTGAACGTGTGAATCCTGATGAAAACACAAGAACAAGAAGAGAAAAATGCGGGATAAACTGACATAAGTGTGTAAAATATAGCCTTTATTACACTCAAATGGTGTTAAATCTTTATTTTGTCGTCAGAAATGGCTTTGTTGACATGAGAAACATATAAATTGATATATAATATGTGGAAATCGGTCTAAAATGAAGCATTTAGTTCACAAAATGATAAATTTTACCATCCGTGGCGGCCATCTTGAAAAATGGCGGCCATCTTGGATTTTTTGAGTGGCCCAAAAGTTATTTCGGAAGAGTAGACCATTGTGAGCAATCGTGCCAAGTTTCATGCTTGCTTACCAAAATGCACGATTCTTCATCATTTTTGACTTAAGCTGCTCAGCTATAGTTGATCATTTAAATAAACAAAACACTTTTTATGTTTGATTAATATGTATTTTACTGATTTTTGCAAGTGTATTATTTTCTTTATGTTTACAATTTGTGATACAAAGGTGTCTCGTTTCCTTTCGTTAAATTTACCTGATTATCTCCCTTTCACCGGTTTATTGACAAGAATAAATTCAAAGTCTTATTTCACTAACGACGAGTGTAACATGCAATTTGCTGGTCCTGGATAAAACTATGGACGGTTGACACGGGGGTTCCACCCTTACACATTCTCAAGTTTCGTGACTGAGTTACACATTTGTAACGTCAGTGTCTTAGTATCACATTTATATCAGTGTGAAGTATTATGATTAATTTTCGTCCAAACTGAATAAAACATTAACTTGTACACGCGCATTCGTCGTACCAAAGAACACATTGCGGACGTATTCAATTATTGTCCGTTACATGCGTACAAACATGGGCTGTCCATCGATCACGTTTGTCTGAAATATCATTATTAGATGCGCCCCCGTATCTCTATAAGAGATTCTGTCTGTCTGCCGGTCACGCATAAGTTTTAAGTAATGTCTTTGATGGGTCCACGTATCTCTATAAAAGAAGGTGTCCGTCGATCAGTCACACTTGTTTGAACATCTATTTCATACATAATACATAGAATTACGTCTAAGTATTTCTGTAAAAGGCTCTGTCTCTCGATCACAAATATTTTTAGTAGATGTTCTATATGCTTCCAGGATCTGTTTGGAATACTATTCTTTAAAATACGATATTGAAATGCGTCCACTATCACGATAAGAATGTTCTGTCCGTCGGTCGGCCACGCATAAGTTTTACATAGCATTTGTCACGTATTGAGAATTTAATAGAAATTAAATTTCTTTGGTTACATTTTGTAATTAAATTTTCTATTTAAAAATAGACACATATTTCACCGTCCTTAACCAGATATTAAATTACCCTAACATATCAACCTTTATTAACATGATATCAAATTACCCAAACATATCAACCCTTTTTAAAAAGATATCACATTACCCAAACACATAAACCCTCTTTAACAAGATATCAAATTAACCAAACATATCAACCCTCTTTAACAAGATATCAAATTACCCAAACATATCAACCCTCTTTAACAAGATATCAAATTAACCAAACATATCAACCCTTTTTAAAAAGATATCAAATTACCCAAGCACATAAACTCTCTTTAACAAGATATCAAATTAACCAAACATATCAACCCTCTTTAACAAGATATCAGTTTACCCAAACATATCAACCCTCTTTAACAAAATATCAAATTATCCACTCTCGTCGTGTGGGCAAAACGGACGCGCACATATCCGAGGAAATGGCTTAATCCTTAGAAAGTGACCTCCACTCTGTAGTAAAATGGGGTCATAAATGGAGTGTAACATTTAATGCTGGTAACACAAAATCCCTCCTTCAACAACTACAAGAACTCTTTTCAACCACCGATTGCCATGGCAAACAACTCCCTACCTGAGAGTTCAACATTCAAACTCCTCAGCATAACATTCACAGGTAACATTAATTGGAACAAATATATAGAAGTCATTGCCAAAGCTGCTGCAAAGAAAGTGGGCTCCCTCTACCGTGCTAGAAACTTCTCACACCTGACAGTATCTTATATTTCTACAAAGCCAGCATCCATCCAAGCATGGAATATTGTTGCCCCATCTGGGCTGGTACACAATCCACTAGTCTCTGCCCTTTAGACAAGGTCCAAAAGAGAGTTGCCAATCTAATAGTTCCCTCACTATCCACTAAGCGCCAACCCCTATCCTATCGCCGCAATGTTGCATCTTTGTGCTTGTTTTGGAAGTTGCTCCTCTGTTCCCCTCAACGTAAATACACTCGACCAACCCGACAATCAGCTAGATCCCATCCATTCACTGTAGAGGTCCCCAGATGCCGGAGAGCCTTCTACTCCAATAGCTTCTTTCCTCGTGCTGCCGGCCTTTGGAACTCCTTCCCTGTTCCCTGTTTCCCAGACTGTACCGACATGTAGAAATTTAAAACTAATGTGAACAAGCATCTCGCTGCACAGCTCCCAATTAAGGATGACCCCCAAAACTTACACCCTAATTCTCAGTAGCCCCTTACGTCTACAGTGGCAGCTTGCTTTGTTTGGGGTCAACTATGTTAAAAAAAAATAAGTACTTTTTATAAATTACATTACGAACATGTGACTCAAGGCTTATCAGAGGAAGTTCACAAATACCGGTAAAAAGTCAGATGGAAATTTTTAAAAAATACAAAAAAGAAAACAACAAAATTATGCAATAAAATTGTTGTTTGTTTTTTTGTTCAATGCACGTAGATCATCCTAAATCAATCGATATGTCAACATTTCTCAAAACAGATTGTAACGTCAAAAACAAATCCGGTAACTCAAAAAGCAATCAGTTGAGTACCAAGAAACCACGGAGTTTATGTTGATATGATTCTCCGTTACATGTCCGAATTACATCTGTTTGATAATCGTTACTTAGCGAGGTGTTAGTGCAAAAAGGGCATGATATTAACAATAATATGTTAGAGGGATTATTTCGAGTTATATACTATCAGTGACCTCCTTTAAATTAGAATTCAACTGGTGAGGAGTTTCATTTTTAATTTCTAGCAATGAACTTAATAATCAAATATTTAAACCGTAGAAACATTCATAGCAAGAAATCTAACCCTAACCCAACCACAGTTTAAAAACTTTCTATCTCTCTCTCTCTCTGTACCTCTTTCTTTCTTTCTTTCTCTCTCTCTCTCTCTCTCTCTCTCTCTCTCTCTCTCTCTGTATATATATATATATATATATCTGTACCTCTTTCTCTCTCTCTCTCTCTCTCTTTCTGTACCTCTTTCTTTCTCTCTATCTCTCTCTGTACCTCTCTCTCTCTCTCTCTCTCTCTCTGTATATATATATATATATATATATATATATGTACCTCTCTCTCTCTCTCTCTCTCTGTATATATATATATATATATCTGTACCTCTTTCTCTCTCTCTCTCTCTCTCTCTCTCTCTCTCTCTCTCTCTCTGTATATATATATATATATATATCTGTACATCTTTCTCTCTCTCTCTCTCTCTGTACTAAAAACCAAACGGAACTTCCATGAACAAAGTTTATTTCCTAGAACATCCCATATGCCGAGAAAAATACCACGAGGTTGCTTCCCAACCGACTACAACATGGTCGTCTTCAATTCAAATGTAAACAAATACTTGTTGAGCCGTCGTCTTGAATAATCAATTTCTTCTTAAGTAATTTTCTTCCCATTCCAACCAGGTATTCAAATCTTCTCATGATAGTGTTCATTGTCCAATTGAAAATTTATTTAAACCTTATCCTCGAGTGGCTCCAGTACCTTGATAAGCAGCGACACATTCCTAAAAAAAAAAAGTGGTTAACACGAACCCTAACCCTAACCTTAACCCTTATCCTCAAGTGGCTTTAGGTTTTTATAAGTGTTGACTTATTACTAAGAAAGAGGTTCTGGCTGTCGACTGTTGACGTATAAGGTTGAAATAACAAATATAGACGCATCCATGTACGAGACTGTTTTGGTCGACCATTTTGTCAGTCTGTCAACTTTAAGTATTAACTAGCATTTTCAGCATTAAACGCGCAGATCGAACCGACGCATCTTAGGAATATTCGTTTTGGTTTTGGGGTGTGCGGTTAAATCTAACGTTGATGAGTACAAGTTGAAAAAATGTCTCTTTTCAGAAGAGAAAAGAGATTTTGATCGGCGCACGAGTTGCACAATTCAGGGCTCCCCCCCCCCCAAAAAAAAAGCGTCCGCGCACCTGCCCGACCCCGACTCCTTACTCGTGCTTCAGTCGTAAACAGTTGTGAAAGGCTTCAAATCAGTTCGAATGCTGTTGACAACAACTCATTTAGCGAATAAATCAACCTTTTTCGCGCGGAAACGACAGGTCACGTTTATCGTGATTATTTCCGCCATTGTTGTTTTTTTATTATTCAGACAAGAAAATGAAACACGGATCTCATTCTGTAGATGCGTCCTCTCATCTCAATTAGAAACACTCTCCGTCGATCCGTTGGTTGGCTAGTCACGCTTAAATTTGAAATAACACTTACTTCATGACAGGTGTAGGGTCAACATGTGTTTTGTTTCAGATTGCGTCCATGCGTCTATAATATATATAAACTTAAGCGTGACCGATTGAAAGACAGTTGTTTATAGAGATATTGGATACATCTCAATATACTGTTTATTTGTTTTTTTCAAAAATACTTAAACATGGCGGATCTACGGGAAGAGAATTATACAGATACTGACTAGCATACAGATACGTAGACGCATCTAAAAAATATATTTCAACTTAAGCGTGACCGATCTACGTACAGAGACTATTATAGAGATAGTGGACGCATCAAGAAAAGACATTAAAATGTGTGACTGAGAGACAGATCCAAGGTCGGTTGGCCTGTCACGCTTTAGTTGGAAATAATACTTACATCACTAAACGCACAGTTTCACCACGGGTTGATTTTAGATGCGTATATATATATATATATATATATATATATATATATATATATATATATATATATATATATATATATATATAGTCTCGGAAGTTTCTCATTAAAACTAAAAAAATGTTGTTTTTTTTTAATTAAAAAAACTTACTTCCCAAGTCGTTCAGTGGAAAATCACTCATGTAAGTCAATTTAGTTTTTACAGTTATTATATTAGTCTGCTTCTAACATTATTTAAGGGATCATCAGTTGTTTACCATGAAAAACTGTTTTGGGAATTTTATATATATATTAGTAAATGTTTCTACTTACTAATACTTATAACTGCGACCATGGCACACACACCTAACCCTAACCCTAACTCTAACCCTAACCCTAACCCTAACCCTAACCCTAACACACAACTTGTGGACATTATTACACAACGAGCTTCGTTAACATCTGAAGCACAAGATCAAGCGACACCATGTCGTTTTAAAACATTGTTTTTTTAAATATTGTCTATAATAGACTTTTTTTTCCTTTTTGAATGAAGATTCCTGTGTGAATCGAAAATTTGCATTTAAATAAACAATATG
Source organism: Sepiola atlantica (assembly GCA_963556195.1). Classification (NCBI taxonomy): domain Eukaryota; kingdom Metazoa; phylum Mollusca; class Cephalopoda; order Sepiida; family Sepiolidae; genus Sepiola; species Sepiola atlantica. The sequence continues at coordinate 8,417,345 of OY744523.1, forward strand.
TTCATTTAAAAAAAAAGGCTATGCATTTTACTGGATTCCAAAACCGTTTCAAATTATATA
>OY744523.1:8424904-8442404 GCA_963556195.1 Sepiola atlantica
TATCAGAGTTTCCGTCTCCTAGATGGATGATCTAACAAAATCTACGAGTCCATCCCGCCGAGTAAAGTAGAATCGCCCCAGCTAACAATACCAGATAATTTTATACCACGTATATATATATATATATATATATATATATATATATATATATATATATATGATAATTTTTTTATTTACGTAGACATGTACAAAATCTGCGACACTGACATGTCGATGTTATCGATAAACAGTTACTATAAACTGAGATCTCATCAGGCAGAGTTAGAATCCGATCTTAATCTCAGATCGTATTTGGAGAGAATGAAATGGAGAGAAAAAAAGAAAGAGAAGAAGAAAAGAAATTTAACATTTCAAAAATTGGGGGGTCACGTGATTTAGGGGCGTTAAAAATCAAAAATCAAAAATCAAAAATCAAAAAATCTAAAAAAATCTAAAATCTAAAATCTGAAACAAACAGGACAAATAAATGAATAAATAAATAAATAGATACATATAATGAAGGGAGTAAAGTGATAGGAAGGTAGACAAATAAAGGAAAAGAAAGAAAAAAAAAAAGGAAAAGAAAACGTCTGTTGATTCAGACCGAGGGAGAAGAGATAGGAAATAGAAAATAGGAGGGGAGGGAAGGTGGACATGCACGGTTCAAATGTAAAAAAAAACGACAGTTATTTTCAAGTCATATATAAGGCTCTATTTTGATATTGAGCACTTTTTATAAACCCGGTTAAAATTCTCTGGATTACCACCCTGTGGATATTTTTACCTGGATTATTACCATTATATATATATATATATATATACCATTCTCCACCTGGATTGTTTTTAATCAACCTCTTTGATATCTTTCTTGAAGCTGTTTTAAACTTTATGACTTTGATGAACTGTATAAGTTTAGCAAAAAAGTATGTTTTGGGCCGATATATTTGATGTTTTATATCATTTTATGTATTTTTATGTAAATTTTTTATATATTTTCAAAGTTTAATTTTATTACCTGCAGTAATGTCATTGCGGTAATGGTCCTCTGAGGAGAAGATTTTCTTTAAAACTCATGAGTTTAGGACTTTAAAGGACTTTGCTTGAACATTGAATGCAAATAAAATTTGAGTCGCACCTTATTTTATTCTTTCACTTTGGAAAACCAAAAAATGGATGTTTTTTTATGTGTACATCAACGTTTCGTCTTTATTTATAAGACTTCATCAGGATGATAATATGGAGAAAAATGTCATGCAAGTACAAATACATGTAGGGTTGACATATTGGGAGGAAAAAAATAAAATAAAATAATGGCCACTACTGGGTGGACGTCCGTACTTGGTGAAGAATAAAAATGAATGTTGAAGAAAATGAGTGGGGAAGAAGTGGAAAGATGGGGGTGAGCAAGGACTACTGTGGCTGGTAGTAAGAGAAAGAGGTGGGGGTGAGCAGGGATAAGGTGGATGGCAGAGAGGGGGCGGAGGAATAGGTGTTTGACCAGATGGCTGCTCACATAAAAAACATCCATTTTTTGGTTTTCTTTTTTCATTTTCCCATATATATATATATATATATATATTCTAGTATATATATATATATATATATATATATATATATATATAAATGTTCAAATAGATTGAGTGCTCAATACTAGGTAGAGCTTTATGAATTAACGTTATAGAAACATTAAAACACCCTAAATAAATTGACCTATGTTTCTATGCAACTGCATCTTTCAGCACTGATTACAGAAGCGATTAAATTCTCATTAAAAATCAAAAATACACATATATATATATATATATATGTATATATATATATATATATATATATATATATATATATATAAGTGTGTCTGTGAAAGTGAAAATATATGTTTGTGCAGATACTTTTCTATTTTTCATAGACTTATGTTTTTAATGTATAAGCACAATGATTCTAACGACAGAGTATATATAAATAGACAATATAAGGCTAAATTCCAGTGATTTTAATGACTAAAATATTAGTTGCTGCAATTTAGCCTTATATTGTATATATATATATATATATATATATATATATATATATATATATAGAGAGAGAGAGAGAGAGAGAGAGATAGATAGATAGATAGATAGATAGATAGATAGATAGATAGATAGATAGATAGATTGAGAGAGACAGACAGACAGACAGACAGACAGAGACAATATTATTAAACCAAATTTCAGTGAACAAGATTTTATTTATTTAAATAGAATTTTGTTTAAATAGAATTTTGTTTAATTTTGTTTATTTTAATACAAATATCAAAATTGAGAATAATAAAAAAAAGTATAATCCGGCAGAGAATTCTTACAATGTTTGCTTAAATTAAAGAATGGTGCCTTAATACACACAATATATATATATATATATATATATATATATATATATATATATATATATATATATATATATATATATATATATATATTCAATTCAGTTTTCTTTAAATTTTTCAAATAATAATCAATTTATTTGACGATGAAGTAAAAAAAACAGCTCAATAGTTGTTGAAAATTAATTGTTAAAATAATTTATGTGTATATATATATATATAAGTAATGGGAATAACAATTGTTTAGAATACAATGTCTATTAAGTCATCAATTGTTCAAAACAAAAGAATTTATATTAGTAAATTATTTTATCATTCGTTTCTTAAACCGTGACTTTTAAAAGATGTAATCTTATCGTCAGAGGAGATTCGACAAATGAGTTAGTCAAATTAAATTTATCATAAAGTTTATATTTGAAAGAATGTAAGAGCTGTAGGCAAAAGTTCGCCGTTAAATTTTGCATGAAAAGTTGATAGTAAGTTTGTAAGATCAGATTCGAAGATTCCGGTGTATGGAATGAGTTTAGGCAGACAGAGTTGGTGAAACATCCGATTCCTTCATAAAACATATCTTATAGGGAAAAGAATGCTGCGTATAGAGTAGAGAAAAAGCACAAAAAATCCGCCCTGAGAAAAATTGCTACGATTTGGAAAAAGTTTTTTAAAACTTGCTTATCGAAAGCCACCATTAAAAAAATTCTTCTTTGGGCTTAAGAGAGGGGTAGTCAAGAATAGATTGTAGTTTGAATTACTTCAATCAAAACTAACAAGCAATCGGAGTGGATGGGGGAAGCCAAAAATTAGTTTTTGATACAAGCAGACCAGTGGGGAGATAATACAGTATATGTGGGAGCAGGCAAATATAAGAAAGAAAGAGTGGCGGGAAGTAGCAGGTCACTGGAAGGGTTCGGGAATGAATTGGATAGAAGTGTCTAATGGCGAGAAAGAATGGGAGCGGAATAAAACTGATATACAAGGTCACATTGGTGTTAGGGTTAGGGTTAGGGCGTAGAATTAATATTTGATAATGTGATGCAAAGCGGATTAGCATGATAGAGGAAAATTGCCAAAAGCATGTTATTGTCAATTGTCAACTAAAAACAAACAGAAATGATGTATCATTAGATAAAATCTTAAATGAGTCTGTCGCAATCTGATGGACTCCAAGATAAAACTAGATTGATAAGTGATATGTTATAAGTCATTGAGGGTTTACAATACATGAGTAAAATTAAACTAAGAGTCTTAAATAGACAAATATTATTCAAATAAAGGGTATGTAAATTGGGGTGTAATTAAATGGAGTTTTGTCACATTAGGGAAATCCCATTATAAGTAAATAAATGAATTAAAGAGTTCGTACGGGGGTTAGGGTTAGGGTTATGGTTATGGTTATTAATTAAGGTAAGGGTTAGGGTAAGGGTTAGGGTTAGGGTTATTAATTAAGGTAAGGGTTATAGGTTAGGGTAATGGTTAGGGTTAGGGTTTGGGTTAGGGTTATAGGTTAGGGTTATAGGTTAGGGTAAGGGTTAGGGGTAGGGTAAAGGTAAGGGTTAGGGTTAGGGTTAGGGTTAGGGTAATAGGTTAGGGTAACGGTTAGGGTTAGGGTTAGGGTTAGGGTAATGGGTTAGGGTTATAGGTTAGGGTTATAGGTTAGGGTTATAGGTTAGGGTAAGGGTTAGGGTTAAGGTTAGGGTTATAGGTTAAATTTATAGGTTAGGGTAAGGGTTAGGGTTAGGGTTATAGGTTAGGGTTATATGTTATGGTTAGGGTAAGGGTTAGGGTTAGGGTTATAGGTTAGGGTTATAGGTTAGGGTAAGGATTAGGGTTAGGGTTAGGGTTATAGGTTTGGGTTATAGGTTATGGTAAGGGTTAGGGTAAGGGTTAGGGTTATAGGTTAAGGTTATAGGTTAGGGTAAGGGTTAGGGTTAGGGTTAGGGTTATAGGTAAGGGTTATAGGTTAGGGTAAGGGTTAGGGTTAGGGTTAGGGTTATAGGTAAGGGTTATAGGTTAGGGTAAGGGTTAGGGTTAGGGTTAGGGTTAGGGTTAGGGTTAGGGTTAGGGTAAGGTTTAGGATTATAGGTTAGGGTTATAGGTTAGGGTAAGGGTTAGGGTTAGGGTTAGGGTTAGGGTTAGGGTTAGGGTTAGGGTAAGGTTTAGGGTTATAGGTTAGGGTTATAGGTTAGGGTAAGGGTTAGGGTTAGGGTTAGGGTAAGGGTTAGGGTAAGGTTTGGGGTTATAGGTTAGGGTTATAGGTTAGGGTAAGGGTTAGGGTTAGGGTTAGGGCTAGGTTAAAGGTTAGGGTTAGGGTTAGGATTATAGATTAGGGTTAGGGTTAGGGTTATAGGTTAGGGTTAGGGTTATAGGTTTATCATTGTAATATGATGAGGATATAAATTATCTAGATAATAATGCCTATGTCAGAATAAGTCAAGCATAATTCAGGAATAAATTAAAAGATAAAGGAATAGTGTCAAAAATGTTGTGTAATTCTCAAAGAGCGACACAGTTCTAAGTGATGTTTTTATTCTGTTAGGAGGAGGTTTGTAGTCCTAGGGTACTAAAGAATAAATCTGTATGGGTTGGGGTCAGGACACTTGAGAGAAAGCGAGATCAGCCTCCATTTTTATGAACCAACCAAATTAAATTAAAAGTGAGAATTAGTGGAATAAATGCTATTAAATGGTTTACGATAATTTATATATACTGTAATATTTTTAGCATTTGTGGGGCCAAGTAACTATAGATGGGGGAATGGTTATTTGGTTATGTGTGACAATTAAGATATATAAATGAGTGGGGATTAGAAAATAAATGAAGATCAGATGATAAAGATTATTGGAAGTGTATAAGCAGTAAAGAGTGTATTTACGTGAGATTGAAACAGGTACAAATAGAGGACAGTAAATAAAATAAAATTAAAAGTTAAACAGGCATTTAATTCAGAGGATTTAAACCCGCTTCATGCAAATGGAAATAATAATTCTAAAAGTTAAAGGACATATAGGTAATGTATATAGTCTTCCGTACGTAGTGAAATAGGGATTTGGATAAAACAAGTTGAAGTATGTTATGCGTAATTTTTAACGCATGCATCTTCAAGTAAGGTTTATTGTATTGAGGTTGAGTATCTGTTGTGGCTATGAAATTCTATTTAAATTTTCTTTTATGTCTACATGCCGAGTTGAACTCGCTTTAAAGTGTATTATGTTTTTAGTCTTGGCAGCATTAATTATAATTACGGCTTCTGATATACACAATTGGCAAAACCTAGGTCCTGGGGTATAGGATCTAGATTGCTTTAGGATCGACCAATATAGTGAATATGAACTATTCTTTTTGTTTTAAATTAGTGATTAAATGGGTTAGGGTTTTCTTGTCGTTGGTGTTTTTAAAAGAAGATATGTGGTTAGATATGCGATTTCCAGTGGGAAAGCTGAGGCTCCAATATAAATATATGTTTGAGAGAGAGTGGATGTTTCTTTAGGTACGCTATTTACAGTATTAGTTACGTCAGGGAACTGTGTATTACAGTTGTGGTTAAAGGATGTGTTTAAATTATATGAGGGGGTTATTATATGGGGCTGGTAATTTTTAGTTGAATTGTCAGGGTGGTAGAAATATTTATGCTTGGAATCATATTTTGGATGTTGAGATGTGAATGGTTGAGAATGCGTAAAAGTACTGGAGGGGAGTGAGGGTAAGTGTACTGGTGTTGCTTAGTATGTTTATATATATATATGTGTGTGTGTATATATGTATATATATATGTGTATATATAGGTATATATATATATATATATATAATTATTACTATTTCATGTATCCACATAAAATTTTACAATGAGATATAATATTTTTATGTATCAATTTTCAGTATTTACTTCAACAGTGCTCAATACGTAAGTAGAGCTAGTTAGTAAGCTATGAGAATATATTTATGGCAATTAAGCTACACAGAGGTTCCTGCGTTTGATCCCCGGGGAGAATCTTCAGGTTAAGATGCCTTTTATGGATTTTAGCCTGAAGATTCCCCCGGGGATGAAACACGGGAGCCTCTGTGTAGCTTAATTGCCATAAATATATTTTCATAGCTTACTATATATAGATGCATGTATATATATATATATGTATATATATATGTATATATATATATATGTATATATATATGTATATATATATATATGTATATATATATGTATATATATATATGTATATATATATGTATATATATATATGTATATATATATATATGTATATATATATATATGTATATATATATATATGTATATATATATTACTCGATAATTCATAATGAGTTCAATAGTTTTTGATTTTACGAAGCACATATATATTATTGACACTCACGCGCGCGCACCGATCATTGTATGTTTCACTGAATATTACTCAAAACTTTTTTGTATTAAATATTTTGTATCTTACTTCTTTGAAAGGTTTATTGGAGGCGTTGCGATTTTGGGTGGATACACTCCCTATATGGTAAAGTAAACAAAATACAATGTTCTATCGTATTCACCGGGTTGCCGAAAATATATATTCCAAAATTAATAATGATCCGTTCATTAATTTAAGGGATTAAAAGTTGGGGGTTACGAGTTCGGCTTTGAATAATCACACACTCTGATAGGTAAACCTTACAAAATATAATATCCCTGTTTTACTCACCGTATTCTGTAGAATATATATTACAAAATTCATAATGATCCGTTTATTAGTTTAGGAGATTACTATGTACATATGGTTGTAGGTTCGATGAGTGGCTTGGGATGGGTGCTAGTCTAGCTACATTTACGAGCTGTGATACAGCGAGAAAGTCTGTCTATAGATGACTATATATAACCCTCTTCTCGGTTTAATCACTATCGTTAATGTTATTGCTCGTTACTATTTAGCGTAATGCAAAGCTCTTTGTAAATAAACACATTGAACACCGTCAAGTAACGGTCAATTTCCCATGTGAAGATATTTTATATTTATCATTTAAAAGTAATAAACGTCCCGTGACCCAGTGGTTAAAGCTACATACTATCAACCAGATGCCTAAGGGTTCGATCCCTGGCTTATTCATAAGTTACTTAGCTATTTATTTTTGAAATTCTAAAGTTAAAAAATACGGTAATACAAAACAGAAAGTTTATTCAACAAATTCATTTATGGAAGTTTAAAATTACAGCAAATTTTCGAAATTTCCACCTTCGTTCTGCATGCATAGCTCCATTCTTTTTTGCAAGGAATTTACGAGTCTTTGTAGCATATTTGATTGATTATGAAATAAATATATATAGAAACAAATATATGAACGAACAAATCTAAAATAACAAATAGCAGTAATTAGAGAGTAAGATAACAATCATCAAAAGTTCATAGTATGTGTGTGCTTCATAGGGTAATTATTTTAAATAGCTAAGTGAAGTCACTTATGTATCACCCTGTATATATATATATGTATATTCTTTTGAAAAAATAGGAATACACTCAGGTAGGTTGAAATATTAATCTGTTTGATTCCACATTATTATTGTTATATGCATATCGCTTTATTCATGCTTCGCAATAAAAGCGCAGCTTACCTTAATTTTCTTGTAGAAGTCAATGAAGGTAAAAGGTAACGAAATGTTCAGAGGTGTGTCCTTGTGTGGACTTGCTGAACGTTTGCGGGACTCAAACGCAATCATCAGATCCATCCAACCAACTGGACGCTCAGCTTTAAACTGGTCGACAAATTTCTTACTAAATAAGGAATTCAGCAATTTTTCGAATTCCATGTCGACACCTAAAAAATATAACACAAAAACATGTACTTAATTAAAACAAAAAATATGACATTAAGGGGGGGCAATGAGTTTTCGTCTTTAAACGACTCTTCGATCCGTCTCTTTCAACGAAATTCAACTAAGTTAGCATAAACCCACTGGACGGAAAAGCAAAAATAAATCACATGGAAAAATCGATTGAAACTTATAATTTTTGAATATAAAATAAGCCCCTCAGAAAATTCCATATTCATACTAGAAAAAACATTAACATCATATGATGATAACCTATGGACAAGCAAATATAGGGAGGGAAATTTTGATATCACTATGGGCACAAGTGACTGCTTTGGTAAGACATTATATTTTAAGGAAAATACGCTGGAATTGGTGGGCGTGCTATATCGAGACGATGCTTAATCTTTTAAATTCCACTAAGAAATATTTTGAGAAAAAGAGTGTGCATTAATTTTTTTTAAATTTGGATTTTAAAATATCTATAGATATCAATTATTCTAAAGTTAATTTGTGGACATTTTATTAGATTTCGTTAATAATGCCTATGAACCCTAACCTAACCCAAACCATACGCTTTACTGTATAGATAAAAAAAAAACCTAACCATCCACCACTTGTGAAAAACTCAATCATACCTTAAATATCTAATAGAATAGCAAAATTATCTAAAAGTGAACACTTATTTAATAAAAACGAAGCCTTAGGGATTCTAAATAGAGTCATAGAAGAAACTGCAATTACATTTCGTATGAAGAATATATAGGAAGAAAGAAATACACGATATATCATGAAATGAAATGTCGTTGAGAAAAGATGTGTGAAAAGACAAAATGGAAAAAAATTAAATACATGAAAAAATCATATATATATATATATATGGTTTTTTTGAAGGCTTGTTAGCCTCTATATTTATATTAACTTACATAAGATGCTTTATAAAATGAACTTTCCTAATTTATTACTCGCAGCGACCATGCGCATTCAAGTTCTATTCTATTTAAAACAAGACATTTTCAACAATAGTCCACAACACCGGACGTGACACTTCACCAACACCAGGAAGTAAATTATGAAAAAAAAAAGGTTATACCTTTGTTTGTCTTGGCTCTGATGAAGCTTGTTTTTGTCAAGCGAAATATTAGCCAAAAAAAAAAATCAAGATGAAGGAAAAAAAAAAAAACGGAAGGTATTTCGAAATATTTTATTAAATGTTTCGAAATATTTTTATTTTTCTTTTGATTTAATTACTCGCATCTATTACATGGTTTTTGAAGGCTTGTTAGCCTCTATATTTATATATATATATATATATATATATATATATATATATATATATATATATATATATATATATATATATGTAAAGGAAATAATAAAATAAGATGCGAATCAAATTTTATTAGAATTCAAAATTCAGGCAAAGTATCTCAACGTCCTCAACTCATGAGATTTCAAAGATAATTCTTCTCCTCAGAGGACCATTACCGCAGTGACGTTACTGCAGGTGATCAAATTACACTTTGAAAATATATAAAAATATATACAAAAATACATGAGAGTACATAACACATCAAATATATCAAGCCAAAAACATACTTATTTGTTAAAGTTATAAAATCCATCCACGTCATACAAATTAAAAACATATTCAGGAAATATATCCAAGAGGTTGATTAAAGATTGATCCAGGTATTGAGTGACAGTCCAAAAGCGAAAAAATTGAAAGAACTGAAAAACCGAAAAAGTTATCCAGTCGGGAAAAGCGTCCGCAATCGATGCAGTAAATTAAAGTTGAATAAATATTAAAAGTGAAAAGATATTAGTTGCCTCTTATATCTTTTGTTGGATTAACTTCACATATATATATATATATATATATATATATATATATATATATATATATATATATATATATGTGTGTGTGTGTGTGTGTGTGTGTATAGATAATCAGAGAACCCCCCATAAATTGGACATTATCTTCTTTAATGTGAGTTTTGAGTGTTTTTGCCCTGCTGTTTTTTTTCGTCTTTCTTCTTTTTTTCATTTTCTCCCCTGTTGTCGTTGAACTAGTGTGTTTATTTCAAAGGGCTTTACTGATCAGCCAGTAAATACTATATTTCTGTTTACGAGTTGTGAAACGTTCGTAAGACGGAAAATATAAGCATTCACCGAAATAAAAATATAAATAATTATGATTATATACAGACGTCTGTTCTTTGGTTAGTGGAATGAAACCAATCAATATATATGCTCTGAAGCCGGAAACATAACTGCATCGAGCTTGTAATCTGAAACCATTTAAAATAATATAATAAGGGATATATTCTTTAAATACTTATATTCCTCATATAATCACAGAATGTATGTATATATATATATATATATATATATATATATATATATATATATATATATTTCTTTGTCTGTGATCTCAAAACTAGGCAGTTTTACACGAAATTGTCCGTCTGTAATGCAGTTGTCAAAATATGGAATCTTAAAAAATAAAAATGTTTAATCTTTTTGTATTTGTTTTATTTTTATCTATTTTATTTCATTTTATCTTCCGAACGCAAGCGTCAGTGGAAAAATATTCTTGGATAACAAATTGAATTTTCTTTTATAAAAATTGTTTTTCTTACTAAATGCTAAGAGATTTTTATGAAATCTTATCTGCCATATTTTTTCGTTGTAGAAATACCAACAACGTGACTTTCTCCTTCTTTTATGACAAAACATTTATATTATATGTGGATCAATCATAAGAGTTAAATAACATATATATATATAATTACATGCACAGACAACTGTTTCGTCGTATTACAACTCTTCACTGTGGCTACATGTAGCAAGTGTATTCACACAGAATGTATAAACTTTAACGCCAGGTAATTTCGAACTGTGACTAGCAGTGCCTTATCATATAGGCAAAAAACTCCATAAACAGTAGAAGAAATTATATATATATATATATATATATATATATATATATATATATATATATATGTGTGTGTGTGTGTGCGTGTGTGTGTGGTTATCTTATATTTGCATTCCATAGACAATGGTGGATTAATTCCGATGAGTTTTTTTTACATCTATTATTTTACACCCAAAAGTAATTTATTCAAATGTTATATTCATTCCTATCTCTTACGCGCGTTTCATGGCAAAATTCGGATAAGTGTAGTTTTTATTAATTAGTCTAATTTTGTCAATTCTCAGAGGATTGAAGTATATATTGGTGAATAGCGGAAAGGCATGTCATAACAAAAACACCGGAGGGTAAATACGGTGAGAATCTAGGTGGATTTCCGATTAAAAAAATTCGGTAAACTGAACTATATGAAGGAAGAACGCTCACTTGGGAAAAGAGTGACCACTTCAGAAAAAAGAAAAACTCCACCCTCAATAAGATGTTCACACTCAAGAAAACACACAAATGTGATTTTTACGAAACTAACTAAAATAATTCCTGTTAGTGGATCAACATTTCTCTCTTAGAAGAAGAGAGTACCGAGACAATTATTAAATTATTTTAGCTTTTATATATTATTAGTTATTACTCAAAATCTTAAAGTGTCAATAAGGCTATTTCCAAAACCAGAGATGGAGTGCGAAACCTTCATTGTGTTGATGCTAAACTATGAGAATGACCAGCTCCGCAGCTTATCGGGTGCATATATATAAAAACATTAGTATCAGGCGATTCAAATCTCAAAACTAAATTTCTTCTAATGATTTATTTTTATTTTTAAGTGAAGAAAAAACAAAATTAAATCTAATTGAATTAATAACGAGAGATTTTTAACCATAGAGAGAAAGGATGGTAACTTTTATTTTTCAAATTACAGAGTTATTCCCCCTTGTTCAGAAATTTAATTCAACCCTAGAAGGATATAGACGATCTCGTTTGCTAATTCGCTGAAGAGTTAATTTACTTGCTATAAGACAGTGATCCTAATATAATTTAGTAATTCAATGAATTCTAATGCAACTGATACGGATGAAATTGACTTGTAAATTTAGGATGCAAAGTCAACTGTGAACCCCCTTCTTAAGTTACCCTTCTATCCCTCCCAAAATCCATCGAACATAGAAAGAACTCATCCTCCAATTTATTAGGTTTAATCGAAACCACCTCCTACACTATCATAACCAATTAGAATGCCACAGTATCAATGATTCTCTTTACCTCCCAACACACTTGAGAGCTCAATACGCAATACAGAAAGTCTAACTACTCAATTCCGAGATCCCACAATGCCTAAAGTTCCCTTTGATTTTATCGTTTGACTTAGTTTTTATAAGTAAAGACTTCTGTATTAGCCACTAATTCATTTACCCTGTTAACTGGGACTCAATTCGGACTGTCGAAGAATTTTCTGTGATTTTTATATTCACTGGTATGGCCTCACATGCAGCGTTGATCCCATTCTTAGAGTTATTACTGAACAATTTTAATGATAAATATTTAATTCATAATAGAACTTCGAATATGCTTATTATCTAAATTATTGTGTAATTGTTGATGGCTTATCCAGATTCCCACTAATTTATTTGGTGCAACTAATTTATTGCTAATTGCAGGAACACATATTTATTAATTTCAGATGTGAAGAAAAATTAGACAGAATTTTTGGGAAGCCATGTATCATTCCAAAACTTATAGACTATTCTAAAGATAATCAATAATTTTTTTTACTACTTCCCCTACTACATTCCAGGACTAAAGCTAGATAGCATGTAACAGTTCCGGTGCCAGCAGCTCTGTAGAATTTCCTGCCTAATATTTAGCAAATTATCATTTTAATTGATTATATGGTAAGATTTGAAAGTGTACAGGTTACATCTTTTCCTTTTGTTATGTATATATGTGTTAGCTCTACCTACTATATGCTATTCCAACTAAGAATTAAGTTTCTTACTAATTAATACTCTTACAATATTTACTAGCGATGTAAGAGTTTTCTCTGCATTTGGCTTAAGTGTTGTTTCTATAGCTGTCCTTAAAGGTTCCATTAGTGGACCCGATATAGGTCCTAGTGTTATTATCTGTCTTTACATCGCATTTATACACCACGCTTGAAATCAAACAGGACATTCGTTAGTTAATCTAAAATTGCATTTGGATTCTATGCTCGTTGTTGTTAGTCATAGTCCCATTCCTTGCATGATTTTTTATGGGTTAATTATACCCAATAATCGATGAAGCTAGGTTTATATATATATATATATAGTAAGCAATGAAAATATATATGGCAATCAAGCTACACATTTAGCCCGACGATTCCCCCCGGGGATGAAACACGGGAGCCTCTGTGTAGCTTGATTGCCATATATATTTTCATTGCTTACTACGTAGCTCTACTTACGTATCGAGCACTGTTGAAGTAAATACTGAAAACTGACACATAAAAAAATTATATCTCCTTATAATATTTTATGTGGATACGTGAAGTACTAATATATATATATATATATATATATATATATATATATATATATATGTATATATATATTAAGATAGGCTTAATTAACATCCACGGAGTTCTGATTTTTTTAGATTTTCTTGGTTAGTCGTTCGACTCTTCGAGCGATTTTACGATCGTGTGGTAGTAGCTGGTGCAGTATAGCACCCATCGTTATGGTTTGGGTCAAATCTCGAGCGCTTTCGGACGTCTCGTCCATTTACGACCGGCATTAATGCCCTTTCCGTATTTAACAATTAACACTTAAGGAAAAAAATCTATACATATGTAAGTCAATAAAACATAAATAAATTAAAGAATGAAGAAGAAAAAAAGCTATAAAAATGGAAGCGGAAAAAAACCCATATTAGCTAAAATCAACCTCCTGAAGATGGACAATAAGTCCGAAAGCGCTCGAGATTTGACCCAAACCATAACGATGGGTGCTATACTGCACCAGCTACTACCACACAATCGTAAAATCGCTCGAAGAGTCGAACGACTAACCAAGAAAATCTAAAAAAAAGCAGAACTCCGTGGATTTTAATGAAGCCTGTCTTAATAACAATTTGCTGCCAAACTATACGTATATATATATATATATATATATATATATATATATATATATATATATATATATATATATATATATATATATATATATATATTAAAGGTTGTCGAAAGAAGTAGAGAGTACTAATAATCTGAGGAGACTTGTTGTCACTCAGACTCCAGGGAACACCACCTGTTATTATAAGTAAGTAATCTTTGATGATCACCTGTGTTAGATCTCCTAGTGAATACAAATAATTGTAATTACTTAACACTTTTACTCGGTCATGGCTGACAGAACGAGACGTATCTTCCCCTGTTAATTCAATAAAGTGTTTGGTACAAAATTAGGTCGATTCCCGAGTTCGTTAAAACAATACACTTGCTTCCGGTATTCAAAGCAGAAAATTTAGCCACATATGTTGCGTTTTTATAGAATTTTATTTCTCCATATATAATTTGATTTCTTAAACTTATCAATTGTTGTTTAAGTTTTTGTATATTTTATAGTTTTCTTCCTCATCTCGGATACGGCAGATTTCTATTTGGTCCGATATATGTCATAAATTAACTGAAAACAGGAATCTACGCTGTATTAAATCCTACGGGTTTGATTTCCCATTAACCTACGAAACCGCCAGTATAGATGGCGAATAACATACTAATTGTATTGTATTATAAATAACAGATATATTAGACTCTTATATATAAGTGAACACTTTGTTTGTATTTCTTCATATATAATATATGATACTACATAGAAATATATATATTTATATATATATATATTTATATATATATATATATTTATATATATATATATTTATATATATATATATATATATATATTTATATTTATATATATATATATATATATAGATATAATTATCTGAAAATATATGTATGGCAATATAGCTGCACAGAAACATTGATGTTTCATTCCAGATGGAAATCACCAGGCATTTAGCCTGATTTCTCTTCGGGAATGTAACAGCATAGTGTCTGCCTAACTTGCCATAACTATATTTTCATGTTATTAAGCTCTACTAACGTATTGATCACTACAGAAATAAATACTGAAAAAATATATACGTAATATATATATATATATTCTATTATTAAAATATTATATATGTATATTCACTAAATAGTAAAAGGATTATATATATATACATATATATATATATATATTTATATATATATATATATATATATATATATATATGTGTGTGTGCGTGTGTGTGTATGTGTGTGGGTGTATGTGTGTGTGTGTGTAGCGTAAAGATGATGACTATCAAAAAGCGAGGACGTTTTCCTATGAATAAGAAAAGACAACTGACAGGAAAATAAAAATAAAGAAAAAAAAGAGAATAAAACAAAGAAAAGCACGCATATAACTTTTATCAGATAAAAGGATTTCTAACTATCTTTATCTAATATTCTTGGGTATTTTCACCTTTTTTTCACACACAAAAATACGCGCAACACATACACATACATACCTACACACACAAGCATATATATATATATATATATATATATATATATATATATATATATATGTATGTATGTGTATATATATATATATATATATATATATATATATGTATATATAACAACGAATATATTTATAAATTACCTCTTTTTAACATTATTACTGCATAGCTATTTCAACTGACAGCTTTTCAATAATTTTGGAAAAAATACCGAAATATTCGAGTGACGTAAAAATTATCTATTCGAAATGATATCAGCAAACTGCTGCTGATGTTCTATGCAAATACTTACTCTCCAAAAACTTAGCCCCAAAAGATTTGTCCACAAAGACTTAGTCCCCAAAACACTAAGTCCCCAATAACTTAGCCCCAAAAGATTTAGTCCCCAAAACTTAGTCTAAAGTGATTTTTCCCCAAATACTTAGCCCCCCCAAAAAATTAGGCCCCAAAGATTTAGTCCCCAATAACTAAGCCCTCAAAGACTTAGCCCTCAAAGACTTAGTCCCCAAAACACTTAGTCCCCAATAACTTAGCCCCAAAAGACTTAGTCCCCAAAACTTAGTCTAAAGGTATTTTTCCCCAAATACTTAGCTCCCCAAAAAAATTAGGCCCCAAAGATTTAGTCCCCAATAACTAAGCCCCAAAGACTTAGCCCTCAAATACTTAGTCCCCAAAACTAAGTCTAAAGGGATTTTTCCCCAAATATTTAGCCCCCCCAAAAATTAGGCCCCAAAGATTTAGTCCCCAATAACTAAGTCCCCAAAGACTTAGCCCTCAAAGACTTAGTCCCCAAAACACTAAGTCCCCAATAACTAAGCCCCCAAAGACTCAGCCTCCAAAGACTTAGCCCAAAAAAACTTAGCCCCCAAAGACTTAGTCCCCAAAGACTTTGCCCCCAAAGACTTAAACCCCAAAGACTTTGCCCCCAAAGACTTAGACCCCAAAGACTTAGCTTCAAAGAAGAAGGGGAAACCATAATAATTTTGCAAACAAATAAATATCAGATAAATATCAGAAACGTCAATAGCGATATAGAGAGGATAGAAGACAAAACTTGAAACTCAAACTAGTCAGAAGTCAAAAGTCCAGAAAAATTCAGATGCATCTCAAAAAGACTCCCCGAATAAGCTTTTCAAAAAGACTCCCCGAATAAGCTTTTCAAAAAGACTCCCCGAATAAGCTTTTCAATAATCAATGCAAACTCAGTCAAAATAATTAAGAAATCGCAAAAAGTGGCCGTCGGTTGCTATCTTTAAAATAACTCTTCAAAGGTTTTAAATATGGAATATTGAGCTTTGGAAATTTATTCTCATAAGATTCGATGTTAACTATATAAAATAATTATTTTTTAATATTATCACACACGCACACAGACATGTTGCCCGAGATCCATTGCTTTTAATTTCTTTTGTGAATATTTTTATGTTCTAGTGCCGCGCCTTTTTTTGTTGATTTCAGTATCTCAGGAAAAGAATCAGATAAAAAACGTTAACTTTTACTAAAAGAATAAGAGTTGTTTCCCTTGGATGTTTTAATTTTGGTGCTTATTTAAGAATGTCATCATGTTAGCAAACTGTTGAGTTTAAATGGATTGTAGCGAAGTAAGTTAATTTATTGACAATAATAGTGTACAAAATTTATAAATTAAAATTGACTAGTTAGAATCAAAGAGTGATTTGTTAACATACATGCTATTTGGGTCTAAATGTATAATCCGGCCGACATAATCTTATATATGTTAGATAAAAGAGCAAATAGATCATTGTACCCTAGGGATTGTTTGTAGCAAAGAACAGTGGGAATAGCATCCAACCATGTTTTTGTATTGCATATTGAATATCAGGTATCTAGTTTC
>OY744523.1:8447404-8459904 GCA_963556195.1 Sepiola atlantica
ACGAGACTGGTCCTGTGCAGTTCTAGGAGGTCCAATCTCCCAGACTTTGCCTCCCCTCTTTGGGGAGGAGTAAGTTTATTGCTTACTGTCTGAGGCGCCCCTACCGGGGAATGCCGACGGGGCTGTCCAGGCAATTTTTAAAGATAATAGGTGCTCTCCCTCTGGAGTGCTGATTTATCAAAACCCCACTTTCCGACCTTGTGTCACATTTTACTCTGTGGGGAGTAGATAAATATCCAGTCTTGTAACTGTCGTTCAGTCGCTTTCTTGGCCTTTTGGCCAAGATCAAAGTGTAGTATCTGTTCCGATGGATACTGCACGAGACTGGTCCTGTGCAGTTCTAGGAGGTCCAATCTCCCAGACTTTGCCTCCCCTCTTTGGGGAGGAGTAAGTTTATTGCTTACTGTCTGAGGCGCCCCTACCGGGGAATGCCGACGGGGCTGCCCAGGCAATTTTTAAATGGTCAGATGGCTCACCTCTCGAGCGCTGGCTTATCTAATCCCACTTTCCGACCTTGTGTCACATTTTACCTTGTGGGAGGTAGATAAATACCCAGTCTTGTAACTGTCGTTCAGTCGCTTTCTTGGCCTTTTGGCCAAGATCAAAGTGTAGTATCTGTTCCGATGGATACTGCACGAGACTGGTCCTGTGCAGTTCTAGGAGGTCCACCCTCCCAGGCTTTGCCTCCCCTCTTTGGGGAGGAGTAAGTTTATTGCTTACTGTCTGAGGCGCCCCTACCGGGGAATGCCGACGGGGCTGTCCAGGCAATTTTTAAAGATAATAGGTGCTCTCCCTCTGGAGTGTTGATTTATCAAAACCCCACTTTCCGACCTTGTGTCACATTTTACTCTGTGGGGAGTAGATAAATATCCAGTCTTGTAACTGTCGTTCAGTCGCTTTCTTGGCCTTTTGGCCAAGATCAAAGTGTAGTATCTGTTCCGATGGATACTGCACGAGACTGGTCCTGTGCAGTTCTAGGAGGTCCACCCTCCCAGGCTTTGCCTCCCCTCTTTGGGGAGGAGTAAGTTTATTGCTTACTGTCTGAGGCGCCCCTACCGGGGAATGCCGACGGGGCTGTCCAGGCAATTTTTAAATGGTCAGATGGCTCACCTCTCGAGCGCTGGCTTATCTAATCCCACTTTCCCGACCTTGTGTCACATTTTACCTTGTGGGAGGTAGATAAATACCCAGTCTTGTAACTGTCGTTCAGTCGCTTTCTTGGCCTTTTGGCCAAGATCAAAGTGTAGTATCTGTTCCGATGGATACTGCACGAGACTGGTCCTGTGCAGTTCTAGGAGGTCCACCCTCCCAGGCTTTGCCTCCCCTCTTTGGGGAGGAGTAAGTTTATTGCTTACTGTCTGAGGCGCCCCTACCGGGGAATGCCGACGGGGCTGTCCAGGCAATTTTTAAATGGTCAGATGGCTCACCTCTCGAGCGCTGGCTTATCTAATCCCACTTTCCGACCTTGTGTCACATTGTACCTTGTGGGAGGTAGATAAATATCCAGTCTTGTAACTGTCGTTCAGTCGCTTTCTTGGCCTTTTAGCCAAGATCAAAGTGTAGTATCTGTTCCGATGGATACTGCACGAGACTGGTCCTGTGCAGTTCTAGGAGGTCCACCCTCCCAGGCTTTGCCTCCCCTCTTTGGGGAGGAGTAAGTTTATTGCTTACTGTCTGAGGCGCCCCTACCGGGGAATGCCGACGGGGCTGTCCAGGCAATTTTTAAAGATAATAGGTGCTCTCCCTCTGGAGTGCTGATTTATCAAAACCCCACTTTCCGACCTTGTGTCACATTTTACTCTGTGGGGAGTAGATAAATACCCAGTCTTGTAACTGTCGTTAAGTCGCTTTCTTGGCCTTTTAGCCAAGATCAAAGTGTAGTATCTGTTCCGATGGATACTGCACGAGACTGGTCCTGTGCAGTTCTAGGAGGTCAACCCTCCCAGACTTTGCCTCCCCTCTTTGGGGAGGAGTAAGTTTATTGCTTACTGTCTGAGGCGCCCCTACCGGGGAATGCCGACGGGGCTGTCCAGGCAATTTTTAAAGATAATAGGTGCTCTCCCTCTGGAGTGCTGATTTATCAAAACCCCACTTTCCGACATTGTGTCACATTTTACTCTGTGGGGAGTAGATAAATACCCAGTCTTGTAACTGTCGTTAAGTCGCTTTCTTGGCCTTTTAGCCAAGATCAAAGTGTAGTATCTGTTCCGATGGATACTGCACGAGACTGGTCCTGTGCAGTTCTAGGAGGTCAACCCTCCCAGACTTTGCCTCCCCTCTTTGGGGAGGAGTAAGTTTATTGCTTACTGTCTGAGGCGCCCCTACCGGGGAATGCCGACGGGGCTGTCCAGGCAATTTTTAAAGATAATAGGTGCTCTCCCTCTGGAGTGCTGATTTATCAAAACCCCACTTTCCGACCTTGTGTCACATTTTACTCTGTGGGGAGTAGATAAATACCCAGTCTTGTAACTGTCGTTAAGTCGCTTTCTTGGCCTTTTGGCCAAGATCAAAGTGTAGTATCTGTTCCGATGGATACTGCACGAGACTGGTCCTGTGCAGTTCTAGGAGGTCAACCCTCCCAGACTTTGCCTCCCCTCTTTGGGGAGGAGTAAGTTTATTGCTTACTGTCTGAGGCGCCCCTACCGGGGAATGCCGACGGGGCTGTCCAGGCAATTTTTAAAGATAATAGGTGCTCTCCCTCTGGAGTGCTGATTTATCAAAACCCCACTTTCCGACCTTGTGTCACATTTTACTCTGTGGGGAGTAGATAAATACCCAGTCTTGTAACTGTCGTTAAGTCGCTTTCTTGGCCTTTTAGCCAAGATCAAAGTGTAGTATCTGTTCCGATGGATACTGCACGAGACTGGTCCTGTGCAGTTCTAGGAGGTCAACCCTCCCAGACTTTGCCTCCCCTCTTTGGGGAGGAGTAAGTTTATTGCTTACTGTCTGAGGCGCCCCTACCGGGGAATGCCGACGGGGCTGTCCAGGCAATTTTTAAAGATAATAGGTGCTCTCCCTCTGGAGTGCTGATTTATCAAAACCCCACTTTCCGACCTTGTGTCACATTTTACTCTGTGGGGAGTAGATAAATACCCAGTCTTGTAACTGTCGTTAAGTCGCTTTCTTGGCCTTTTAGCCAAGATCAAAGTGTAGTATCTGTTCCGATGGATACTGCACGAGACTGGTCCTGTGCAGTTCTAGGAGGTCAACCCTCCCAGACTTTGCCTCCCTTCTTTGGGGAGGAGTAAGTTTATTGCTTACTGTCTGAGGCGCCCCTACCGGGGAATGCCGACGGGGCTGTCCAGGCAATTTTTAAAGATAATAGGTGCTCTCCCTCTGGAGTGCTGATTTATCAAAACCCCACTTTCCGACCTTGTGTCACATTTTACTCTGTGGGGAGTAGATAAATACCCAGTCTTGTAACTGTCGTTAAGTCGCTTTCTTGGCCTTTTAGCCAAGATCAAAGTGTAGTATCTGTTCCGATGGATACTGCACGAGACTGGTCCTGTGCAGTTCTAGGAGGTCAACCCTCCCAGACTTTGCCTCCCCTCTTTGGGGAGGAGTAAGTTTATTGCTTACTGTCTGAGGCGCCCCTACCGGGGAATGCCGACGGGGCTGTCCAGGCAATTTTTAAAGATAATAGGTGCTCTCCCTCTGGAGTGCTGATTTATCAAAACCCCACTTTCCGACCTTGTGTCACATTTTACTCTGTGGGGAGTAGATAAATACCCAGTCTTGTAACTGTCGTTAAGTCGCTTTCTTGGCCTTTTAGCCAAGATCAAAGTGTAGTATCTGTTCCGATGGATACTGCACGAGACTGGTCCTGTGCAGTTCTAGGAGGTCAACCCTCCCAGACTTTGCCTCCCCTCTTTGGGGAGGAGTAAGTTTATTGCTTACTGTCTGAGGCGCCCTTACCGGGGAATGCCGACGGGGCTGTCCAGGCAATTTTTAAAGATAATAGGTGCTCTCCCTCTGGAGTGCTGATTTATCAAAACCCCACTTTCCGACCTTGTGTCACATTTTACTCTGTGGGGAGTAGATAAATACCCAGTCTTGTAACTGTCGTTAAGTCGCTTTCTTGGCCTTTTAGCCAAGATCAAAGTGTAGTATCTGTTCCGATGGATACTGCACGAGACTGGTCCTGTGCAGTTCTAGGAGGTCAACCCTCCCAGACTTTGCCTCCCCTCTTTGGGGAGGAGTAAGTTTATTGCTTACTGTCTGAGGCGCCCTTACCGGGGAATGCCGACGGGGCTGTCCAGGCAATTTTTAAAGGTAATAGGTGCTCTCCCTCTAGAGTGCTGATTTATCAAAACCCCACTTTCCGACCTTGTGTCACATTTTACTCTGTGGGGAGTAGATAAATACCCAGTCTTGTAACTGTCGTTCAGTCCCTTTCTTGGCCTTTTAGCCAAGATCAAAGTGTAGTATCTGTTCCGATGGATACTGCACGAGACTGGTCCTGTGTAGTTCTAGGAGATCCACCCTCCCAGGCTTTGCCTCCCCTCTTTGGGGAGGAGTAAGTTTATTGCTTGCTGTCTGAGGCGCCCTTACCGGGGAATGCCGACGGAGCTGTCCAGGCAATTTTTAAAGATAATAGGTGCTCTCCCTCTGGAGTGCTGATTTATCAAAACCCCACTTTCCGACCTTGTGTCACATTTTACTCTGTGGGGAGTAGATAAATACCCAGTCTTGTAACTGTCTAGCCAAGAGCTAGTCACTTTCTTACTTTGTTAATACACTTGTTAAACCAACCCTCGACTTGACTTCCTTTATTTATTATTTACTTCACAACATTTATGATGGGCAAAAAAATGTAACCCGGAAGCGCTTAGGTATGACACTAAGTATGACGCTGATTGTCGTGGTTGTCGACATTTTCAAGCCATCGCTTTCTTTCTTTTTTTTAAATAAAACATTGGTACTTCATAACAAACTTGTATTACTTTTATTTATTTAAGTATTACCGTGTTTAATATCTTTCTTCCTCTCTTTATA
Source organism: Sepiola atlantica (assembly GCA_963556195.1). NCBI lineage: Eukaryota > Metazoa > Mollusca > Cephalopoda > Sepiida > Sepiolidae > Sepiola > Sepiola atlantica. The sequence goes on from OY744523.1 coordinate 8,452,400, forward strand.
CGTTAGTTACAAACTACGATTCCATTCGCAATAATGGATTTTTGTTTGCACGTGACACAATCTCAGGCTTCGTCCGTATGAAGAGCAGTTTTACATATATCTTTGTACATGGCGTCTTATCATCTTATCATCGGCCTTCCTCTCGGTCGCTTCCTGGCGACTTTTAATGCAAAAGCAAGTTTCTCGACGGTATCGTTGTTGGCCCTTAGCACATGTCTTAACCATCTGGACTGCCATTTTCCTCATTTTTTTCATCAACAGTGAGATTTCGTAGCGCCTTCGGGTGTCCTCATTGCAGATGTGGTCGAACAATGTTATTCAGGACATCCGGTCGAGCATTTTGGTCGCGAAACTGTTATTTAATGAAACCGTTAATTCATCTACGGGGAGAGGTCATCCCACCTTCGCTGCTTTCATCGATTATATATTAAAGTACTAGAAAATCAATACAAATAAATTTAGAAGGGAAAAAATTAATGGCATTTTTCTGCTGCTTGCATATCTTTCGTCGTGGTGGTGATGTGGAAGCCGATATGTTGATCATCCGTCTCATTCTCTCTATCTCTTACTCTCTCCCTCTCTCTCGCCGTCTCTATCTCTCCCCCTCTCCATTTCTATCTGCCCCTCTCCCTATCTATCTCTCGCTATCCCTATCTCTCTCCCCCCGCCCTTCTCTCCCTCTTTATTGCTCTCTTCCTCTGTCTCCCTCTCTCCCCCTCTCTCTCTTCCTCTCTCCTCCTCTCAATCTCTCCCTCTCCCTCCCCTTCTCCCTCCCCCTTCTCCCCCTCTTTATTTCTCTTCTTCTCTCTCCCTCTCTCTCTTCCTCTCTCCTCCTACCCATGTCTATCTCTCCCTCTCCGCCTCTTTATCTCTCTCCCTCTCTATCTGCCCCTATATATCTCCACCCCTCTCTCTCTTTTTTTCTCTCTCTCTCTCTCTCTATCTATCTATCTATCTCTATCTATCTATCTCTCTGTTGTTGTGGACATCTTCTTGTCAATACCATATCTTGTAACTCTTATTGATAAAGAGACATCGCAAATTCACTTCGGTTTTAAAAAATCTCTTCATGGTTTTATTTTTTCTTTATAGTATACGGGATAAAAAAAAAAGAGACAAAATCGATTGTTTCTCATATGTAGTCTACTAAAATACGAAAATACTAAAATACGAAAATACGAAAATATTAAAATATTAAAATACGAAAATATTAAAATACGAAAATATTAAAATACGAAAATATTAAAATACTAAAATACTAATAATACATGACCTCCATTTAAGGTCGACGTAGAGATCAACAGCAGTACGCATGTTAAAATACAATCATGTTTGAAGTTTCACAATGAGAAAGTCTTAAAGAATAAACAAGTTATATCTTTCAAAAAATGAGATTTCATTCATATTACAGACAGACGCCAAATCTTTATTATTTTTCATCGAAAATCGCTCCAGACAAGGCAAGAAGCTAAAAAATACTAATTCAAGATATAAAAAAATGAACCAACGATAACTGTTAGGTGGATAAATTCCGACCCCAAAAACAGCAATTTTCTCCCATTTGTCAGAAACATCGCTCATGGAATGTGAGAACTACAGGACAAAATAAGGTCATAAATAAGGTCATAGATTATGCTCCGATGAATTGGCTACTCTGGTGCCCCCTCGACGTAAATTCACTAGACAAACTAAATCCCATCCATTCACTGTGGAGGTCCCCAGATGCCGGAGAGCTTTCGACCCAAATAGCTTCTTTCCTCGTGCTGCTGGCCTCTGGAACTCCCTCCCTGACCCCTGTTTCCCCGACAGTACTGAAATGCAGAAATTTAAAACTAATGTAAACAGATATCACGCTGCGCAGCTACCAATTTAGGTTGACCCCCCCCCCCGCCTAAAAAAACAATCTTCTCCTTTTTTTTCAGTAGCCCCTTGCGTCTACAGTGGCGGCCTGCTTTGTTTGGGGTTAGCTATGTTAAAAATAAATAAATGAATACAACAACCAGCTATTTTGTCATCTTCCTCAATTCACCCTTAGACGATGTATCTATTTAGTAAATAACAAATAATAGATCTATATCCGACGCTTTTCTATGTTAAGATTTTAGCAGGTGTCAAAAAACACATGTTCAAAAGCAATGGATTATGTTTCGAGGAAAAATAACTGCGTCATACCAGTGCCGCCATACGCTCCACCAGTGGCCTTGTATAGTTCTCGCAACAGGCCGTCCTTTTCCATCTCGTGTACAGTGATGTCGACCGTGCCCCCGCCGCAGTCCACCACCATGTAGCGCATTCCTGGGGATAGAAACAAATGAGATATGATGAGTCAAATAAGACCGATATTAGAATCAAAACAGTGCCATATGATCTGAGAATTGTAATTACATTTCTGGAAGGAGAAAAATAGGCTTCTTGACATTGGAAGAGTAAAGAGGCGACAGAAAAGTAAATCTACTTTTATATAAAAATTATGAGCATTAAGTATATATATATATATATATATATATATATATATATATATATATATATATATATATATATATAATCCAGGTAAAACATCCACAGGGTAGTAATCCAAAGAATTTCAACCGGGTTTATAAAAAGTGGTCAATATCAAATAGAGCTATTATACATGATTATTTTTATTCACACAGACATGTAAAAAATCTGTGACACTGGCATGTCGATGTTATCAATCAACAGCTATTATAACTAAGATCTCTTCTAAGGAGCTCAAATTCTAACTCTTCCTGATGAGATCTCAGTTATAATAGCTGTTGATCGATAACATCGACATGCCAGTGTCGCAGATTTTGTGCATGTCTGTGTAAATTAAAATAATCAAATAGATATATATACAAAGTTTATATATATGTATATAAAGTTCATTTATTTATATATATATATATATATATATATATATAAAGGTAAATATTTAGCATTTAATTGAATTTCAATTTCTTTTAAAGAACCTTGAAAGTTAATTAATCTTTATATTTGAGATAATTATATAATCAAAATTATGTAATGGATTTTGATCCAAATTCAAATAAGGATTTAAGAAATAAAGTTTAATAACAATATACCTTGATGTTTATATTCGTAAAGCGACAAAACGTGGAGCGAAATTGTTCTGTGTGTGTATATATATATATATATATATATATATATATATATATATATATATATATATATATATATATACAGGGTGGGCAAAAATAAGGGTCCTATTTTTAAAAATTCATAACTTTTTTATTTATTGATTTTTTTATTTTTTTTTTTAGAATAAGTAAAGGACCCCTTCCGAAGCAAGCATGAGCCGTATTAGCCCTAAGGAACGTACCCTCATTTAGAAAACATTATTTTTGCTTAAAAAACTCAAAACAGTGTAAAAAACAATACTTTAGTTTTTGTAAGTTTTAAAAAGTGTTTTTCGGCTAAAATTTGTTTTGTTTATTTCAAAAAATCTCGGAAGGGTCAGTCTACACACACATAAAGTTTGGTGAGTTTAACTTTTATTTTGTGGAAGTTATTCAAATTCAAGTTATTCAAATTTAAAGATAGGACCCTTATTTTGGCCCACCCTGTATATACTAATTATTTTTTATATATACAATATATACATATATAAATAATATATGTATATATAATATATGTATATGATATATATCTATTAATTTTATACGAACATAAATATAATCCATGGGCACGTGTTTCTGGCTCACACAGAAGGATCGAACCTTCTATATGGAAGTCCATAGTCCAGCGTCTTTACCAATGAACCAAGACGCTTGTCTAGAAATATGTACGATTTTTATAACCAAAATATTTTATGTATTTTTATGTAATTATTTTTATTTGTAATTTCAGCGTTCGCTGTTTTTTTTGCTTACTATTATTTCGATTGTCTCACTTTATTTATATATATATATATATATATATATATATATATATATATATGTATATATATATATATAAGAAGTGAGACAATCGAAATAATAGTAAGCAAAAAACAACGAACTCTGCAATTACAACTAAAAATAATTACATAAATATATATATATATATATATATATATATATATATATATATATATATATATTAAACAAAAAGTTACAACAACATCCGGACCAAGGTTTCATATCCGAGAAAATCGGACTTTCATCAGTGGAGTCGTATAGCTTAATGAGTGAGAACAACCGCCAGGAATTTCAAAATATTGTCCGTTGGAAAGATGGAACACTTTCAGATTTAAAATTGTCACGTGCGTGGAAAATACATAGTCAGTTATGGAAAGGTTTCAGATCAAAACAACAGGGACGCTGTACATAGAAAAGCAATAAATTAAATGGGAATAACGTTAACAGTTGGACAGCAGGTTTAAATTGTCACGTGCGTGGAATTACGTAGCCCGTTATGGAAAGGATTCAAATTTAACTAATAAGATTAAGTTAAAAATTATATTAAAATAATATGCTAACGTAATAATATATTACTAAAAATATTAAATAATAAATCGTTAAAATTAAACTTATAATTAAATAAATTGTAATCACACCATTTATAAATTTATTTATAAAGTCCTAAGGGTACTAATCATACAATTTTTTAAGGTACTAATAATAAAAGGGGGGGGATAAAGAAAGATGAAAAAGAATGATGAAGAAAAATAATGAAGAAAAATAAAGAAAAATGAAGAAAAATAAAGATGAAATAAGTACACTGTTAGATAAAATAAAGGATAACATAAAATTGTGTAAAAATAGAAATAAAAGATAAAAGGCAAGAGAAGGAAAAATGGGGTATGGGGTACTCCACATTAGAAATTTTAAATTAGAATTTAAAATTTTAAAACAGTTATATACATAAATATAAAAAACAATCCATAATTAAAACATGCAATAATAGAAATCTAGTTTAGGGCAACAGTCGGGATACCATACAGTTCAATCCGAAATTCGGAAGCCGAATCCATCATCGTGAAATCCAAAATCCTAAAAGTCCGTATTCTAGGTACTCTGCGGTTATGACCTATGTATTTTATTTTCTGCCCAATTTATCAGAAGTGCCTTTCTCCTGTGAATACAGTCCTTATATATCTCCCCCATGTTTGTTTAGGCATATAATGTTTGGGTCATTGATGGTTTGCAAAATGTTATATTTTTCAGCATCGCAAAGTGCACAGCGGCCTGATATTGGGGAATATGGTTTTCGCCTTTCAATTAATTTCCAACTTATGGTAAAAGGTGTTCCCTCATCCTTTAGTTCTCATATACGAGCCCCTAAAGCTGTATTTACTTTATCTCTATATTTGAAGGTATGTCTGTTGGCATATAGTCTTTGTTTAAACATTCCCTTTGTCATACCAATGTATATCTCCTTCTTGTCTGTTGGTTGTCTGGAAATGCTCGCCTCATATACTATTGATGTTACTTTGCAGTTCCCATCCAAGGGGTATTGATCTCTGGTTGTATTGGAAATTAATTGAAAGGCGAAAACCATATTCCCCAATATCAGGCCGCTGTGCACTTTGCGATGCTGAAAAATATAACATATACAGCGTCTCTATTAGTTAAATTTGCATCCTTTCCATAACGGGCTACGTAATTCCACGCACGTGACAATTTAAACCTGCTAGTTTCCCATCTGTCCAACTGTTAACGTTATTCCCATTTAATTTATTGCTTTTTCTATGTACAGCGTCGCTGTTGTTTTGATCTGAAACCTTTCCATAACTGATTACGCATTTTCCACGCACGTGACAATTTTAAATCTGAAAGTGTTCCATCTTTCCAACGGACAATATTTTGTAATTCCTGGCGGTTGTTCTCACTCATTAAGCTATACGACTCCGCTGATGAAGGTCCGATTTTCTCGGATCTGAAACCTTGGTCCGGATGTTGTTGTAACTTTTTGTTTTATTAAACAAATATCATGCTCTTATTAATTATCTAGTTAATTTTACTTTTGCATTAATAATTGAGCACTCTGCTGGGAAACTCTCCCAATTAAGAAATACGGCATATATATATATATATATATATATATATATATATATATATATATATATATATATATATATATATATATATATATATATATATATATATCGTTGAATATTAAATAACTTATGTCTGGATATATTTGTGTGGATTCTTGGCTGATGAATCTGCCATAATTATTAGTGTCCCAAGTACTTTCAAGACAGGTCCATTTTCAGGGGAATCAGGTAAAGACAGTGGTGTTGATATTAATTGGTAGTTTTTGTGGGAATTATATTTTTAATACGGAACTAAAGTTGGCCTCAGAAACATTTTAGAATATTATCGCTATTATTAAAGTTGATTCTGTTAATGGCTGGATTTATGGTTTGGATGTATAAGGCTTCCATTATATAGAGTCTTTGTTTGTTAGTGGTATGTTTTTAAATGGTGGTGTTTTCTACTAAGAGTTTTCGAAATTAGGGGCGAGGGCAGTTCCCCACCGAAACAAAGACTCTGATTCGTCTATTGGAAAAAAGCCACACAAAGATATACAAACATAAGTTGTCTGTCATATTCTATGATATTTGTCTTAAAGAGAAAATTCTGTCGAAATATATATATATATATATATATATATATATATATATATATATATATATATATATATATATAATGGTTACAGCGCTTGCTTACGGAGTCTAGGTTGACTCTATGGCAATTGTTCAAATCATCCCTGCACTGATGAGAGCGAAAACGCTAGCGTATGTATGTAAAATTAATTTAATATTATTTATTCAAAAATTTATATATATATATATATATATATATATATATATATATATATATATATATATATATATATATATATATATATATATATGGGAAAATGAAAAAGGAAAACCAAAAAATGGATGTTTTTATGTGTACATCAACGTTTCGTCTTTATTTATAAGACTTCATCTATTTTATCATCCTGATGAAGTCTTATAAATAAAGACGAAACGTTGATGTACACATAAAAAACATCCATTTTTTGGTTTTCCTTTTTCATTTTCCCATCACGTCGGATTACTTTCATCCTTCTCTTCCCATATATATATATATATATATATATATATATATATATATATATATATATATATATATATATATATATATATAGTATATGTATTATATTAGTTTCTGTAGATGCTAATCTGTTGAAACTCCAGTGTTTATGAAAAGTTCTCAATAACAAGTAGAGCTGTTTTTTTAGTATAAATTTGTATTTATGCAAACATTGTTGGCTACATATGTGCATACATGTTTCGGTTGTACTCTTTGTTTTTGTAGGTGATTGCCGTGTTTGTTACTTTGCTTTGCATTATTTTTATAGTTGTTCACTTCCTAAGTGACATAAATTAATGCAGAAGATTCCATTATTTATTGAAATTAACTTTATAGGACGTATTTTTGTTCAATATATTTTTTTCAATTAATTTATACGTACATAAAAGTAATCCATGGGCACGTGTTTCTGGT